>OX365950.1:2015852-2615852 GCA_947247005.1 Spisula solida | reverse complement strand
AATCTTAGTAAATGGTATTACCAAATAACTACATTGTGTCATAATAGTAGAATAAAATTTCGCTCATGAATTTATAAAGTTTTTTGAATGAATCATCAATGACGTACGTGTGTGAACAAGGTCGTTTACTACGTCATAAATCCTTCTGTTATTCTTAACAATGCCTTGGAATAAATATAAACATGGACTATGTGAAACACTGGGTTGTTTGCGGTAACTGTCAGTGCAAAATTGAATTCCGGACGGGGGAAATAACTTCAAGAATGAACAGTTTATACAAGCTTACTCGTCTTAGTCAAGTTGGTGGGTGGAGAATGGCAGTAGGGAGACCTCAATGCTTGGAAAATCGATGGAAATAGAATATGGTAAGACATTGATCTTGTTGAAGAGCCTAGTATATTTTTTATGTTTTACCTATGTATGAACCGTATGTACACTGAATCTAACAATGATTTAACTGACCCACTTAGTCTTAAGATTCGCCAAAAAGTTCCGACTTTTTTCATTTCAATGATTTTGTATGCGCATCGTATCGAGTCTTCAAATGAGTTCAAAATTGCATTTTGTCCAGTGTATTTGATGAGGAACCGTTGTCTATGCATACTCTTTATGTTTATTTATCTTTGATGATCCTATGCCAGTGGATTTATGTGTGTTTATTGTGTTTTTTCAGGGCCTTTCCCAAACGATTGATCCGAAGATGACCCGTATGAATTCAAGAAAAAATACACTGGCGTAGCCCTACATGGCGAAGAAATATTGCAGATGTTGGTTGTAAATCTAAACTTTGAATAAATATTAGCTATCAAATGTATATTTTTGTAGTTTTCAATAATATGTAGGTCAGTTTTAGACGGAATGAGAAATGGGAAAATAGTCCGTGATTTGTGGGCGGAGCCAAAAAGTGTTCTCAGGCTACTAGCAGCCTATTGACCCGAGAACACATACTGTTCTCAGGTCATGTGTTATCAGGCAGTTACCATGGCAGTTGCATGATAAAAAAAGAACTTTCCACTCCAACTCGCTGTAACAGTCGTTTCAAACTACATTTCTAAAATTCCTCCTAAAACTATCATTTAAACGTACGCTCGAACAGGCCCCCCTTAAACAACAAAATGAAATAGCATCGTCTAAGAGTCCTCTCGAAATATCCTTTAAGCGTACGACCAAACAAGCATTTGAACTATAGTCTATATGCTTGGAAAGATGCTGGCTTGTCGGTCATATGATGCTGTTATGTTGTCTAACAAAGACGTTTCACATTGCTCCTGAAAAATTATATCTCATTCCATGACATTCCTCATTTTGTATAAAGGCAAAAGATTTGTATTCACATGTGTCAAAATATAACTTAATACATGTACTGTAGCGCACAGACAATCGAAAGCTGCGACAGAACCTTACGACAGCGCCTAGCCACCTACCCGATAGTCAGACATAGTACAAATCATCAGGATATTTCAATCATTCTCAAACAAAAAAACATCAACTATATGAAACAAGCAAATATGACACGACGTACTCGTATTATATTTTATATGTCGTATGGAAGCCGTTGCAATAGCCTTGTTGGTCAAAGATTTCGAATCACACTATAACTGCAAACTATTTGTTTATGAGCTTGATGGCTCAATGTAATGATACTGTAACTGGTCACAAATTTCGTGTGCACAAAATAACGTTAGTTAAAACATGTAAGTCAGAACTCAATTCTTTGATAAACTGCTCCAAACAGACAAAAACTGAACATTTTGTACAATAATATTGAGTGGCATAAACAGAGCATGTACTCATTCTCGGCATTCTCGGCATGCTCGGCTAGAGCGTCGATGATGTCTCGTTAAAATCAATAAAATAATAAAATAATTTCAGTTGTTTTTTAAGGATGCTGGATCGGTTTAATGCGCATGCGTCAATTGTCATAGTACGTTATGTGACTTACAAATAATAATAATAATAATAATGACTTTATTTTACGAGGTTAACACATTTGCATATAAACACAATCTTCCATGAGGACCTCAACATATAATACATACATTTAACATGATAATTGCAAACATAGTAAACTTAACAAATGAAATGAAAGTAGTCAAACTTAACAATTGAATGAAAGTAAATAATAAAATTGACCTAGATTAATAATGAAAAGTTTGTATAAACAAGACTTAGCTATTCAAATACACACTATGAAACAACAAAACAATATAAACAAGTTAAGAGACAATAACATAATATTTACAATGAATCTAGAACATACTTATTTTATTGGTAGTCCCAGTCTGGAAACTTCCATCTTATATACATTCTTTTGAATTGTTCGAGAGAGCTAGCAGTTCTTATATGAAATGGTATCTTTTCCCAAAGTATTGGTCCAGTGTAGCTTAATGACTTCCGAAAGAATTCCTTTTTTGGCTTTGGTTTGTGAAGTAATTTTTGACTAGAAGACCTAAGGCCTGACTCTTTAACATATTTAAATTTATTTGAGATATATTCAGGACATTTTGGGGTTTTAGTATCTAGGGATTTGTAAATTGTCATGACTTTTTTGTAAAAATGTGTCAAAATAATCTAAAATAAATCAAATTGAACAGTTTTGATAAGTATTATGCGATAAAATTAGAAAATACTAATCGAAATGACGGTTTCCTTTCCGAAAAAAAATATTACATTACAAAATAGGTGGGTGGGGTAAAAAATAAAAATATTGCTATTTATGCCAAATGACTTCTTTGGGAGTCAGGTTCGTTTGGTAATGTTTGTTTGTTGTGTGTTGATGTGTTTTCGTGATATTTACATGTTCACTAAATGTTATTTAAAGCGTTTTCATTGATTTTCTCAGCATTTTAGCCAAATTTAACTAAAATAAAAACAAATATTGCGAAAAAGATACCTGGGTGACATGTATTTTTTATTGCATAATTTTGAAGATCTATGTCACTAGACTTATTTAACAAAATATTAAAAAAAGTTTAATGTGGGAAAAAGGTTCTTAGGATTTTACATGGGTGCTAGTTTGCTGCATTAAATATGAAGTGGGTGGGGTAAAAGAGCAATGTATATTAGACAAAAATGAAATATACCATTTTGGTATCTTGATCATGTATAACAATGTGTACCCAAACTATATTGAAAACTATCGAATAAAATGTCAAATTTGAACACCACCACCAATTCACCAATTTCCATGGAATTTTAAAAATAATTCATACACACTTCAATCAGGGCCGATTACCCGAAAAACGAGTTCCGTGACCTAGTGTTTTTTCATAATATTTTGTGTCAGAATAGATTTCTCCTGGCAAAATTTGAGCAAATTCAGAAGGTGGGATCCAAAGCGCTCCAACATCCTTAACTTTTTGCTTAAATATTTCAACTTCCGTTCTTAGCAAAAATACACGTCACATACCAGTGGTATATCCACACTGAATATTCGACAACAAAATAATAGCATCTTTATTGGGGTTTGTTTAAGCAATCATGTGTGCAAAGGATTGGTTTGCCGACGTTTGTTCCATCTGTTGTAGATTACTTCAATCAATTGACAACGTCCCATCTACTGTATCAGACAGAATAGGTTTTAGAAGTGACAGTGGTACAACGTTTATGCATTACAGTGACAAATCATCAATTTCAATCTCCTCTGTAGGCTTTAGTATTGTTTCAAACCTCCTCAATTATACGTGTTTGATTTCAAAAATAGAATCGGTTTAAATAGATCCACCGGTCTATTTTTAGACTTGAAGCTGAAGGTTATAAAAATTCTTTGACGTCACAATGGCTTCTGAATTGACCTCGGGTTTGACCATGAGGACATCAACTAAATAATTGTCGCGTTTTAGTTGAAAAAACACTAGTATACAAAAGCCTAAGGACGAACAACTAATCGTACGAAGCAAAGCAAAATTGTCATTTCATAGTACCATTTTTGAATACATTTATTTCGTGTTGCAACTCAGACGATAGGTATATAACAAAATTTTTCAGCTCTGTAAATTGAATTATTACTGTTCCAATTCACTGACAATACTTTCGGACACTAGCAGAATCATTGTCGGATACCTGAGTTCGACAATTCCGTTTTACGAATATAATAATACGGTCTGGAGACCAATGCTATGAGATGAAAACGAAGGCGAAAATAAATAGGAAAAATATGCTAATGCCAAATGTATCCCCTCCCAACGTTCGCAAGTACAATGTAGATATATATACATTATATATTGGAAGAGTTTAAACAGTTCCACAAACGTCGTTACACCCAACTACAGTGTAGTGAAGCGTATTGTAGCAACAACTGTGGGTATACGGCGATATGGTGTAATGTCTGCACGAGGGTCAATAATAAAGTGACGTAAATATGTATCCGCATTTTATGAGAGTTCTTGACGCAAATACGTATGAATTCACCATGGAATGACAGCTGTTTATGAATTACGTAGATATAGACCCATATATGTCAGAAGCTAATAAAAATGTCATGTAATAGGCACTTACTTGGCATCCATACGCCTGCCTTCCAAACAGACTCACCATGTCGTTTACTGTATATAGATTTTTCTCGGGGCTTGTATATAACGAAATTCCATCTTACGTAATGTCATTATGGTCGCTTTGATGTTATTTTGTTTATATAATTGAATTGACCTTATTGAATTGTTAAACTTATACAACGATATATGTCGCTAGATTTAGCGGTTAGAAACATTCAATAAAGAAACCGGGGAATCCAGCCAAACAAATACTATTCCAGAACTACGTGTCATACGTGTCTTATTGTAATCCTATCCATGCCTAACTCTGATTCGATTTAAGGTTTGCTGTATGGCAAGCCCATTCTTTGTTAGGTTTTAGACTTACTGTTATGTGTTCGAAAGGATAAGAACAATCGAACACGTTGATCTAGTATTAGTTGTAACCTTTAGGTTTCATTGATTGTATTTTATTTGCCCTCTCTGCTCCATATACAGTATCTTCTATAAGTTATGTTCTTCGGTTATATTGGCAACGGTCATCCTATCATATAGATGTGGCTAAATTGTCTGTTACTTCACCCTGTGGCATTGTTCACACATATGAACTAAGGACGAAACGGAAACGTTGACTAAAAGTGGCAAACGTCGCATTTACTAGCATTGAAGTTCTATTTATAGTAACATGTAAGTGAAAATTTTAGCCGAAGTCTGAGTTGTCAGCCTTACAATGTTATTGTTCGATAGGTTCACAATTATTTCCAGAAAAAATATTAGGGACATCATTCGCCGTATGTCTGTTGAAAAAAAGTGAGAAAACCAGACAAAATCACGTACACTTTTTGTACGGTTTTGTAACTTATAAATGTCATTGGCCTAAATTACATAATATTATTATTGACGTTTCGCCCCCTTTTTCTAAACAATGTATATGGTCACAAGGCTTAATAGAAAAAGTATATTATCTAAAAGGACAACATTCTATGGGCAGTTGAATAAAACAATGAAACTAACGTATTCTAGACAAAGTGGGTTACTAATCTGATTAAAATATAACCAAATATGTACTCTTGTCTACTGTAGTTGAACAATTTCATCGCACGGTAATGCAATTTCCTTAGTAACACAACTTAGATAATGTTTTATCCCCTTAGATAAGTTCACCTAGAATTGATACAATTTGGAATCCCAGATAATTCTAGATACTTCCATTACTCCAACTTGTTATCGCAGACAAAGCAATCGTTTTCTTTTCACTGCAGTAACATCGCTTTCTATATAATTGAATTATGTGTGCTCTGTAGATAGTTGTTATTGACGAATCTTAAATTAGCATTTTTTATAATTGAAGCTTCAACATTGGTAACTGAATTTTAATGAAAGTAGTCGGCGTTTTTTTCGGGTAATGTGTTACATCTTTCCATTGTCTTATTTAAATTTACTATAGGAAAAACTATATGGTCCGTTCTGGATGGTCGCCATAGGAACTACTTTATGAAAGTACTTATATACAATATTTGCCCCCAACTTGTTATTGTAAGACATTTAAATTTGAGCGTAAGTTTTAATTGCTTTGATAAAACAATACCTATGGGCGTAACTAAGGGAATAACCCACTTACAAAAGGATGGAGTCACAGAGACAAAGAAGACCAACATTGGTCAATCGTATGACTGTCTCAGAGGAAAATGATGCTACGCTATCGGCAGAGTCGACATAGTTAGAGCTCGCCATGTACAAAAATGTAAACATGCCGATAATCGTAAAAAATATTACGAATTTCATGACAAAATCCCTTATATTACCACTAACTTCTACAGATATTATATATGTAATTGCAAAATGTAAAGTCTATAATATCCCACGGTCCTGACGTAAAGACTTGGAACATTTATTTTGTTGAAATCAATGATACATATCATCTCAAAGACGGCTGCAAATGTTTTGTTTTGTGTTCAGAAAAATTAATGTCTTACAAATTCCCTCTTTTTATTTAATATAAGTTTTAATTTATCGTTATGTCTCGAACAACACTTTACGTATAAATATTACGATACAGATGTATAATAGGCTATTACGGTGATTAATTACGTGTTTTTTAACTAAAATTGCAAGGACAAGCATGTCGTGAAGCCAACTAAAATTGCAGAGGATATCTCAAACACGGACCGTTTATATATGTACGGGTTTTCCATCATACTACAAGAGTTTGTCTTTGTGCCTTGGAACCGCTTGTGGATCGCACATGTTCATTGCAAGGTTCAAGTACCAACACAAAGCAGTGTTTGACTTCCGCTAGTCCCGTACAGTTATCGCTGAGCGGGTTAACGGGTTTCTCGTTCAGTTTTCGCGATGGGTTATCGGGTTTCTCGGGCGGTTGCGCGGCGGGTTTACGGGTTTCTCCTGCAGTTATTGTTGTGGCTTTATGTTTATTTCGTGAAGTTGACGTTTGGCGGGTTACGAGCTTCCCGTCATCTTTTTCCTTACGGCTCTTGTTAGACTGCCTACCGTTGTTTTACGGCCATCATTGCGTTGAATGTTCTAAGTCCTAAGGTAAATGGAGTTAATCACGGCCCCTAAAATTGTTGCCACCATGCCAGGATCATGGAAAAGTCGACATGTGACATATTGGATACTACCCCAAAAAGTGTCACAAGTATATAGGCTCTGCAAAACGATGCCAATCACTTTGCTAGTGTTTGCAGATTGTAATCGAATATCTTTAACAGTTAACCACCTTGTCTGTATTCTTGAAGACATTCGCTTTTAAAATGCCTATATGGCGAAAGTACAGAGATGCGTGTCTATTCTGTACTTTTAGAAACTTTTATACTTGTACTTCAAATTTATTTCCAACACTGGAAATGTGAAAATAGTTTAAGTAATTATACGTAAATTATAAGACATTATCTAAATTTCTTATTTCTAAGTACACATAAAATTGGGAAAGCAATTGTTACGGGAGCGACCTAAGGGAAATGTAGTTTAGTATACATTGTACAAACTAGGTTATACACACTCCCTTAAAGTTGACAACATTCCTTTGCAGTGCATTTAATTGATACAATAAATTGAAATCGTGTTTTACATTTTGTTACTCTAGCTCGCCCACTAGCACAGTTGGTAGAGCGCTATAGACAGTCACATAACAGGCAAATCTAGCTTCGATTCTCGGGGTAACACGGGTTACTTACCTACGCATGTGCTGAAATCTGTGGCCCTTTTGATCCAACAAATTATCGAAAGCAAAATTCTTTGACTTTTTCCTGACAAATTCCCATTTCCCTGACCTCAAAGTAATCTTCCAAAATGAATAGGTTATCTACGAGACTGAGTAATACATTTTGACCACACATATTAGACCAAAAATACTGAGAAGTACAAATCATGCTTGTGAACAATATAGTGATTTTAAATAGACGGGCAAAACTGGCTTATTTCATTTCAATCTTTCTATTCCTTTTAAAATTGGATTCATAGACTTCTGGTTTCAAATACCCACAACTCGTCCTAGACCCAAATTATAAAATGTCTGACTAAACAAAACATTCCCAGGTCGTGATAACCCTGTATCATCCACAGGAAGAGAAATTGTCAGAACAGGGAGAAAGTTTTTGCAGGTAAATAAATAAATCAAAGCAAAAGCGTTAATTCAGATTGCCTTTGTTGATGACTGAAACATTTTTAGGATACGGTGATAAAAAAACTTACAAATGCACTTTCAGTACTGTGATTTCAGATCGTATACAAATTGCAACATTTTGCAATACTAAATTATTTTCTGTCATTGCATTTTAAGTTCGTTGATTTCATAAGGTAGCGGCCAATGTATCAAGGAATGCGCATTTATTGATGCTAAATAATTAAATCATGCAATGTATTGCACCACTCGTTCAATTAATTAACCAGGATTAATTAACCAGGATTATCATTTAGCGTTACGATCAGATTAAACGGATAAAAAGCCGACCAACAATGCACCAGAAACACCAACAGCGACAACCAAACATTCTCTACAACACACCATTCAGCACCAATCTACCATTAGTCCATGTCCAAGGCCTTGAAAATCGAAGGTTCATTACCAAAGAGGTGAACAGATCCAACAATGATTTTCGGTTAGCTTGATATCTCAGCAGTCTGAAAACGGTTGATGGACTTGCGGGTCACTTTGCCAAATGACCTTTTGGCGGCCGCCATTATTTTAAGCAATCATAAGCTTTGGGAAAACTTGAATTATTCCTCACTCAAAAGGGCTATCGGCTTGCAATATGTCTTTAAATGTTTGTAGTTCAACCCCACATCTGCTGATATATAAATCATAATATTATAATAAAGTGAATTCTTCGAAATTTATGGTATTCTAAGAAAACTTTGATATTTTTCACTTTTTTCATTATTTTTTTCTCTTGCAAGCCATTTTTTGTTTGTTATATTTAGAGGGTCATTCTAGGCATCCATAATATACATTACATTGATATATTTTCACCTAGAAGTCAAAAATTGGTCAGGAATATATGACAACTGATATCTAATTAAATGGATATTTTTAAGACGCATGCATATATCTTTTCCAATAATCTCAGGAACAACCATTAATTTTGGTTTATTATTTCAAAGTTGCTTTGCTTGTTCATATGCACATATCTATACATCGGTAGGTATCTGAAAATCGAATCCTTTGCCTAATAGGATGTGGGTATGATACCGGACCCCAGCTAGAAGTCTTGCAGTCGAGGGTCCGGCTATTAGTACAGGATCATACACGCCATGGGCCATGTGTTTCAGTATAACTTAATCTTTGATTCTTTCTTTCCTAAATAGTGAATCATTAGCGAATTGCATTCTTATTTAACACGAATGTATGCCAAATTTTATGTTCCTAAGTTATATGTTGTCTTCTGAAAAGTACGTTTTGGTGACGTTTTAGAGAAGTCATAATGAAATATATTATTATCTCAAGCGAAGGGTTCTGTATCTGGCATCATCAGACTTACTATCTTGGTCTGTATGATTACCATCACTAACAGTCATGTTTAACTTAAAAGATTAAAAACTGCTGCGTGAATTATAACGATTTCTGTGGGGAGCCTAGATGTAGGGTGCATGCTTCGGGATCGAGAGGTACCCGGTTCAATCCTCACCTGGACCACTGCTTAATTTCTCTGAGCAAGAATAATCCACCTTCCCCACTTACCCAAATGTATAAATGGATACCCGAGGGGGTCAAAAGCCTGTCAGCAGCCACTCCGCCGAGCGAGTGTAACAACTGACGTGAGACTCAATAAGTAAATTTACAGTCGGTCGAATGGTCGAATGTCTGAAAAGTGACTTTAAATGGGTGCTTTTTACATACAATATAATTTTAGTATCGAAGATGCAAGTCATTTGTTCCTACATTCATGGCCCGTGTTTATATTAAGAGTCATACCCCTTGATTGCAGGGCTAGGAGTAGATGTACACTGTTTTTGTAGGTATTCATGACAATGATGACCGGCGTTAGTCGTACCCCTTGATTGTAGGAAGGCATAGGACTAGCAGTTGTTATGCCTAATGTTATTCGGTAACTGTTACCAGTGGTAGTTGCACCCAATGGTTGTAGGGAACCAATCTGGCGGGGAATTACTTATCTACATGTACCTCATTGAGACAGGAATAGCAGCAAACCGTGAAGTAAGACGCATCATAGGATCTTGTAGGTATAGCTTCGCCTGTTGAATATGGATAGCCAATGACACAAGCACAGACAAAGTGATGTGGGGGATAGCCATTAGGAGAGGAAGTGTTGTTCCTGTCATTGGTCATTATTCATTATCAGTACATGTTATAGCTGAACTTGACTGCAGAATGTACCCCATAGGAACCAAAGTGGATGTACTATGTGGTGGACTTTACTCCCATAGAGAGATAAAATGATGTACAGGCAGTAGCATATACCTTATTGGGACTGGAATGGACAGAAGCATTTCCGAAGGAAGGTTCTTCTATATATTAAGAAAATGGATGGATTTAATCGGTGGAATATTCCCCATGGGGTTAAGGATGGTTTACTTAGAAATATGGTGTACTTTAATGACCAGGAATGACTATACCGATCAAATAACAAGCCCAATATGGTAAGGAATGACCATGCATATTCACCTACTAGTATTAAATCAGAAATGACTGTGACCATAGTACCCCCAATAAGATCAGGAATGAATGTGTCCATCAGTAGAATGTACCTCATATAGACATTATAAATGGAAGTTCCTATCTTTATTAGTAACATGTTATGTAACCCATATGACCAGGAATGATTACCATTAGCAGAATGTAGCACATATGGTCAGGAATGGCTGTACTCATTCTACCCCTCTGTATGATGTACACCATATGGTCAGGAATGCCCGTGCCCAACTGCATAGTTACGAAAGGCTGTATGTATGTATCTGTATGTATCAAGTATTGTCAGTAATGGCTGTACGCATATGTAATATGTATGACATAGTTATGGTCAGGAATAGTTGGATACCCAATACCCATCTGTACTACGGATTCCATATAAGGAATTGATATACCTATAAATAATATGTGCCCCACATGACCAGGAATCTATGTACCCATGTGTAGGCTGTACCACACATGGTTGGGAATGACTGTCCCCATCTGTACTGTGAACTCCGTATGGCCAGGAATAAATGTACCCATATGTAGTCTGTACCACACATGGATAGGAATGGCTGTACCCATCTACCACGTATTCATGTGAAGTATGTACCCAATACGGTCAGGAACGAATGAACCTATCTGTAATATGTATCTCGTATGGTTACAAATTACTGTACCCATCTGTCGTACCGGTATACATTAATAACCCATATGGTCAGGAATGGCGCTGTCCATCCGTAATATGTACAAAATTGGATTGACTGCAGCCGACACATACTAGTAATCCATGAGTGCAGGACTAAGTGTGCTCATCTTTGGGATGTACATCACGGAGCAATATCGTATGACCCAACCCAACATAAAAAGTATACCCATATGTAATTGTGGATGCACACATCTAAAGGTAGAGCCTGCAGGCATGGCAGAGATAGCGGTGATACTGAAAACATTTATTACTCGCAGGATAAATATCCCCGTGGTTGACACCTTGTAGTTGTATTCGTAGTTGTATTTATTTAAACCTTTCAGTCAAGGATAACTTCTTAATATTCCATATTGGGTCATGTGCTTTGCTGAAGAAAAAGCAAGTAGAAGTGACTGTGGTGTGATACAAGGAATCTGGATGGGATACCCTAGCTCTTTCCGAACATATTCATTTTTGGTTCTTCAACGTGTCCAGCGTATAGCACCGATACTCGTGAGAATATTACACGGTTAACAACCAGTCCATCTGTAGTTGGGTGGGAAATACTGAACACTGGTCAATGAAATTTCGAACCAGGGACCTCCGGATTGGTAGTCAAGAGCACTAACTCCTCAGCCACCATCGTGTCACCAATTACAACCTTGGTTGTGGCAGGGTTGTGGAGGCTTTAAAAGTGTGTGTATAGTTATACAAATTCTATTAAGAACGGTTATTTAAAGGTTCCTAAGGTCCACCTGAGTCAGAAAAGTAGTAAGCTAGACACTAGACAAAGATTAACTGATTCAATATATAATTTTGTTTATTTTGTATCCCCTCTATACCTTATTGTTTCCCTTCGAATACGTTCCTGCTTTCACATTTTCATTTCTTAGTGAATGCGCGAAACGAATAGAATTTAACAGTGGTAGGTATGAATTCTTACATGCTTTACTATTATTAAAGAAGAATATGAAAACAACGTTAAAATAATGTACTTTTAATGTAATATTCGGAACTTTATAAACAAAAATATAAATGTATAAACTCATATCAAATTATTTTCCAATCGTTTGGAGTCATGTTTATGTTTATTTTCCGTCTCGCTGAATAGTTATTCAAGTTTTCCTGTCAATATCCATTTTTTGAAAATAATGTCATAGGAACTCATACAACTGAACCGAGCCGCCAAACCATCCAGCTAGGGGTCAGGTACCACACTAACACCCTTGTGACACGGTACTGGATACCTAGGCATATATATACGCATCGTATCTACAAAGTAGCCATGGAATAAAAAACTGAGATTGTTGGAAACGGTCTATTCATATGCCCTAAAATATCTATTTAATTTAGGCATTAGTTGCCATATATTCCTGACCAATTTTGGACTTCGAAGTTAAAATCTATCAATGTAATGTATATTATGGATGCCTTGAATTATTCTCTGAATGTAGCAAACAAAAACTGGCTAAATACAAATCCCAATCAGAATTGCGAGAGAAAAAATAATGACAAAAAGAGAAAAATATCAAAGTTTTCTTAGAATATCAATAAATTCGAACTAATTCCTTTATCATAATATTATTATGTATATGTCAACATATGTTGGGTTGAAATACGAACATTTTAAGACATATTGCAAGCCGATAGCCCTATTGAGTGAGGAATAATTCAAGTTTTCCCAAAGGTCATTTGGCAAAGTGACCCGCAAGTCCATCAACCGTTTTCAGACTGCTGAGATATCAAGCTAACCGAAAATCATTGTTGGATCTGTTCACCTTTTTGGTCTGTCACATGGACTACATACCGCGAATAATCATGAACCAAAGCTTTCATGGAAACCCGATATAAATCTTTCTGTTCATTACTTTTTCCCAATGAATGGCTTTGCTGCTGTTGTCTATGACATGGGACTGTAAATGAAGCTGAACGAGTACTAAATGATTGTCGACTTGATATCTCTTAATGGAGGTCTACAGCTTCCTTGAACGCGATATTCTCTCTTATTTCAATTAAGTAACACAAGAAAACATGCTATAGCTCAGTATAAACACCTTAATCATAAAAACAGAGGTATCGTGGTCTCAGATGGTAAAATAATCAAAAGGCCACCATCGCGTGATTCGATACTTGTTTTTACGATGCGAACTTTCGGCATTTCCCTTAACAGATGGTTACAATGCAATATTTGTAAAGAAATACGAATACATCCTATTCAAAAAGATGATACGAACTCGGACAGGGAAGTACAAGAGGCATAAAAAGAACAAACAAAAAAGAAAATTCAGATTGGAAGCACTAGTGACAAGGACAACCACAAAATGTGCAAGAACAACAAAAACAGCTACAAAAACACGACATCCTATTCTGCCAGTCTGCTGTCTCAACCGGAGCTATGCCAGCCTCATGGACGACCGCACACCAAATGCACTGGTTGGAATTATTAACCGACACAAATAAATACTTGCCTTTTTGAAAATTATTTGTGTACGTTACAGCCTTGAATATAGTTGCCCCACCGTGGGTTGACCTGTTGGGCGCGCAGTTATCACTAAACGTGTTCCCGTGACCCTCTTGCTCCGTGAACTTGTCGCTTGTCAGGTAACAGGTTCGGAGTGCATTTGTCAACAGGCTGGGTTTACGGGTTTCTCGTGTAATTGTCGTTTTGTTGGTTACGGGTTTCCTGTGTATTTGTGGCGGCGAATTCACGGGGTTTCTGGTACGACTATTGCATAATGTGTTTATGGTTTTCATGTGCGGTTGATTCGTTGAGTACGTGCAGACACGTAATGGACTGTGTGTTATGGCTATGGTTAACAACAAAACTATTAGCTATTACATCTACCCCTTGCTTTATGTGTTTCTCTTACCGATTGAGTGATGCTACTAAATACGTCGTCGAACGGACATCATTGAGATCCTAAGGTCCACAAGCGGAAGTCACACACATGTACATTGTCGTGTACGGTAATGTTACGTTGTAAATACAACGTGTTTCTCAAGCGTTATCAAGGTGTGCAGACCCTATCTTGTAGTCTCCAATCTCCAATCTGTTGGACTGTAAATCACAGATGTTGTCTCAATAGGAAAGCACCGGATGTAATCAAGCAAAGACGAGAACAATTTATATCTGCACATGCCTGTAACGAAATATGAATCACTTAGTTTCTCGTATAATATAACAGGTAATAGGTAGATATCTTAGGTAGAAGTTTAATAAATGTTACTGTGACATTCATCTGGATATCAAGTTGAATAATCCAGACGTTTAATAAGATGCCAAAATACGTCTGTCCAGCTTTCAAGAGGTTAGTTACCGATGGTTATATAAGGTCGTTGTTTGGCTACCATTGACGAACAAGTCTGTATCGGTTCTAGACACACATCAGGGATATGTACTAATATATAACTGTACTAATTAAAGATCCGTTTTAAAGTTCATCCCGTCTATGAAGTGATGTTTTCCCGTTTCTGATCCTGAGCACAGCAATGTTGTTTAATTACCAATTACTAACGGAAGCGCACTGCATTGCACAGCCGATGATCAATGGCGACAATAGGAAATAATTCAAAGAACACTTAGATACTAACGAATGCGCACTGCGAAAAAAAAGCAAAAATAAATTAAATATGATTTCCCTAGTTTGAGTTTACGAATAAGTGGGAAATAAACGAGCAATGGTATAGATTTTGATGTCAATTCAACCATGAATTGGTCAGTTTTTGGTGGTATCATTTAGCTTCGGCACACAAAGCGTGCTGATCGTAAATTCTATGTGTGTGCGGTTGTTTTCAAAAATCAACGGGTTATTCCAAGTGCTTATCACCAAAATGTAAGTTGTATTTCCATACATAGTAGTTTGTTGTTATTGTGGGTACGTACAGGTAAGTGAAAAGACATAAATCATGCGTACACTACCCGTATAATACTTTATTACTAATATAGTAACGAATGCTCACTGTACTTCCCTGATGATCACAGGCGATGAGGGGAAATAAGTCTGGTACAAGGAGGCGGTGTAATTGTCGCTAATTTCCTAATAGGATTAGGTTTGAAGACTAGAAATGTTCAAGCACACCTTCATATGGGCTCAAAAGTAAAGAACGTAAACGCTATCAACATTAAGTCATTCCATACACTTATGGCATATTCGGATACATCAACGGAAACCATTTATTTACAGCATTAAAGATAATTTCATCATAGATGTTGTAAGTTGATACATTTTATTATAAATAAAGAATAAGTACCATATATAAATATTTATCTAGCGAACTCGTCTTAAGACAGGCCTCCGGTAGGTACATGAAAATTAACATCTAATTCCATATATCTCTCGATTAATTACGCACTAGACGTCTATATTTACGATTTGGTAAATTATGGCAATTTGACTCGTTGGTAATAGACGGCAGTTATTCTTGGTGAATATCACAATTACATTAATAAAACTTCAGGCCAAGCTTCAAATTACTGTCTTTTTCTTAGAAGCGTATATGTCAGGGAATTGGACAATCTTGGGTATGTGAATGTTGTGAAAGATGTTGGACTTTATGTGTCAGTCAGGTGTCGCCCACTTCCGCGGCTGCGAGAGACATAGGGAAATGAAATAAATATGTCTCAGTTTCCTTGCATTTAATGTCACACGGTGTTTGACTGATGAGAATACACTTCTGGTGGAAACGGGACATATGGAGTATGTTAAAGATGTCTGGATAACCAATGACTAACATCAGTTTCTAGTTAAAGAGGCATTCCTTACAATTTCGATCGTTTAAAGTAATTAGAAAATATTAAAATATTAAGACATTAAATAACAAATAATACAGTGAAGGTCCACTCTTACGACCTGTCAAAAAAGTGGTCTTAATAATATATCGGTCTACTTTCCGTTATAAATGTAATTTTTCCGTTCTTTGTGATTGACAATTCCGCATGATATCAAAATAATCAAATTAGTTTTTAGCTGAACGTTACTAAATGTTGCTAATTACATAAACCTTTAAGCAGCAAACTCCCAATAGGTACATTGAAAAGAAGAAACATACATTTTCGACCGAGCCAAAATAATATAATATATAGTCGTCCATCGAGCTTGAATGAGTATTTTGCTTTGTCTATTATTAACCGTGTTTTAATAAACCGCTGGCAGTGATTAAAAACTTTCTTAATTTGAATATATTTTTCGTGATCATTAAGATATATTTCTACATTTTCAGTTCATTAAAGGCGCTAGTAGTACACTATAGATTATACTATATGCTAGATGTAGAGTATGCCTCTTTAAGACATTATAAAAGGTTGAGAACTCCAGACAATCTTCAACATTTAAACTGTGTGTTAGTTGTTTATTTTGCGTTCGACTGATACAGTCGTAGTGCGTGGCCATTCGGGTATTCATTCCTAATTGGTCAATGACTTGGTTAGAAGAATGTTTAAATGATAATTTCTGATTGAACTCCCCGCTCGGTACACCTCGCCAGTTCTACGTAAAAAACGTAGTAGCGACAAATACCGTACGGACCGATCTGATTGATTAAACCCCACTTGTATTCTCATTTTTGTATCGGCAATGTAGATCAAAATAGGTTATGGAGGCGTACCCCAGTAAGCGCCTTTTCATAGATTTTATGAAGAATATCTACTGACAATTGAAAAGGTGTTTTCACAATAAGACTTCATTATCTTCTTGAAGTCACCAACTTTAAGATACCGTACTGGTGCTTTTGTGACCAGTTCATTGTTACAAAATTGTATGGGGACGACTTTGAAATAATATAAACTCGACTGTAAACATTCCCGCGAGAAATGGTACAAGTAATTTCGCATTAATAAATTTGTAGCCTTTAAGACAGCCATGGCAAATATACTAACACTGTTGTCTACCGGGGGTATTACCATCTATGAATTGCTAAGTTTCTGAAGTTTTGTTCTGTCAAAATGCATGTCTGCAAAATCAATCAAAATCATACTAGGTAATCAAGCGATTACAAATGGTAATAACTGTCGGAATGGATATAAATAATCGTTTCAAAACGGAATGTACCAGATGACGAGGTATATTTCGTTAAATACATAATATCAACGTTATTAACTCGGCAATAATCATAATTAAGGGCTCGTTTGAAGTCAATTATCTTTTTAATACGTTCGTACGAAAACAGGCAATTGCCTTATTGAAAATACCCCATGTTGTATTTTTATAAATGAGAAATGTGTGTACTTTGTTAAATACGAATTAAACTAAACAATAAAAAGTAATTATCTATTTTAAAGATAATTACCTCCGAACTAAGATACATAAAACGCAGCTGTTTCAAGAGTATATGGTATAGTATATTTGATGGGGTTTAGGCAAAATGCGTTACCGGTTAACTTTCGTAAGACCACGCACTGGAAAATCTTATCGTGAAATAACTTTTTAAGTTTAATGGGTCATTAAGCAGCATTGTTTAGAAAACATTAATTTAGGTATTATTATAGAAATACTTTCATTTCTCGCCCAAACACAAATAACACAGAAGCACTGTGCCATAATCTAAGTGCTGGAGGCTCTCAATTAGGGACCACTGACCTCTCGTGCACTAATATGGCTTACATCGCCACATATATCACTATGAGCCATATATATCACACCAACATTTTACCAATCGTCGTTCATAACACTTGAAATGTTCCAAGTTTATTCAAACAGTGGGAGTTATTGACACGAAATTTCGCTTCAATGGTTAAAGCGTAATTAGTCGCGTGATGTTCTACTTGCAAAGACTTGTAAATAGGTTGAGTTCTGATATTTAAGTACACTTTTCACGTTTTCAATCATTCAAAAATAAAGCGGCCGATATATTTCGATGTGGCACGGTCACTAGACGGACGTAATGTCATGAACATCCATGCAGTCACCTCCCGTGGTACGCTGAATGTGTGGCAGCGATATATTCCGAGAGCACTGTGCCAAGGGACATAACACGTTAGGAATTTGCTTATGTGATGCTGTCACATTGGTACGAAATTATAACAAATGTAAGTAACGTTCTTTCGTTGTGAAGCTGGCACCACAACATGACATCTTAGTTGGCACAAATCAGCCTGTACAGACCGTTCCGGTTGCGGGATGTGGCGGGTTCCATCTCAGAAAGATAATAAAACATCGGACAGGGAAAACTGAAACAGACGGAAACAGACGAGCACAGAAAACAGTACCAGCAGTCAAAACGGTGAAATACACAGTTCGGCTACAACAAAAGCAGAATGGCCTAGTTTCAGATATCAAAAGCTGTTTGGCCTAGTTTCAGATATCAAAAGCTGTTTGTCCTAGTTTCAGATATCAAAAGCTGTTTGGCCTAGTTTCAGATATCAAAAGCTGTTTGGCCTAGTTTCAGATATCAAAAAGCTGACATACCTAGTTTTAGGCCGCGACACACAGTCGTTACAAGTGGTAGTTGTCAGGTTTTTGTCTTGATTGACGGTCAGCATCAGAGGGTTTGTCCCGCTTAAGGACGATGTAAGCTGGTGGTATGGCCCAAACCGTTCATCTGAGTTTACGTATGTTGTTGCTTTATCACATACCATGCACATTAATGTTACTTCGAGCACTGGATATTCCAAGAATTACGAGGGGCGATCCAGGGGTGTTTCAGAATTACTGTTTGGCTGAAGAGTACACATTTGTGAAGCAAAATCGTTATTTACAACACAAATATAAAATGTACACTAAATATAATTATCATCTAATGTTGACGTTTTCCGCGGTTTTTGACGAAGAATCTTTCTAACAATCAACAATAATGAATAATTGACGAAATGTACGTTGCTGCATAGACGTATTACCCGTTGCTATGGTAGCGTGCAATTGTTGATGGCTACTGGCAGTTAATAAATGTGTTCAGCTTTTTGTCAATACTATATAAAAACACCCGGGATATTTTTCAAATCGATCGAACTCAAATATCACTTTAGAGCAAAGGTCGACGTAACTGCGTATCACCCCTCGTAATTAATTCTTTTCGTAGAAAAATATGTTCGGTACATACATGTAGTTCGCTCCGGCATCCGAATAAGATCCAAAGTCGGTCTGCAGTTACATTCATACTTGTACAAAATAAAATATCGTACGTGAATATGAAGTCAACAAACTAGGATCACAAACATCTGGTAAAGCGTTTCGCACAGACGTTCCTATCTGTCAAATGACGTATTGTTATTTAACCCTCTTACGTACGCTGTGACTTAATAGTTAATACGTCCACACGTCTTTAGACAAGCAATGTCGCTGATGTAAAACCAGGACGCGTACCTGTGTATGTAATTGTAGTATATATTTGTCAGCCGTATGGCTACTCAGCATGAAATGTTCAGCCCGTAAGTGCTCACTGAATACGATACTAACTTTGATATACGATTTTCTTCTCTGTCAACCGTCCAGGTATGGCGTCATATTGTAGTATTTACCGGAACTTGTTACGAACTAGCGTGATATTGAGTTTTTATTCTGCAAATTACCCACCAATATTCGAGATGACTGATAAGCATGTTGATAGTAATCCCAGGCACTCTAGACATCTTACACAGAACGACAGAACGTATGCGGGTACCTTTCTGTTTTTCTACTGTTTAACATTTTACAACTCGCATATTTGTTATTGTTTGTGCCATTGTTGTAAGGTTGCTGACTTAGGCTACACACAACAGACAAAAACAACTGCAGAAATATCACATTCAGCAAATATCTGCGAATGATGAATGGTGTTGCGAATTGTCGGTAGAAATTCGCTTTGGGAAAAAATGATTCGTTCGTTTGGGTGGGGTAAAATTGTGGTTTTAATACCATCAAATAAAATGACAATTTACATTTTCGTCAAGTATATTTTCTATATTGGTGGAATAAATCAATTGGAATTAAGTTTATCTTGAATATTAATGTATTACGAACTAAATAATACGTTTGGAAATGTCATATATATCTTTATGTTTCCATAGCAACGCAAACGTTTGTTCTACTAACAGCGTGAACGCAGGCCATCGAGTTGTCCTCTTTGGTTGCAACAAGAATCAAATTGTCATAACCCAGATTGGTATTCGCCATAGCAGCAGTGAGTTACCATATTTCACGATAATGCAAAGAAAATATACGACCACTTATTTGTCTAAGCATTATTAAGCAACGCTCAGTTTTTCTTGACTGACCCTCGTACAAGTGTAATAACTATTTTGTATCTTGTGTTTTCCTACAAGCATTGGGAACCTAGCCTGAATGTACATCAGTCTTACATGTACATGTTTCTTTGTTTAATATGTACACATGTAATAGTATGTAACACAAGATTATTGTTGTAAATGTGACATATTATTACATTAAATAATCTAAACGTGTATTTGGTATGCAATTTAACTATACTGATATAGCGGACGTTTTTAATAAGAAAGTCACCAAGATGCGTATGGTTAAGAAACTTGTTGAAGACGGAATAAGACGCTTATTTGTGTTGTGGTCAAGAGCATTACCCATTCGACGACTGTACCACCCTATAATGCTATTTTGTAATACGTGATGAAAATACGAAGTCAACAAAATCTTTACAATGTTTTGTCATCAGGCCAATGGAAAACATACAATGGATATTAAATGAGTTTTCAAAATACATTTTTGTTCATTTATCATTTAATCTAAAATATTTTATTTTATATCCATATGTATATAAAATTAGGCATTTATTCTATTCAAATGAATTCGATAGAGTTATTTTTTCAAAACTACGCGAGGATCTATCCGTATAACATTAACGGTTATTTTTGTATTTTAATCGCTATATATATTTTGACACTCAGTACAAAGCTCATTATAAGCCAACGTATGAAATAACATCTTATAGTGATAGACGATCATTGCTTACAGGTTTTCCAATAGCAATTTGTAGGCTTCTTTATTCAGATTGGATGTACGTGACACATTCCAGGATGAAGAAAATCTAAGCCAATTTGATAGCTTATTGGCGATTTTTTTTATCAGCTGACAAAATGCATAGTGCATTGTCGCTTCATCACCTTGTACACATACCCGGAACGTCTTCGGCTCGTCAGTCACATATTCTTCTACTGTTTGTTCTTCCTCACTCTCTCTTAAAAAAGTCTACGAACGCTGCCCCAATCTGTGTTTCGTCAAATAAGACAAACCTGACAAATGTTGATTTTTTAGAAATAAATACATGTCAGGGATCTTCTATACCCGGTCCCAGACTTGATCCGTATTGGTATGTGATGTTTTTATGTTTTTTGCGCTTGACAGGTTAAGTTGAATGCTTCCCTCCCTGTCTGATTTTCTATTATCTTTTTTATCCGTATTGCAAATTGTACCCACTGAGCAGACAAAAACATAATTATGTCACAACTGCAAGCTTGTATACGGCTCAATCTCACTTAAAGCCACCATGTTTTATAACGATTCATAGCTTTCTATCGCGTCAAGCATGTTTCACTGACTACGAAAAACTAGTAGTTTAACGATCGGCTATTACGTTCGCATGTCCTCATTTACCTCTTTCATTTAAATTCTGAATACTAGTATATTAGGTACTTTGCCACATACGATTGTTACAAAACTAATTATAGTGTTTTACGAACTTATATTCTATTTATCCTCAGATAGCCTAATTTCAATTTCATCCCTCGAAATGTTCGTTCAATGTTATATAGCCAAACGCCTTGAAGGGAAGTCTAGATCGCCCTCGAAATATTCGTTCAATGTTATATAACTAAACGTCTTGAAGGGAAGTCTGGGGAGAATGTGGGCACATAATGCTGACAAGAAGTTGTCAAATTATTACCGAGTACTCCTCTATGAGAATGCATATTATTCTTGGCTATTAGATTTAGCTTGCGCTTTTTGACTTAAGTCCCTGCAATTCGACTTTAATTATATATGTTTACAGTTTACATGTTGAAGATGTTTGAAAACAGTTTTATACATGTAATATAGTTCTTAGGTTCGCGCGAATCTGTCTTGTAATCACTTAAAGCACGTGATTTGCAAGAAGTTTAAATTTGATTTGCTCCGTGAGAATAATTCCCTTTAACTACAGTCTTAAGTTGTCCAGAAACTGTCATTATCTTTTTCATTACGAGCGTACTATGGCAGTAATTATTAGGACAGTTCTTTGATAATTTAATTTTGCCTGCAGCCAACTCTGAAAAACACTCTAGGCACTATTTTTGTCTCAAAACATCTTTTAAAAGTTCGATTAAGACTATCCTAAAACGCGGATACGCGTACACGCGAATACGCGTACACTGAAACTAGCATAATGACTTTGAAATGGTCCTCTCAAATTATCATCTGAAAGTACGGACTAACAGCCCATTCAATTTTTTGCAATCGAAAGCACACTGGAACTGTCCTCTGGAACCAGCTCTAACAGTCGTCTCAAACTACAATCTAAAAGTCCCCCAAAACTATCATTTAAACGTACGTTCGAACAGTCCTCTTGAACTACCAAATGAAAAACGCACTTTAAGAGTCCTTCCAAACTCTCCTTTAAAATTACGCACGAACAATCCTCTCAAACTATAATATAGATGTTCGGAAAGATGCTTGCTTGTCAGTCGTGGTTGTTATATTGTCTACCTAAAACGTTCCTCGTTGCTCTTAGAATTTTATATCATATTCCATGACATTTCTCAAGTTTTTAAATAGGTTAAATATTTGTTGTCACATGTGTCAAATATAACTAAACCATTTTATCTAAATTATATTTAATGTGTCGTATGGAGGCCGTTGGTGGTCTACGGCTTTTGTACTTCGCATTGTCAGTATACATGTATGTTCGCTACCCACTAACTGTTAGTTTGTTTATGAGCTGGATGGCTCAATACCATGATACGGCGACTGGATAAAAATTTCGTGTGCACGAAATTCCGACAGTTAAAAACATGTAAGTTGGAAATCAATCACATACATGTATAAAATCTTATATAACAGTCGTCTGGATTTTTGGTTAATACTAGGGACGTACTGACAAAGCTATCGAGGCTAGTTTTATATCACCCTAATCAGAATGAAGAGTGTCTGATTTTAGACATCTAAATGAAAAGTGTGACTTCTTGTGACTTTAATTAAAAATGCCATCAAATCGGAGTTTCTCTATTTTTTTGTTTGATTTCAATTAGGAAATGACATCGAGAGTTTTTTTCGTACTCGTTTTAGTTTCTCCATTACCAACACGGATAGTTTAATTTTTCTTCTGGGGTGTCATATGACCAGTTGTCAATTTGTTTCCGCATAGGTTGCATAGCAGCTTCTTAGATACATATTTCCAAAAGAACATTTCCTAGAGGCACTAAAGAGGCAGTATTGTGATATTTCGTCATGAACAAAAGGGAACTTATAAGTCAGTGAGTCACTTTCCTACCAATATCATGACAAACACGAATTCGAGTAAAGTTTCGGTTCTAAGACTTATAGTGGACTTTTTGATCATAGGCAAATGGTTTCAAATTATCCGAGTGTACCCAATATAGAGAGAAGATTAGGTTTTTGACGTCAAAGAAACTTCCGAGTTGCTTTCGTAAGGTCATATCCGTTCCGGATTAACATGGCCGCTGCCCAACCTTCTCTCTATAGAGGGTACTCAGATAATTTGAAACCATGAGCCTATGATTTTAGTCTAAATTCAGCAGTTTGGTATTCAATAATTGCAATCAAAATTATTGAAGTGGTCTTAGTATACATATACGTAGTACATTTATATGTTCATGGTGTCTAGAGTATTCTGATCTGAATGCACAGTCGTTAATATCGCTGTACAATTTCCTAGGTTCGGAAGGTTATGTTCCATCGTGGTGTCACGTTGACGTCACCTTGACTATGGTCACATTAACACCTTAACTACGGACACGTCTTTCACAAGTGAAAAAGATGATTAACGGCCGAAAATATATTGAAGGAATTCGTTGGAAAATTATTATTACGAGAAACATTGAATTTCCACGAAAACCTGTTTTCCGAAACAATGCCCATTATTCTAACGAAGCAAAATCCCGGGGGCACAAATGCTCAGTTCACAAACAGTTTAACACTTCCTGACTGAACAAAGGAACCATCTATCCCCACCATTGAAACTGGTGTAACTTTCCACAAAAAAATAATATGAGAAGTATCACATTTACTTGGCTTTGTTCAAATGATTGGCATGCAGACGTTTGTTCCATCTTCTGTAGATAACTTCGATCAATTGACAATGTTCCATCTACTGTATCGGACAGAATTGGTTTTAGATGTAACAACGGTACAACGTTTACACATTACAGTGACAAATCATCAATTTGTATCTCCTCTGATGGTTGTAGTATTGTTTCAAACCTCCTCAAATGTATATACATATGATATGTCTAATTTCAAAAGAGAATCGGTTCTGTAGGATTCACCTGTCTATTTTTAGACTGGAAACTGAAGGTTTTAAAAATCTTTGACGTCACAATGGCTTCTGCATTAACCTTTGGTTTGACCATGAGAACATCAACTAAACAATTTTAGCGTTTTAGTTAAATATACTAGTATATCAATGCCTAAGGACAAACAAAAAATCGTACGAAGCAAAACGAGATTGTCATTTCAAACGTACAATTTTTTAATATATTTATTTCTTGTCGCAACTTGATCGATGGCTATATTATGAATTGTTTCAGCTCTGTAAATTGAATTTATACTGTTCCAATTCACTGACAATACGTTTGGATACTAACAGAATCATTGTCGGATACCTGCGTGCGACTATTCCGTTTTCGAATATGTCGTTTCACGAATATGATCATACAGTTTAAAGACCAATACTATGAGATGAAAACAAAGGCAGAAAAAAAAGAAAAACAATCTTAATACCAAATATACCCCCTCCCAACGTTCGCAAGTACAATGTAGGCCTATATACATTATAATTATATTGGTAGAGTTTTAACAGTTCCCCAAACTTGGTTACACCCAACTACAGAGTCGTGAAGCGTATTGTAGCTTCAATTGTGGGCATACGGCGATATGGTGCAGGGTCTGCACTAGGGTCAATTCTAAAGTGACGTGAACCTATGCCCGCATTGTATTAGAGTTCGTGACGTATACACGTATAGATTCACCATGAAATGACAGTACTATGTTTATGAATTACGTAGACATAGACCCATATTTTTCAGAAGCTACTTAAAATGTCTTGTAATAATCCATTCGTCTGCCTACCAAACAGACTCACCATCTCGTTTATATAGATTGTCTCGCGGTATGCACATAAAGAAATTCCATCTTTCATAATGTCATTATGGTCGCTTTGATTATTTTTTGTTCAGATAAGCGAATTGACCTCATTGGATTGCGAAACTTATACAATGATATGTATAGAACGATATGTGACGCTAGGTTTAGCCGTTAAAATGTCAACAAAATTAAATAAAGACACCTGGGAATCCATGCCAAACTCTGATTCGATTTAGTGTTTGCTGTTAGGCTATGCCATTTTTCGTTAGGTTTTAGACATAAGTGTTCGAAAGGATAAGAACAATCGAACACGCACGTTGGTCTAGAATTACATTTGTAGTTGTAACTTTTAAGTTTCATTTATTGTATTTTATTTGCCCTGGCTGCTCCATATAAAATATCTTCTACAAGTTATGCTCTATGGTTACATTGGCAACGGTCATCTCGTCATACATGTATAGCTCTGGCTAAATTGTCTATTACTTGACCCTGAGGACTTGTTCACAAATATAGACTAAGGGCCAAACACAAACGTTGACTAAAAGTGACAAACGTCGAATTTACTAACATTAATTTTCTATTTATAGTATCATGGAAGTGAAAATTATGACCGAAGTCTGAGTTGTCAGCCTTAAAATCGTTAAGGCACATCATTCGCCGTATGTCTGTTGAAAACCAGACAAAAATCACGTTCACTTTTTGTACGGTTTTGTAACTTATAAATGTCATTGGCCTAAATTACGTAATTTTATTATTGACGTTTCGCCCCATTTGGCTAAACAATGTTTATGGTCACAAGGCATAATAGAAAAAGTGTATTATCTAAAAGTACATACTTCTAGGAGCAGTTGAATTAAAATAAATTAAAATAAACGTTTTCTAGACAAAGTGGGTTACTAATCTGATTAAAATATAACCAAATCTGTTCGCTTGTCTTCTGTAGTTGAACACTTTCGTCGCACGGTAATTCAATCTATTTAGTAACACAACTTAGATAATATTTTATCCCCTTAGATAAGTTCACATAGAATTGATACAATTTGGAATTCCAGATAATTCCGGATAATTCCATTACTCTAGCTTGTTATCGCCGACAAAGCAATCGTTTTCTTTTCTCTGCAGTAAATCGCTTTCTATAGAATTTATCCCAATTGAATAATGTGTGCTCTGTAGATAAGTGGTAACTAAATTTTAATGAAAGAAGTCGGCGTTTTCTACGGATATGTTACATCTTTCCAATGCCTTGCTTAACTTTACTCTGAGAAGAATTATATGGTCCGTTTTGGATGGTCGCCATAGGTACTACTTTATCAATGTACTTACGGATGTCTCAAACTTTCGTTCAAACTTAAAATTGTCTATAATTCTTTTACAACTACAAATTGTGGTGAAGTGATCTGCTATATTAACATTGGTTCAATTAATCAATTTGTATCTCTAACAATATTTGTCCCCCAACTGATAATTGTAAGATATTTAAAATTGAGCGTAAGTTTTTATTGCTTTGAAAAAACAATACATATGCGATCTTATCAATCTTCTAGTTATAATTTATTAAATTTTTCGACAGCTTGGACTTGGGCGGATCTGCGCTTGTTTAGTTGGGCATTGTGCTTTGTGTGTTTTTAATGTTTTCTGTGCTCGGCTGATTAAGTTGAGTGCTGCCTTCCCTGTCTTACTTAATATAATATTTTTGGTGTCAATCGTTAGAGGAATGATTTCAGAGTATATGTATATATATATATATATGTACCGGCTTTCCATCATACTACAAGAGTTTGTTTTCGTGCCTTGGAACCGCATGTTGCTCACACTTGGTCATTGCAAGGCTTCGGTACCAACACAAAGCAGTGTTTGGCTTCCGGTAGTCCCGTGAAGTTGTCGCTGAGCGGGTTTAACGGGTTTCTCGTGCAGTTCTTTTGTGTGGCTTAAAGGTGCATCTGGTAAGTCTGGTTGTATACATCTTGACCTACAAGTCAAAATGTACCGTGTAGTAACGAGTAGTACACTTCTACTACACATTTTCGGGAGATGTACGACATATTCACTGGATAGTGGCCACAGTACAGAAATGACTTGGTGTAACATCGCAACGCAACTGCTTATAGCATTATACCTTACAGTATGATCAATATCAACACTACACACAGTCCTTGCAATAGGTCTTACTCAATCGACTCCACTATTTACAAGTGTTTGGAGAGAAATAACATGTGCTTTATAAGTCATGGTGTAACGTGTAGTAAGGGAAGATGTAAGTAAGTTAGTAAGTAAGTAAGTAAGTAAGTAACGACTTTATTTATAGTACATAACATAATTGGTATTACACCAATTTTCAATATGGTCTAAATAATAAACATATATACATAAGTTACATGATTATATACAAACAAATTTATGAAGAAAATGAAACAGTATTACTTAAACTTAAACTTCTCTTCTTGTGAAGCGTACATCTTCGCCTTATACACCAACACTTACCGTGTAGATGCTCCTTAATGGGTTTTCGTGAGGTTGGCGTTTATCGGGTTAAGGTGCATCTACACGGTAAGTTTTGGTGTATACATCTTGACCTATAAGTCAAAATGTACCGTGTAGTAACGAGTACTACTCTTCTACCACACATTTTCGGGAGATGTACGACATATTCATTTGATAGTGGCCACAGTACAGAAATAGCTTGGTGTTACAGCGAAACGGATCTGCTCATAAAATTCGTCCAGTATGATACATATCAACACTACAAAGAGTCCTATCTATAGGTCTTCCTCATCCGACCCCATTGTTAACTAGTGTTTTGGAGAGAAATAACGTGTGATTTATAAGTCATAATGTACCGTGTAGTGAGGGAAGATGTACGTCTTGTGAAGTGTACATCTTCGACTTATACATCAAGACTTACCGTGTACATGCACCTTAACGAGCTTCCAGGGTGAGTTAATGTTTATTCCGTGCGGTTACTGCGCCACGTCTGTGCAGTCACGTCATAGGGACTGTGTGTTACATATATCAATAAAATAATATTTGTCACTTCGACAACCCCCTTGCCCTGCATATTTTTCCTTACGGTTCCTATTAGACTGCCTAGCGTCGTTTTACGGCTATTATTGCGTTGACTGTCTAAGTCCTAAGGTAAATGGAGTTTAACGTAGGCCCCTATAACTGTTGATACCATGCCAGGATCATGTAATAGTCGACATGTGACATACTTGATACGACCCCAAAAAGTGCCACAAGTATATAGGCTCTGCGAAACGATGCCAATCACTTAATCGAATATATTTAACTGCTAACCACATTATCTGTTTTCTTGAAGACATTCGCTTTTAAAATGCTTATATGGCGAAATTACAGAGATGCGTGTCTATGCTGTACTTTTAGGAACTGTGAACAGAGTCTAAGTTATTATACGTAATTATAAGACATTATCTAAATTTCTAATTTCTAAGTACACATATAATTGGGAAAGTAATTGTTTCGGTAGCGACCTAAGGGAAATGTAGTTTAGTATGCATACGGACACATTGTAACATCTGAATTAGGTTATACACACTCACTAAAAGTTGACAACACTCCTTCGCAGCGCATTTAATTAATACAATAACTATGTATCGTGTTTTTTCATTTTGTTACTCAAGTCTGCCCACTAGCGCAGTTGGTACAGCGCTCTAGACAGTCACATGGCAGACAGATCTGGCTTCGATTCTCGGTGTAACAAAGGTTACTAACCTACGCATGTGCTGAAAATTGTGGCCCCTTGGATCCCATAAATCATCGAAAGTAAACTTCCTTGACTTTTTCCTGACCAATAATTATTCCCATTTCCCTGACCACAACGTAATCTTCCACAACGAATAGGTTATCTACGCGACTAAGTAGTACATGCTGACCACACATATCAGACCAAATATACTAACCAGTAAAAACCATGCTTGTGGACAATATAGTTGTTTTAAAAAGACGGGCGAAACTGTCTAATTTCATTACATGCTTTCTATTCCTTTTACAATTGGATTCACAAACTTCTGGTTTCGAATGTCCACCGCTTGTCCTGGACCCAAATTATAACATATCTGAATAAACAAAACATTCCCAGGTCGAGATAACCCTGTATCCTTCACATGAAGAGAACTGGTCAGAACAGGGTGAAATGCTATTTGCAGGTAAATGAATAATTCAAAGCAAAAGCGTTAATTCAGATTGCCTTCGTTTATGACTGAAACATTTTAGGCTACGGTGATAAAAAACTATTTTCTTGCAAATGCACTTTGAGTACTTTGATTAAAAAAGGTCGTATACAAAGTGCAAGTTATTTTCTCTCATCTCAATCTATTGCACAACTCATTTAATTAATTAACCAGGATTATCATTTAGCGTTACAATCAGATTAAACGGATAAAACACCGACCAACAATGCACCAGAAACACCAACAGCGACAACCAAACATTCTCTACAACACAACACACCATTCAGAACCAATCTACCAAACAGCGAATAATCATGAACTAAAGCTTACATGGAAAGCCGATATAAATCTTTCTGTTCATTACTTTTTCCCAATGAATAACTTTGCTGCTGTTGTCTATGACATGGAACTGTAAATGAAGCTGAACGCGTACTAAATTATTGGCAACTCGATATTTCTTCGTGGAGGTATACAGCTTCCTTGAACGCGATATTCTCTCTTAGTTTATTTCAATTAAGTAACACAAGGAAACATGCTATGCTTCAGTATAAACACCTAAATCATAAAAACAGAGGTATCGCGAACTCAGATGGTCAAATAATCAAATGGCCACCATAGCGGGATTTGATACTTGTTTTTATGATGCCAACTCTCCGCAATACCCTTACCATTCCAATGATAGTTAATGTGCAATATTTGCAAGAAATTCGTAACGATCAGAAATTGGACAGGAAAGGCAGCACGTTCTTAAATATATCAAGTTGGAATATTCAAGACGTTTGATAAGAAGCTGAATTACGTGTGTCCAGCTTTCAAGTGTTTAGTAACCGGTGGTTATACGTATATGCATTTGGTCGTTGTTTGGCTTCAATTGACGAACAAGTCTGTATAGGTTCTAGACACATATCAGGGATACGTCGATACAAAACGGTACTAATACGTGGGGAGATCCAAAGTAATGTCACTGGTGCGGTAAAATCGTGCATACTGTAAATAAAACAACGCAATTGTTCACGTAGCTACATTAATCTATTTCCAATATGATGACCAAATTTTATGATAATGCAATTATTTTTTATTGAGATCTACGTGTACATAGGAAGCCTACTAACGGACATCGCCGCAAGCCAATGACGACAACTACGTCGTTATTAAAATTTGATGTTACTTACACCATTCTTTTCAAAGTATCATCATTGATGTTCTATACAGCGATCATGTCTGTCCACACATTTTTTAAACACATTTACATACTAAAGTCTTTATGTAGTGAGGAAAACACATTGGTACGGGCCTGTCTTGTTTCAGGGTCATAGAAATACACCCATGTCTCATCAACTGTAATTATACGCTGGAAAAATAACGTCATTTTCGTGTGCGGCGACATGACGTCAGTGGTATATTCTAAATGTCTATATAATGTTATTTTAATATTAAAAAATATGGCACAAATGATATTAATCAGAATTGAATTACTTTACATTTTGATATAAATTTTTTATTGACGTACGCCAACAAATAAACCACAGGAATTTGAAGTTCTATAGTGCGGCCAAGATATGATGGCACAATAACATTGTGTAAACGTCACTGGTTGGATTAGTCCATATCAAAACGCGGGTAAGTAAATAAATCACAGTCATCTAAGCGCTTGTTCCGTTATTTTAACTTATTTAATTTAGGAAGAAGATCATTGTGCTTATTATTTGGTCTAGTGGTAACGCTTCTAATCTTAACGTGGACGGTTCTGGTTCGAATCCCATCAGAATCTTTTTTTATTACTATTTTGTTTCGCGAATGTTTTTTCCTCACACTTTTCACAAAACTGTATTTGTATTTGTGAGTGTATTACTTACAACCAGATACATTGTGTAAACTGCAGCATTATTAAATTGAACTATGGCTAAACGTATCGTTTTAACGTAACAAGGAAGCTACTTTATGTCTAACGTATTAGAATTTTGCACACGAGTGGCATCAATAGAACTGCCAGTGATTCCGTTGTCCTGTCAAATGAAACAAACTACCACGATGACAGGGGTATCAGAAAGGACGGTTTCATGCATAAAGGCGAAGAAATTGCACAATAGTGTAAGTAAATCAAGAAGTAACAAAATCTCAGTGGATTCTTTTGATGATGATTATGATAATGACAGTGATTATGACGAGGCGGATGGTGATAGCGATGGTGATTTTGCAGATTTCTAAAATGATTCAGTCACAAACACTGCTGATGAACAATGTTAATTCATATAATTTATATATACATGTATACGTACAGAATATTAATTTATAACTGATTGTTCCAGATAAATATAATAAAATATTATATAATAATTATACTGAATAGAGAAAGTATACGAATGAAAAAAATGTAACAAGATAATCAACGTGTAACGGGATATACTAAGAAAAAAAGTTTACTAGAACTGAAGAATACAATGCATTACCAAAATAATGCACAAAAGTGAGATTCGAACCAGTAACCTCCATCCATAATAGTATTGTACTTACAACGCTTTACCGACTGAGCTAACGAGGCAAATGTAAAATCGTCTTGTATATTTGCTCATAATGCGAAAACGTAATACGAAACAAGCGTTTATTGACCCTGGCTGTAAATAAGCACCCCTTTCTGTTGAAAATGAACCCATCGGCTAATTAGCATGTGTAAATGTTATTGTGCCATCATATCTTGGCCGCACTATACCAATAAAATATTATACAAGTCGGTCCATCACAAATCACTGTACATATATATATAATACAAGGAACGCAACGCCTTCCCCCCCCCCTCCAAAATGGAATCCCGTAGCTTGTGCTAACAAAATAAAAGAAACAAGCGACCAAGTTAGCTCATTCGACGAATAATATTTATATGTACGTCGTGCGATCGAAAATATTCACTTTCGCCTGATACTACGAGATATATTCCTTATTTCCTTCACGAAATGTCAATATCTAGTACATCGTCGGTGCCATTCTGCTATTTGGTGTCGTCACTAAACCACGCCTCCAGACAAATATTAAATTACATTTAAGGGGATAGGGTAGACGAGCAAGATTTGCAATGAAAGTGTCGTCAAGCTATGATAAATATGCTTTATTAATGCGTATTTGTTGATTAACTCTAAGGGTATATATAGTACATTGTAATGCTATGTTTGCTATGTCAATCAAATGTTAATTTGAAGAAAAAACGCTTTCTGGAAACATGCCCTATCGCACTATAGAATGCCCTTAAGTGTTTATACAAAGTGGGAGTGACTCTAGACTTACCAATTTATCATTTTACATTTATCTCCAACCGTTGCACGCTTTCCTCGTGTCAAATCAGTAATATTTACAAACCAGTGACATTCCTTAGCTACTCACTTGGATCGGTTCACGAGTTTATCGTGTGCAAATAGTGGGCCGATGTGTTAAAAATAACAAAATCAACTGACCGTGAGTGGAAAATACAGGGTTTCCCATATAAAAACTCGACTCGGGCGTGGTTTTAGTGACGAAACCGAATGGCAGAATGGCACCGACGATGTACTAGATATTGAACTTTGAGAAGTAAATCACGAATAGTTCGCGTAAATTCAGGAAAATATATTGATTGTCGATTAGATTGGGTACATTTAAGTTTTCTTCGTCAAATGAGCTAACTTGATCGCTTGTATCTTTTATTTTGTTAGCACTGGCCACGGGATTCCATTTTGGAGGGGGGGAGGCGTTGCGTTCCTTGTATTATATATATATATGTAGAGTGATTTGTGATGGACCGACTTGTATAATATTTTATTGGTAGAACTTCAAATTCCTGTGAATAAACTCACCAGCGGAACAGTGACATTACTTTTGGATCTACCCACGTACATAACGTTACTAATTAAAGATCTGTTTTAAAGTTCATCCCGTCTATGAAGTGATGCCTCTCCGTTTTTGATCCTGGACATAGCCATTTTATTTAATTACCAATACTAACGGATGCGAACTGCACATCCGCTGATCAATGGTGACAATAGGAAATTAGTCAATGGATACTGAGACGCTAACGAATGCACACTGTGAAAAATAGCGAAATATAATAAATATGATTTCCCTAGTTTGAGTTTACGAATAAGAGGGAAATAAATGTCCCTGTTTATGGAAGTATCGGAGATATATAATAGGTGTTGATGTCAATTCAACCATGAATATGTCATTTTGGCGGATAAAAGCATGAGGTTGTCATTCAGATTCGGGACACAAAGGAGGCGGGTGGTAAATTTAATGTGTGTAAGTTCTTTTTAAAATAATCATCGGGTTGTTTCAAGCGCTTATCACCAACAGATAGTAAAGTAGTGTGTTGTTATTGAGGATACGTACAGGTAAGGGAAAATACGTGTACGTTAATCAGGCGTAAAGTACCCGTATAATAATTTATTACTACAATAGTAACGAATGCGCATAGCACTGCAACGAGGACCATATGCGGCGAGAGGAAATAAGTTTGGTAAAAGGAGCAGGTGTAACTGTCGCTTATTTCTGAATAGGATTGGGTTTTATGAAAATAATATTTCGTGGATGCCATGTATTAAGTGCTTTTTGTGTTTTCAATGTTTTCTGTGCTCGGCTGGTTAAGTTGAGTGCTGCCTTCCCTGTCTGACTTAATATAATATGTTTCAAGATTACTAACAAAATCTACACAAACGGTTTGATTCGAACCCTTAACTAAGTGGGTAAGCAATGTATTCGAACTATGCTACGGCAACAACTCAACCAAAGACTCCCCTCCTCTATCTTGAATTACATTTATAACGATAAATTATAATCCAGATCGTTATCGGTTAGACCATTTAAATCAATATCGTTTTGAGGATCATATTTAATCGATGTGTCATCTGTAACAGGTAGTGAAGGGGAGAATGCCAGACAATTAAAACGAAAACACGCAAGACGTCTAGACACATTGATTCATAAGGATGAAATATCTCACATCTCACAACGATTTCCAGGTAGATACAGTGGTATAATGGTAGAACACCGGAAGTTCTAGACGATTCGAAATCCTGGTGAGACACAAAGTGATCGTTACTGGGTTCAATTCCCAAGTCAGATACGATATGTCCTTAGGGGACAATATCGCAGAGAAACTGAGAGCGAGCGGAAATTATAGTGAGTTGGTTGCGGAAGAGCTAACGTATAAACCAATACAGATGCAAGTTAGGGTAAAACAAACAAGGACTGATTACAAAACATACATGTAGACACAAGAACAAATAAAAACCATAAACCTTAATTACGACTGAAAACTTTATTATAATCATATAATTCCAACCTATATGTTGAATAAACGTATGGCAATTTCTGATACATTAACGGGAACCATTTATTTACAGCATTAAAGATAATTTCATCACAGAAGTTGTAAGTTGATACATTATCGTATAAATAAAGAATATGTATCGTTTATAAATATTTATCTAGCAAACTCGTCTTGAGACAGGCCGCCGGTAGGTACATTAGATATAACATCTAATTCCAAATATCTCTCACTTAACTACGCACTAGGCGTTTGTATTGACGCTTTGGTAAATTATGGCAATTTGACTCGTGATCCGTTGGTAATTGACGGCAGTTATTCTTGGTGAATATCACAATAACATTAATAATATAACCTTTTGCCAAGTTTCAAAATTACTGTCTTTTTCTTAGAGGAATTTATGTCACAAAAATGGACAGTGTGTTTGCTGCTGGATATGTGAATGTAGTGAAAGATGCAGGACTTTATATGTCAGTCAGGACGTCGTCCACTGGCGCGGCTTGAAAAGGAAAGAAATAGGTTGTTAATATTATTCTCAATTTTCTTGTCACATGGTGTTTGACTGATAGAAAAACACTTCTGATTGAAATGTCTCTGTGGCTGGCGATATGGAGTAGGTTAAAGGTGACTGGAAAACCCAGGATCAACACCAGTTTCTTGTTAAAGAGGCATTCCTTCTGACTGTTTCGATCGTTTCAATTCATTAAAAAATAAAACATAAATTAGAAATATTACAGTGAAGATCCACTCATACAACCACTCAAAAAAGTAGACTTACCGGTATATAGTAAGATCTGTTTCAATAGCGAACCTTTCTGTTATAAATGTAATACCTCTGTTCTTTGCGCTTGCAAGATTTTACACTTTTTCAAAATAATACAATGGGTTTATGAGGAACCTTATGATATTGCTAAACACCTAAAGCAATGAACTTACAATAGATACCGTGAAAAGAAGAAGCACATATTTCCGAATTGAGCCAAAATTATATACATTGTTAATATATGTAGTCGTCTAACGAGTCTGAAATGTGTTATTTGCTATGTCTATAAGTGACCATGTGGCAGCGTAAAATAATCATGTGTAATTTGAATATATGTTTGTGTTCATAGATACATATTTCTACACATTTTCTTCAAGATTAAAACGATTTATAGTCGGTTTTTTACATTTAGCTCATTAAATGCGCTAGTAGAGAATAATACATACTGTGTGTAGGGAATGCCTCTTTAGTCTAGATCGTCTCTCGAAATGTTCGTTCAATGTTATATAACTAAGCGTCTTGAAGGGAAGTTTAGAGAGGATGTGGGCCAATATATTGACAAGAAGTTTTCAAATTTTTACCGAGTACTCATCTATGCATATTATATATTAATTTGATTTAGCTTGTGCTTTATGATTGTGCTCCCGAAATTAGACTTTAATTATATATGTTTACAGTTTGAAACATGTTCAAAGATGATTGAACACAGGTTTGTACATGAAATATAGTTCTTAGTTATTCGCGAATCTGTCTTTTAGTCACTTAAAGCACGTGATTTTGCAGAAGTTTGAAATGGATTTGCTACGTGAGAATAATTCCCTTTAACTACAGTCTTAAGTTTTCCTGCGGCAAACTCTGAAATACACTCAATGCGCTTTTTTTAACTGATAATATCCTTTAAAAGTTCGATTCAATCTATCATAAAACACGTACACGAACAGTTCAAACTGACACTAGCATAGAGTTACACCTAGTTACTTTCAAATGGTCCTCTCAAATTACCATTTCAAAATATGCTTTAACAGTTCATTCATACTGGCATAATGGAACTGTCCTATGCAACCAGCAGAACTGATATTCGTCTCTAACTACAATCTTAAAGTCCCTTCAAACTTTCGTTTCGTTTAAAATTACACTCAAACATGACTCTCGAACTACCATATAATACACGCACTCTGCGAATCGTTCCGGACTATCCTTTAAACGTACGTTCGAACAGAACTTTCGAACTACGAAATGAAAAACTCAATGTAAGGGTCCTTCTAATCTCTCCTTTAATCTACACTCAAACAGGGCTTTTGAACTACCATATGAAAAACACATCACGAGCCCTCCCAAACTATCCTTTAAACGTACGCTCGAACAGGCCTAGGAACTACCAAATGGAAAACATCATTCCAACGTAGGATCAATCAACCCTATCTAACTATATTATACCAGTAGAGGATCGGAAAAATCATATGATTATGTCATATTGTGTACCAAAACGTTTCGAAACGTTTTATGCAAAATTCCTAACACTTAAATAAAAAAATCCACATAGCTTCTTAGATACATACTTTCAAAAGAAAATTTCTACAAACGAAGGCAGTATTTTGAACTTTGACAGGTTATGTTTTGCATTACAGATTCATTATAATTATATTGTTTAGGAACAAAAAGGCGAGTCACTTTTCTACCAATATAAAGACAACAGCCAAATCTAATAAAGTCGCTAATACATGTACTAGTAGAGGACCGTTTTTGGTCTAAATTTAGGAGTTTGGGTTTTAAAATTGCATTCAAAATAATCGACCCAGGGCTGCGTCATACCAAAAACGAAATAAATAGTTTTCTAGACGCTAAGCAAAAAAGGAAACTGGCTTCTCTCATCTCATACCCTCATATTGATGGAAAATATCACTAATGAGGTGCCGAGAGTGATTAATAAAAGTTGGTAAAACTTATCGACCTAAAAATAAATAAAGAGAAAATAATTGAAGTCATTCAAATTTACCTTAAGTACATACGTTCATGTTAGAGTCTGGAGTCCCTGACCAGATTGCGCAGTCATTATATCGCCGTACAATTTTGCCCAAGGTTTGGTAGGTTATGTTCCATCATGACGTCACATTGACATCACATTTACTCGGTCACATTGACATCACCTTGACTACGGTCACATTGACATCACCTTGACTATGGTCACATTGACACCACCTTGACTACGTTCACATTGACATCCCCTTTACTACGGTCACATTGGCATCCCCTTGACTACGGTCACATTGACATCCCCTTGATTACGACCACATTGACATACCATTGACTACGGTCACATTGACATCCCCTTGCCTACGGTCACATTGACATCAAATTGACTACGACAATGCCTTTCATATATAGAGAAGATGGTTTACGGGTTGATAATAAATTTAAGGAATTCAGTGGAAAAACTTATATAAAAATAGCCAAAATCATTGCAACGAGAAAAATGGTAAATCCTTGAAAACCTGTTTTTCTGAAACATTGCCCATTATACTAATGAAGCTAAATACTGGAGGCAAAATGCACACTTCACCAATCGTTTAACCGGTTTTCCCCACCATTGACACTTGTGTAATATACGACAACAAAATAATTCAAGTAGTATCACATTTACTGCGGTTCATTTACGCAATCATGTTTGCAAATGATTGGATTGTGTTCCTTCTGTTGTAGATAACTTCAATCAATTGACAACGTGCCATCTACGGTATCAGACAGCATTTGTTGTAGAGGTGTCAGTGGTACAATGGTTATGCATTACAGTGACAAACCATCAATTTCCATCTCATCGAATGGCTTTAGTATTGTTTCAAACCTCTTCTATTACATGAATTTGATTTCGAAAGAGAACCGTTTCTAAATAGATCCAACAACCTATTTTTAGATTTAAACTGAGCGGTTTAAAACTCTTAAACGTCACAATGGCTTCTGCATTGGCCTCGGGTAAGACCACGACTACTTCAATTAAGCCTTGTAGCGTTTAAGTTAAATATATACCAACAAAAAAAACAAATTTTTCAAAGCGTGGTTGTCATTTCATACGTAACACTGTTGGCATATGAAAATAGAATGTATTTATGTCGTGTCGAAACTTTTGACGTTTGGTATTTTATGAAATTGTTCAACGCTGTAAATTGGGTATGTTTACTGTTCGAATCCGCGGACAGTAATTTCGGAAACGGACTGAATCATCGCCGGAGACCTACGTTTGACTATTCTGTTTTACAGCGATGATCACAAAGTTATGAGACTAATTCTATGAGATGAAAACGAAGACGGAAATAAATGAGAAAATTGTATGCTAATTGACAAACGTCGCAAAATGTTATAACTGTGTACACTATATATTGATCGAGTTTCAACTGTTTCCAAACTTGGGTACACCCTACTACGGAGCAGCAACTGTGGGTATACGGCAAAATGGTGCACACAGTATCTGCACGAGGGTAAATTCTAAAGTCACGAAAGGATGTGTCCGGATTTAATGAGAGTTTGTGACGTATATACGTATGGATTCACCATGGAATGACAGTTCTATTTTTATGAATTACGTGGACATAGACCAATATATGTCAGAAGCTACTTAAAGTGTCATGTTACAATCAACTTGGCATCCGTATGTATTTCGTCCTAACATACTCACCATATCGTTTATATGGATTTTTTTCAGGGCTTGTATATAAATAAATTTCGATTTTACGTAATGTCATTATGGTCGCTTTGAATAAGATAAGCGAATTTGCCTCAATGGATTGTGAAATCTATACAACGGTATGTACGCTAGATTTAGCTTTTGGAAATGTCAACAAAATTCAATAACGAAACCGAGGACACCAGCAAAACAAATCCGACCCCAGAACTACGTGTCGTACTTAAAGTCTTACTGTTTTCTTAGTTTTAGGCTTCATAGATTGTAAATTATTTGACATGACTGTTCGATTTGGTGTGTTTTTGTTTTTCCTCGTTATGCTCTCTGATTACATTGGCAACGGTCATCTTGTCGTATTGTTGTAGCTAAATTGTCTGTTACTTGACCATGGGGCCTTGTTCACAAATATGAACTAAGGGCGACTGGCAGACGTAGACTAAAAGTTATAAGTATCGAATTTACTAGCATTAATTTTCTATTTATAGTAACATTGGTGTGACAATTATGGTTGAAATCTTGATTATCAGTGTATCAATGTTAATGTTTGTCCACCAGGTATCAGGTTCATAATTTATTCCAGACAAAATAATTAGATTACATGATCGCATTATGTCACCGAAAACCTGTTGAAAAAAATGAGAAAACTAGATTCGTGATCTATAAATAGCATTGGCCTAAAGTACAGATTGGCGTCTCATGTTAACTCCCATTGGCTAAACAATGTATAACGTCACAAGGCGTAATAGAAAAACGTATAAATCACAACAGGCTAAGGGCAGTTGGATTAAAATAAATTAAAACAAACGTATTCTAGACAAAGTGGGTTACTAATCTGATTAAAATATAACCAAATCTGTACGCTTGTATACTAAAGTTGAACACATTCGTCTCACGGTAATGCAATTTCCTGAATAACACAACTTAGATAATGTTTTATTCCCTTAGATAAGTTCACATAGAATTGATACAATTTGGAATTCGTTTTTCTTCTCTGCAGTAAAATCGCTTTCTATAGAATTTATCCTAATTGAATTATGTGTTCTCTGTAGATAAGTGTTATTGACAAATCTTAAATAAGCATTTTTGTAATTGAAGCTACAACAACAGTAACTGAATTTTAATGAAAGTAATCGGATTTTTAGGAATATGTTACATCTTTCCAATGCCTTGTTTAACTTTACCCTTAGTAGAACTGTAAGGTCCGCTTTGGATGGTCACAATAGGTACTACTTTTAGTACTTACGGAAGTCTTAAACTTACGTCTGAATTAAATTCTTGATAATTCATTAACAACTACAAATTGTGGTGAAGCGATCTGCTAGATTAACATTGGTTGAGTTAATATATTCGTGTACGAACAATGTGTATCCCCAATGTGTAGTTGTAAAAGTATTGTAAGGCATTTAAATTTGATCGAAAATTTTAAGATATCCGCAATTGTGACCTATGGGCGTAACTAAGTGCATGTTGGATAAGGGACTACAGTGTTATTCTTCATTATCCGAAGTTTATGTTACTGTTACTCATGTGATTTTATCATGGTCGCGAACGTATCCCGTTGTCTCTAAAGCAAGCCTTCGTCCCCGTCCGTATACTTGGTCTTGTAATTGTTGATATTCCCGTTTTTGTCCGTATGTTCGACAGACGCAAGTTCCATTATAAATGGTAGTCATGTGCTAAATGGTGCCAATGTTCACGGTTCTCAAACCCATGCACTTTGACAATAATTAATTGGTGTTTTGCCAGTTCAAAAGTGAGCTCATCGATAACTATCGTAATTTTGTAATACTATTACAATTACATGAATAACCCCCTTACAAAAGGATGGGGTCACAGAGACAATACCCAACATCGGTCAATCGTAATCCTCTCATAGGTAAATGATAATACGCTATTGCCAAACTCGACATAGTTAAGACAAACATTCAAGAGCACGCCATGTAAAATGGTAATAATCGTAAACAATATTACAAATTTCGTGACAAAATCGCTTATATTTCAACCACTGCAGTAAACATTACTACTACAGAAATTATATATATATAATAGCAAAAAATAAAGTCTATAATATCTCACGCTTCTGAATAAAGACTTGGAATATTTATTTCGTTTATATCAATGAAACAAATCATCTCCAAATCGATTGCAAATATGTTGTGTTGTGTTTTGCGAAATTAATGTCTTACATATTCTCTTCTTTAATTTATAACGTCGAAATTTCAATTGATCATTATGTCATAAACAACACTAAGCTTATAAAAATTACAATGCAGACACATGTATATAAATACGCTATTGCAGTACATGTTTTTTAAACAAAAATTGCCAGGACAAGCATTTCTTGAAACTACTTAAAATTACAGAGGATGTCTCAAGAAACGGGCCTCCGTTCTTAGAGTATCAATATGTACGAGCTTTCCGTCAGTCCACCAGAGTTTGTCTTTGTTTCATGGAACCGCTTGTGGATCACACTTGGTCATTGCAAGGCTCCAGCACTAACACAAAGCTGCGTGTGACTTCCGCTAGTCCAGTGAAGTTGCTAACGGGTTTACAAGTTTCACGTGCAGATGTCGCGATGGGTTTACGGGTTCCTCTTGAAGTTGTCGCGATGAATTTACAGGTTTCTCATCAAGTTGTCGCTTGGCGAGTTACGGGTTTCCAGGGTTATCGAGTGCTGCCTTCCCTGTCTGACTTAATGTAATCTTTCGGGATACTCATGCAGTTATCGCGCGGTGAGTTAATATGTATTCCGTGCGGTTGCTGAGTCAGGTCCATGCGGACATGTCATTGGGACTCTGTGTTACAGATATATATGAAACAATATTAGTTATTTCGACAACCCCCCTTGCCCTGCATCTTTTCCTTCACGCCTTCTGTAAGACTGCATACTGTCGTCATATGGCAACCATTGCGTTCCTACTTCCTAAGGTAAATGGAGTTTAACGTATCATTGTTGACGCCAGGTTAGGCCATGTAATAGTCTTCATATGACAGACCTGATAGTACCAGAGGAACTTTTAACACCCCTCAAAGTGCCACAAGAATGTGGACTCTGCGAAACTATGCCAACCGTTCAGATCTTATTTCTAAAATGTAATCGCATATCTTTAACAGTAAGCCACGTTATCTGCATTCTTGAAGACCTTGGCTTTTAAAAGGTGCGTATCTATTCGGTACTTTTAGAAATTGTTTATTTATTTCCGACACTAGAAATGTGAACAGAGTTTAAGTAAGTATACGTTATTATAAGACATAATCTAAATTTCTAATGTTTGAGTACACATAGAATTATGAAAGTAATTGTTTCGATAGCGACCTATGGGAAATGTGGTTTAGTATACATACGGGTACATTGAAATATTTAAAATAGGTTATACACACTCCCTCAAAGTTGACAACATTCCTTCGTAGCGCATTTAACTGATACAATAAATATTATTTGTTATTCCAGCCCGCAGACTAGCTCAGTTGGTATGGCGATCTAGACAGTCACACGGCAGGCAGATCTGGTTTCGATTCCCAGGGTAACACAGAGTAAATACATACGCGTGTGTAAAAACTGTGTTCCCCGGGATTCAACAGTACAATTAATGCTTTCGGATAGTATAGTGATTACCAGAATAGTTTGTTGACCAGATGGACAAAACTGACTGATTCTTTTAATGCTTTCTATTCCTTTTAAAAATTGATTCCTTGGCGTCTGACTCCAGCGAATCCCTATCTCTTCTCCGACAATCGCCAAATTATCAAATTTATGACAAAACCAAACATTCCCAGGTCGTGGTAACCCTGTATCCTCTACAGATAGAGAAATGGTCAGAACAGGGAGAAATGTTATTTGCAGGTAAATAAAAGCGTGAAATCAGATTGCCTTCGTTAAGGACTGAAATATTTTTCAAAATACGGTGATAGAAAACTATTTTCTCACAAATGCACTTTCAGAACTATGATTCCAGATCGTATAAAAATTGCAACATTTTGCGATACATGTACTTTTTTCTCTCATTGCACTTATTGGGTCGTTGGTTTCATAAGGTCGGGCCAATGTATCAAAGAATGCGCATTCGATGCTGAATAATTAAATGATGCAATGTATTGCATCACTCGTTGAATTAATTAGACAGGATTAATTAACCAGGATTATCATTTAGCGTTACGATCAAATTAAACGTACAAAAAGCCGACCAACAATGCACCAGAAACACCAACATTCTCTACAACACAACACACCATTCAGAACCAATCTACCATACAGCGAATAATCATGAACCAAAGATTACATGGAAAGCCGATATAAATCTTTCTGTTCATTACTTTTTCCCAATGAATGGCTTTGCTGCTGTTGTCTATGACATGGAACTGTAAATGAAGCTGAACGCGTACTAAATGATTGGCGACTTGATATCTCTTCATGGAGGTCTACAGCTTCCTTGAACGCGATATTCTCTCTTACTTTATTTCAATTAAGTAACACAAGGAAACATGCTATGCTTCAGTATAAACACCTAAATCATACAAACAGAGGTATCGCGAACTCAGATCGTAAACTAATCAAATGGCCACCATAGCGTTATTTGATACTTGTTTTTATGATGCCAACTTTCCGCATTTCCCTTACCATTATATTGATGGTTAATGTGCAATATTTGTACGTAATTGGACAGGAAAGGCAGCACGTTCTTTAATATATCAAGTTGGAATATTCAAGACGTTTAATAAGAAGCCGAATTACGTCTGTCCAGCTTTCAAGAGTTTAGTAACCAGCGGTTATATATGCATTGGGTCATTATTTGGCTTCCATTGACGAACAAGTCTGTATGGGTTCTAGACACATATCAGGGATACGTCGATACAAAACGGTACTAATACATAACTGTACTAATTAAAGATATGTTTTAAAGTTCATCACGTCTATGAAATGATGCCTCTCCGTTTTTGATCCTTGACATAACCATTTAATGTAATTACCAATGCTAACGAATGCGCACTGCACAGCCGATGATCAATTGAAACAATAGGAAATAGTTTAAGGGATACTAAGACGCTAACGAATGCGCACTCTGAAAATTGCGAAATATAATAAATATGATTTCCCTAGTTTGAGTTTACGAATAAGAGGGAAATAAATGTCCCTGTTCGTGGAAGTATCGGAGATATAGTTCGGTTTTGATGTCAATTCAACCATGAATATGTCAGCTTGGGCGGATAAAAAACATGAAGTTGTGATTCTGCTTGGGGATATAAAGGTGGCTGGTGGTAAATTTTATGAATACATAAATATACCAGATTTATATATCGCCCTTGTCATACAAACGCACGTTCAAATGCACTTGACATTATTGTGTTGCAGCCACAAGGGCGCAGGTGCATCCTCTACCATTGCAGATACAGCATGATCTGACAAGAGGGACAGACTGAGAGAAAGACCATGAAGGGAGAGAGAGACATTAGATACTGGCATGTCCGGTGCTGCAGAAGTGCGCCTAGCTCTTATTTCGAATAGACAGTCTGGTTCTTTGCAGACCACACGGCCAGATATAGCGGGAACTATTATAAATATTTCAGAAATGTCAAGTTCCGATTCCAGGGATTGAACCCAAGACCTATGGATTGACAGCCCAGTGCGTTACTACTGAGCTAAATCCGCATATACATTTGATGTGTGTGAGTTCTTTTTAAAAAATCATCGGGTTGTTTCCGGGGCTTATCACCAAAAGATAAGTTATATTTCCATACATATTAGTTTGTTGTTATTGAGGATACGTTCAGGCAAGGGAAACTACTTGTACATTAATCAGGCGTAAAGTACCCGTATAATACTTTATTACTACAATAGTAACGAATGCGCACTGCACTGCACCGAGGACCATATGCGATGAGGGGAAATAATTTGGTACAAGGTGCCGGTGTAACTATCGCTACTTTCCTGAATAGAATTCGGTTTTATGAACATAAAGTTTCAAGATTACAAACAAAATCTACACAAAAGGTTTATTCGAACCCTTTACTAAGTGGGTAAGCAATGTATTCGAACTATGCTATGATAACAACTCATGAGTCCCATCCTCTATCTTGAATTAGATTTATATCGATAAATCACAATCCATATCGGTTAGACCATTTAAATCAATATTGTTTTGAGGATCGTATTTTATCGATGTGTCATCTGTAACAGGTAGTGAATGGGAGAATGTCAGACAATTAATCTAACATTTATCACTTGAAACGAAAACACACAAGACGCCTAGACACATTGATTCATAAGGAAGAAATATCTCACATCTCACAACGATTTCCGCAGGTAGATATAGTGGTATAATGGTAGAACACCGACAGTCCTAGACGATTCGAAATCCTGGTGAGACACAAAGTGATCGTTACCGGCTTCAATTCCTAAGTCTGATACGATATGTTCTTTGGTGACAGTATCGCAGAGAAACTCAGAGCGAGCGGAAATATAGTGAGTTGGCTGTGGAAGAGCTAAAGTATATACCAATACAGATGCAAGTTAGGGTAAAACAAACAAGGAATGATTGCAAAACATAAACGTAGACACAAGAACAAATGAAAACCACACACCTTAATTACGGCTGAAAACTTTATAATAATTATATAATTCAAAAAGAGGATATTAAGTTAGACCGGGAAGGCAGCACTCCACTTAACCAGCCGAGCACAGAAAACATTAAAAACACACAAAGCACAATGCCCAACTAAACAAGCGCAGATCCGCCCAAGTCCAAGCTGTCGAAAAGTATAATAAATTATAACTAGCTGAATGACCCAGTAGAAAAGATACAGCAACCAAAAGGCGGAATGCCTACGCTGAATGACCTAGTAACAACAGTCAAACTGCTGAACTACATAGTTATATCAGCCTTTAGTCTCAAAAGTTAAATAACAGTATTAAAAAGTTGAAAGGCCCGTATAGTCGGATGACCTACTAACTAGCTGAATGACCCAGTTTCCACAGCAAAAGGACTATATTGGCCCGCTTTAGCTGTAAGAAATCTTAAAACGAAGACGTGCCCAACACACTACCGACCAAGAAAATTAAACGCCCCTAGTCTCATTGTTAAAATCTGAATAGAAAAGATTCAGCAAACAAAAGGCAGAAAGCCCACGCTGAATGACCTAGTAACAACAGTAAAACTGCTGAACTACTTAGTTTTAGCCGACTACAGTCTAAAAGTTAAGTAACAGTATTAAAACGTTGAAAGGCCCGATTTCAGCAACAAAAAATCTGAAAACCTTAAAACGAGTGACCCAGTTTCATTAAGTTAAATGACGTAAATGAACAAATCGAGATATGACGTACTGAATTGCAAGCAATACAGAAGAACCTTTCTGTTATGTAAACTTATGGCAATTTCGTATACATCAACGGGAACCCTTTATTTACAGCATTAAAGATAATTTCATCACAGAAGTTGTAAGTTACTACATTGTCGTATAAATAAAGAACATGTATCCTTTATTAATATTTATCTAGCAAACTCGTCTTGAGACAGGCCTCCGGTAGGTACATAAAAAATAACATATAACTCCAAATACCTCTCGCTTAATTACGCACTAGACGTTAGTATTGACGCTTTGGTAAATTATGACAATTTGACTCGTGATCCGTTGGTAATAGACGGCAGTTATTCTTCCGTTTTTAACATTTTGTATTATCATAAGACATATTATACAGCTATACACAATACATTATATACAAACAATTTTGTCGAAATAAACGTGAAACTAATTCACGACTCTTTATAATATAATTATTCATTAATGTCATTATGATTTTTGTATTATATATATAGGGGAGGGGAAGAGTTATGAGGACAGTCGCTTAAAAGAAAGGTTGTGGTTGTAGAGAGTAAGAAAGGAAAGTACGAGAAAGATAATAAGAAATGGTTAATGGTTCGGGGAATTTACACAATATCACTTTTTGAGTTATGCAAGTTATGAAAACTTCTGCCATTTTCTGTTACAGATTTGGAGTTTGTTTTTAAATAGTGCGATTGTTTGTTCCAGTTTTTTTTCGATAGTTAATGTATTCTTTAAATGACTGAATTGTCGGTGTGTGTTTATTGCATTTACATTTAAATATGAAATATTTTGCAAGCAGTATAATATAGGTGGTAATAAGCCCATCTTCTTCTGCAGTTATGCTTGGTGTATATCACAATAACATTAATAATATAACCTCTAGCCAAGTTTCAAATTACTGTCTTCATCTTAGAGGAATATAAGTAAGGGAAATGGACAGTGTGTTTACTGCTGGATATGTGAATGTTGTGAAAGATGCAGGACTATATATGTCAGTCATGCGCCGTCCACTTGCGTGGCTGGACAAGGAAAGAAATATGTTTTTAACATTATTCTCAATTTTCTTGTCACATGGTGTTCGACTGATAGGAAAACACGTCTGATGGAAATTTCTCTGTGGCTGGCGATATGGAGTAGGTTAAAGGTGACTGGATAACCCATTATGAACATCAGTTTCTAGTATAATAGGCATTCCTTCTGACTGTTTCGATCGTTTCAATTTATTTAAAAATAAGACATAATAAGAATTTTTACAGTGAAAGTCTACTCAGACGACCAGTCCAAAACAGTAGACTTACCGGTATATAGTAAGATCTTTCTAATTAGCGAACCTTTCTGTTATAAATTAATATCTCTGGTCTTTATGATTGCAAAATGTTACACTTTTTCAAAATAATAAAATAGGTGTTAAGAGGGACCTTATGATATTGCTAAACACATAAAGCAACGAACTTCCAATAGATACGGTAAAAAGAAGAAACACATATTTCCGAATCGAGCCAAAATTATATACATTGTAAATATATGTAGTCGTCCTGGAATGAGTTATTTGCTATGTCTAAAAAATGACCGTGTGGCCGCGATAAATCATAATGTGTAATTTGAATATATTTTGGGTTCATAGACACGTATTTCTACACATTTTTTCTTAAAGATTAAAACGATTTATAGTCGTTTTCTTTACATTTAGCTCATTAAATGCGCTAGTAGAGAATAATACATACTTTGTGTAGTGAATACCTCTTTAGTCTATATCGCCCCTCTAAATGTTCGTTCAATGTTATATAACTAAACGTCTTAAAGGGAAGTCTGGCAAGAATTTGCGCACAAAATGCTGAGAAGAAGTTGTCAAATTGTTACCGAGTTCTCCTCTATGCATATTATTCTTGACAATATGATTTACCTTGTGCTTTATGATTGTGCTCCTGAAATTCGACTTTAAGTATATACGAGGGTCATTCAATATATAATGCGAACTAGCACATAACTTCTTACATACAATATTAATCATTCAAACATGATCATATTCATTCAAAGTAACCTTCTATGTGATCAATGACCGACTTCAATCATTTCGCCAGACATTCTATTCGCGTTGCTAAGCAGCTGTACACATACACTCTATACTGCATAGCCGCGGCCTACTCATTGTAATGTAAATCAGGATTTCGAATCCCCAGGTTACTGTCCTCTCATTTTTCGGCTATTTAGCTAATAGTATGGATAGAACGTTTTGTCCTTCCACAATAAAGCGCTAACGCAAGCCGGTAATTCGTTTGGAGTGACGTTCTGTCTTTTCTGAAGTCATAATTTTGGTCACCCATCGAGCGCAATCCTCGGACATGTTTAACCTGTTCCGCAAAATCGAATGAACCGAGCCAAAACTACTCTCCTTTTCCAGGTCTTTCTATTCGCATGTGAATATTCTGTCGGCTTTCACAAATCTCTCATTTTTTGCTGTTGCATTGAACACTGGTATTCTTTGATTGCTATTCTGCCGATCGTATTTTCATTTGATAGCCTCGCCACTTCGGAATATGAAAATGGAGCTTTTAACACAAGCCTCTGGTAAGGCAATACTAAATCGGTGAACTTTTGTTTCGACGGCGCTCGATTGTTATGTTAACTACGTTGATCTTGTGACGTTACCGCGTCCAGGTTATGTTAAGTTACGTCGAAGGAAGGCGCGTGCTGATGACGTCTTCGACATAAAGGTTTTTAAATTTTCTGAACGAAACGAAACTGACTCAAATATTTATTATGCAAAATTTCGCTTAATTATCTTGACGGGTTTTAGAGATAAATAATAGTTCGCATTATATATTGAATAACCCTCGTATGTTCACTGTTTAAGATGACCATTTTCTGTTTTTTTTATGTTTTTATTCGTTGGACTTAAACAGTTGTTGTTCGTAGCCATTCGGTAGCCATTCGGTTTTATTCCTAATTGGCTAATGACTTCCGGCTTCGAGGAAAGTTACAGTTTGAAATATGAACAGTTTACAAAACCGCTTGTTATCTCATTTACGAGATATCACAAATGAGGCATAATTCGCTATGTAATGGTAGGCTTACCCAAGTAAGTTTTTCATAGATTTTATGCAGTTTCGATTAGACAGGGTGGCCAAAGACATTGAAAACAGGGAAGACAGGAAAAACTTGGACATTGTCCAAAATAAAATACATGCAAGGAAAACCAGGTAATTTCAAAATTGGGAAAAAAAGGGAATTTTACAAAAAATGGAGGAAAAAATTGTCTACTGGCAGCTTCTCTTCATGAATTTATTAACTAGATGTATTTCGTCAAACAGACTGTTATTGACATGTATTTATTATTAGATATGTTTAAAAAATGAGTTTGATGGCGAAGATATGGCTACATGTATAAGGGGAGGCTGGAATGCCATATTTTCAGCTGTATCAGAGTTGCGAACAATTAGTCTGTAAAAAATCAGGGAATTATCATTATCATTTTTGTGGTCACCCTGGTAAGGGTTTCGGAAAATGTACTGGCATGATAACTCTGCATTGTTTAGTATATTCATTGTACGAATTCTTGGAAACATTTGCAAACGTTTTTTAAGAAATGAGACTTAACCATTTTCAGGAGTTTAAGAATTCATGAAGTTGTCAGTTGACCATTTTGACACCACAGTGCTTGTTTGACTAGTACATTGTTACGAAACTGTCTGCGGACGACTGTAAAATTATATAACATCGTCTGTGTACCTTCCCGCGAAAAATAGTACAATTAATATTCGCATTAATATATTTGTAGCCTTTAAGACAGCCATGGCATATATACTAACACTCGTCTGCAGGGGGTACTACCACCAATGACTTACTAAGCTTATGATTTTTTTCTGTCAAAACGCATCTCTGTGAAGTCAATCAAAATCATACTAGGAAATTAAGCGATTACAAATGTAGTCCGGTCTATAAATGGGATATTTAGGTAAGACCCGGCATTGGACTGTATAGTAAATATTTCTTGGTTTTCTGTTAGGGAATATGTTGTTATTGAAGAATCTGAATGATGCCCAGCTGGCACCATTGAGCATTTTGAGAAATTCAAGATGGCGTCCAAGATGGCCGCTAAAATTAGAAAAATGACTGTGGTACTAGAAATAAGTTACAAATTGCTATTTTTGCGGGTTTATTGTATTTAAGATGTTAAAAACATACTCATTAATATAAATGTATCATAAGTTATTGATTTAGTGAATCTAATATGGCACCCATGGCAGCTGGAATCCAAAACACGGCTATAGTGGCCGCCATAATTGCAAGATTGTACTAAAACTCAATTGTTTTAATTATATGTGTACCAGTAGTGTAATATATGATAAATACTCAAAGAAAACTTCAATTCAAAACAGTTGACCCATTAGCTGATTCAAAATGGCGGCCAAGATGGCCACCATAATAAAAACAATATGTTAGTGGATCATAAAGAAGTTACATATTGATATTTTGCTGATTGATTGTAGTGGAAGTGTCTCAAACATAATTACTTCTGTAATACACTGCATAAATATATCAAAATGGCGGCAAAAATGGCTGCTACATATGTCAAACTGAAAATTAGCATTTAATAGCATGTAACGTAATAGAAATTTCTTAATTTTTAATATAAGTACTGCTATAGGTAATAAATGGTCTAATAAAACTACAATGAAAACACTTTATGTTTAGCTTATTCAAATTGGCTTCCAAGATTGATGTCAAACATGAAAGTTTAAACCAAGCTAATTGTATATCTTAGACCACTGGTCGGTTGGTATACTAGTATATGTATATGGTATTGTAAATACTAGTATATGAATATATGTTTTATTTACACGTTCGTTTATTTTACAAACAACATTTTATATACATTTGCACTTGATTTTATCCACTTCTCCTGTAGTTTGTCAATAGGCATTGTTAACAGATTTTAAAAAACAAAAAATGTTCTTCAAGTAATATCTGGTAGGATTATCAGGTCTTTTGGGTTCAATTCCAATTATAGGTGTCTGAGTGATGTTATACTCTTCTCACAATGTAGATGCCATATCACTTCCATGTTTGTTGTTTTATGGTTGGAATTGTGTTTTCATGCTTCGTATTGTGCCAACACTGACGCCATTTTCATCCGTGTATGGTGTTGGCGATGGGTTTCTGCTTCATCCTCTGTAAAGGCGTACAGTTGTTAATTATGTCTTGGTCGTATATTTTCCCAATTTTACATGGACATTATGGTTTAGGAATACATGCAGAGCCATCATCTATCTACGTGGAGTCTTCACTATCTGCTCAGTAAGGTACCAGGTCTTTGAAATATACAGCTATATTGTCATGGCATTGAGACGAATAGCTTGATGTCTGATTTGATCAAGTTGTTGCTGGTGTTCCACTGTGGTTTAAATGTATTGAAAGCATTGCAAGCTTTACCTATCATAATCTTCAAATTTAAATCCTCCCCTGTCTGTTCCAACACGTCTCAAGAAGATGAAGGTCTCATTATCAATGGTTTGATGATTCATTTGGCATCTTTCATGGTTAGAGCATAGCGCATAATGTTGCATCGCAAACCGTTTTGTCTTCTTGACAATGACCAATGTCTTTGGTTTTGTTGTCAAGACAATGTACATTGTTTAGCACGAGGCAAAGCTGTGGGAGATGCCAGCAACCTACATACAAAGGATGTTGCAGTTCACTACATCCAATATGAAGATATACTAGTCAACGGTGCACATCGAAAGTCTGTGTGAGACGCTAGGCCGATACATTCAGCATATTTCAAATCTCTGACTCAATTCATTGATGTTATTATCGGTCACATACGTATTATCCTCCCACTTATCACTCAGCAACTTATTACAGTTATGCTAAGGTTGGTGTTTGAGCTTTCAACGCTTGATCTTGGTTGATTACGGAGGCTTTTCTTGCAATCAGCCTAATACTGGGTCGCTAAGTAGCATCACTTTTGGTAGGATCAATGTATATAGGTTATTTTCTCTCCTAAGTCTGACAAGATCTTTTATTACCAGTGTCATCATGTAATCCTTAACCTATTATTTTAGTAATCAATTTGCCACAACCCTCATGTTCATTCAGGCGCTTTCTTTACCTTCTTCGCATAGTTCTCTATATTACACTTGGTGTTTTAGATATCTGGTCCTTGTTTGCAATAGCCAAGTGTTGTGCATCTTCTTCTTGTATCCCAATTGATCTTTAGAAATAATTTTATTATTACATTCTATATCTGACGTGTTGATGTTGTGCCAAGCTTAAAGAGAATCCAAGAATGGTCGTTCCTTACTCTAGCAAGTAATTTTATAACTGTCAAATATGTAATCCACAATAGATAAAGTCGTTATTATTATTATTTTTACTATAATTATTATTACCAGGTCTGGTCTGGTCTGGTCATAGTTTTGCCCGTATATAAACTATTATGTCATGTAGAGGTCTTCCACATCCTCTGGAGATCGCTACATACTATTTGGTTTAAAGCGACCATATCAGATGACCTCCATGTGGCCTCGTAGATTATTGGGTGTTGGAATCTTTTTCATTCAATAACTTAACACATGATCATCACATGGCAGCATAGAATATACCGTTTTTTTCGCCTAGACCTTCGTTATCAATGATCATTTCTTTGCTTGTGATGGCATTTGTATCACCAATGAATGATAAACTCCCTTTTCGACAAATCCATGTTTTGATGGGGACAGAATACACCTGATTGGTTGAACTTTGCATGCTACCTAACAAGTGCACGGGGTCACGTATTATACAGCATGTACATTGATTTTTGTAAAATTGATCAATATAAATTAGTTTATTTGGAATGAATACTTGATGATTAACACTAAATTTACCAACCGACAAATGACAATGACTCTATGGTTAACTACTTCGTTCATGTTTGGAAGCCATCTTGGATGCCATTTTGAATCAGTTATCGGGTCATTTGCTTTTAATTAAAGTTTCAATTAGAGTATTTACAACATATTGCAGTACTGATAATATTATAATTAGCAATTTTGATTACACTTCATGGTTTTTAATAAAATATGCCAATTCGTCAATTATGACGGCCATTGTAGCCGCCATTTTGATTTCAGCCTTCATGGATGTTATCGCAAATAGACTCAAACAATAAATAATGATATAAATATAAATACGTCAAATACATCTTAAAAATTGTCAGTCAGCAAAAATAGCTTTGTAACTTACTTCTTGCATCATCGGCATATACTTACTGGTTTTGGTCGCCATCTTGGGTGCCATTTTGAATCAGCTAATGAGTCAATAGTTTCAAAATGAAAGAAAGTTTAACTTTGAATAATAATTACATATTACAGTACTGATATAAAAAATAGGTTTAAAATAGATGATTTCCAATACAATTTACCAATTTGTGCAATTACTGCGGCCAACGTAGCCGCCATTTTGATTTTAGCTGTCCCGGATGCCTTCTTATATTAACTGAATCAATGAATAATGATAAATATATATTAATACTTATGTTTAAAACATTTAAAATACAACTGATGAGCAAAAATAGCAATTTGTAACTTACTTCATGCACCCATGGCATTTTTTCTAATTTTAGCGGCCATCTTGGACGCCATCTTGAATTTCTGAAAATGCTCAATGGTGCCAGCTGGGCATCATTCAGATTCTTCAATAACAACATATTCCCTAACAGAATACCAAAAAATATTTACTATACAGTCCAATGCCGGGTCTTTTTCATAATTGACCGGACTAATGGTAATAATTGTCGAAACTGATAAAAATAATCGTTTCGAAACGGAATGTACCAGGCGACGAGGTACATTGCGTTAAATACATAATATTTATAACATGTCGACGTTATTAACCCGGCAATAATCATAATTCAGGGTTCATTTAAAGTCACTTATCTTTTTTATACGTTTCTTACGAAAACCGGTAATTGCCTTATTGAAAATCCCCAACGTGCTTTATTTATAAATGAGAAATGTGTGTACTTTGTTAACCACGAATTTTAACTAAACAATAAAAAGTAGTTATCTTTTTAAAGATAATTACCCCCGAACTGAGATACATAAAACGCAGCTGTTTCCAGTTTATATTAAAGCGAGAGTATTTGACGGGGTTTAGGCAAAATGTGTTACCAGGCAAATTTCGTAAGACCACGCACTTGAACGTCTTATCGCGAAATAACTGTTTAAGTTGAATGGGTTAATTCATAGCATTGTTTAGGAATCATTAATTCAGGTATAATTATAGAAAGAGTTTCATTTCTCGCTCAAACACAAATAAAACGGCAGCACTGTGCCATAATTAGTGCTTGAAGCTCTCAATAAGGACCACTGACTTCTCGTATATTTTTTGGCTTACAGAGCCATATATACCTCACCAACATTTTACCAATCTTCGTACAAAACATTTTAAATGTTCCACTGTCGTAAAATAAATTTAGTTTATACGAACAGTGGGAGTTGTTGGCACGTAATTAGTCGCGTGGTGGTCTACTTTTAAATACATGTATATATATATGTGTAGAAAGATGTTTTGTTCTGACGTGTTAGTACACTTGTCCACGCTTTCAATAATGTATAGTGTACATACTTGGTTTTCATTATTACCTTTGTAATGGTGTAGAGTGAAAATCCTGTTAGAATACCAACGGTAGTTTTCTGTGACATTAATTGTAAATGAAAAATCAACAACAAACTTCGCTCTACACCGGTTGTTCAGTTTCCCTTGTTGTAGATGTCTACACAGTGAATATTGAAACGTACCACGAAGGAAATTGTTGTTGAATAAACAAGGTGACCGATATCTTGCGTTATAGTGCAGGTACCAGACTGGCGTAATGGCATAAACTCCTACGCATTTATCTCCCTTGGTACACTGACTGTTGTGGCATCGATATATTGGAAAGGTAGACAGCAATTAAGAAATTTTGTTCTATGGTGGTGTCACATCGGAACGAAATTACAACAAACGTAAATGACGTTGTTGTGATGCTGGCACCACAACATGAGATCGAAAATGGCAGGAATCAGCCTGCGCATTTTAACAAGCTCCGTTTTGTATAATTTATTTATACAGACTGCTTCGGTAGCGGGAGGTGGCTGGTTGCATCTCAGGCCGCGACTTACCGTCGTTACATCTGGTACTGGTCAGATATCTCTTTTGTCCGGCGTTCAGTATATAAGGGATGTTATAGGTTATTCCGAGGGTTTGGCCCGTTTCAGGACGATGTACGCTGGTAACTGACATATGTCCCAAATGTTCGTCTGTGATTCCGTATATTGTTACTTTATCAACTATTTCAAGAGTTACTAGGGGTGATCCATCCAGAGGTGTTTCCCAGTTACTGTTTGACTGAAGCTGGACTGAAGCGTATACATTTGTGAAGCAAAATCGTTATTTACAACACAAATACACTAAATATAATTCTGATCTAATGTTAACGTCTTCCCGTGGTTTTTGTCAAAGAAACATTCTTACAATCAACAATAATGAATAATTGACGAAATCTATGCTGATGCATAGACGCATTATCCGTTGCTATGGTAGCGTGCAACGTTTGATGTCAACTGATAGTTAATAAAATGTATGAGCATTATGTCAATAATATATAAAAGTCACTCCTTAATATTTTCTAATCGATCGGACCCAAAATATCATTTTATAGCGGAGATCGACGTAATTGCGAATGTAGAAACGTATGTTCGGTAAATATTTCGCTCCGGCATCCGGATAAGGTCCAAAGTCGGTCTTAAGTAACATCAATATTCTTGGATAGAATGAAATATCATACCATGAATATGAAATCAACAAACTAGCATCACAAACATACGGTTAAGCGTTTTGCACAGTTCTGCCAACTGACTTATTGTTATTTAACACTCTTACGTACATTGTGACTTAATAGTTAATACGTTCACAGGTATTTAGACAAGCATTGTCGCTGATGTAAAACCACGGCCGCGTGTACCTATTTGTGTGTAATTGTAGTATATATTTGAAACCAATACAGCTACTCAGCACGAAACGTAGGTCCCGTAAGTTCTCGCTGAATACGCTACTGTCTTCGATATACGATTTTCTTCGCGTCTGTCAACAGTCCAGGGTTGGCGTCATATTGTAGTACAAAATGTATTTACTGGAACTTGTTACGAAAGAGCGTGACTTTGTGTTTTTATTCATCAAATTACCCACCAATGTTCCGGATGACTGATAAGCATGTTAATAGTAATCCCAGGCACTCCATACATCATACATAAAACGATAGAACGTTTGCGGATACCTTTCTGTTTTTCTATTGTTTAACATTTAACCACTGGCATGTTTGTTATTATGGATGCCATGGTTGGAAGATTGCTGACATAGGCTAAAAACAACAGACAAAAACAACAGCAGAAACATTACTTTCAGCAAATATCTGCGAGTAATGAATGGTGTTGCGAATTGACGGTACACTATGTACACGTGTTATTACTATTTTGTACCTTACGTTTCCCAGCAAGCAATGTGAACCTAGCATGATTGTACATCCGTAGTACATATTACAAGTAGTACTAATGTTGTCTCGTTTAATATATGTATAATAGCATGTAACACAAGACGTTTGTTGTAAATGTAACATATTATGACATATGACGACCTGAACATGTTTGGAATCGTACAATACTGATATGGCGGGCTAAATGCTTCTGTAGCATTGGCCACCGTCAGTTCGCCCAACGCTCTTTTTCAATAACAGTGTGTTCTAAGCGGATCAAATGTTGACAAATTTCGTCTTGGATTTGTAGTCTTTAGTGCAGGCAGAGTCACGTGGTATTGCTACACTGAATAATACAGTCATCAAGATGTGTGTAGTTTCTACAGGTAAACAAACGCGTTGCCGATGAAATAAGGTGTGTAGATGTTTGTGGTCAAGAGCATGTCAATTGACGACTATTGCACCATCTACTGCTCTGTTATAATATGTGATGAAAATATGAAGTCAACAAATTCAGTGTGTCCAAAAAGAAAGTTTACAGTTACTGTTTATCAAACCTCTACATTCTGCTATAGCAAAGACAACTCATAAAGTAAAGCAAATCCCTACAATATTTGGTCATCAGGCCAATGTAAACATACATTAAATGTTTAATGAGTATTCAAAATACCTTTTGGGAAACATTGAAAGGGAAATAACATCAAAGGCCCATTTAATTTCAATGTTCAAGTCTATTAATTTATCATTTAAAACACCCGCTTTTTTATTCATACAAATACATGTTTTTAAGTTAAGTAGTTTTCAATTCAAATCGATTTGATAGAGGACTGTGTCTTTGCTACAACATTAAACAGATTTTATCCGTATACCATTATACGTTATTTCTGTGCTTTAATCGCAATACATTTTTGTATATAAAGCGATTATTAGCGAAAGTGTACATTAAATATTTAACCGGAAATCCTATTTTAAAAATGAGTGCATAGTGACAGAAAATCGCCAATTCGATGCCTTATTGGCGAAATTGTTTCATAACTTTATATATATACCCGGAACTTCATCTGGCCGCGCGTCACTTATTCCTCTACTGTTAGTCTTTCCACACTCTCTTTAAAGAAAGTATAAGAACGATGCTTCAATCTGTGTTTAGTCAAATAAGACAAGTTACAAATGATGACTTTCCAAAAATAAATATACATGTACTTCCTGGTCCGTACTGCAAATTGAAACCACTGAACAGACAAGAACTTAATAAATTCACTTAAAACCATGTTTTATAACGATTCATGGCTTTTCGTTCAGTTGAGCATGTTTCACTGACGACAAAAATAGTACGATCGGCTAGTACGTTCGCATGTCCTCATTCACCTCTTTCATTTAAATTTTGAAAATTTCTCAATGTTTTCAATGACTCTCGAGTTCGCCTAACGTTTTGAATTTTAAGTAAATTATTCAGAAAAAGAACAGGAATTTCCTCAGATTTTGTATTTGTGTTGTCTGTGATTTCATTCTATATAATTTAAGATATTAGTGTGGAGCCTCCGCGGTTTTAAGCTACGTATAGCCTTCGTTTTGATTGTCGGGTGTTCTGGGGTTCACCCATGGCTATGCCATGCATGTACCAATGACGAAAACTGTACAAATAAGATACGGTGTTCCCCTTTGGCGCTCTGTGAAAGACACATTCTGAATAAGACATACAAAGTCAAAAAATGTTTTACCCCACAATAAGAATATTATCTATAGTGAGTGCTGCTTAAACCAAGGGCAAATAAATAAAGTTTTGTAAAATTAACTGAATACTAGTATATTAGGTACTTTCCCTAATGTGATTGTTACAAAACTAATTAAAGTGTTTTAAGATGTTCTCTATTTATGCTCAGATAGCCTAGTTTCAATTTCGCCCCTCGAAATGTTCGTTCAATGTTATATTACTAAACATCTTGAAGGGAAGTCTGGATCGCCCCTCGAAATGTTCGTTCAATGCTATATAACTAAACGTCTTGAAGGGAATTCTAGATCGCCCCTCGAAATGTTCATTCAATGTTATATAACTAAACGTCTTAAAGGGAAGTCTAGATCGCCCCTCGAAATGTTCGTTCAATGTTATATAACTAAACGTCTTGAAGGGAAGTCTGGATCGCCCCTCGAAATGTTCGTTCAATGCTATATAACTAAACGTCTTGAAGGGAATTCTGGATCGCCCCTCGAAATGTTCGTTCTATGTTATATAACTAAACGTCTTGAAGGGAGAGTTTAGAGAGAACGTGGGCACAAAATGTTGACAAGAAGTTGTCAAATTGTTACCGAGTACTCATCTATGCATATTACTCTTGACAATTTGATAAAGCTTGTGCTTTATGATCGTGCTCCTGAAATTCGACTTAAATTATATATGTTAACAGTTTGAAGCATGTTCAAATATGTTTGAAAACAGGTTTGTACCTGCAATATAGTTCTTAGTTTCGCGCGAATCTGTCTCTTAGTCACTTAAAGCATCTGGTTTTCCACAAGTTTAACTTTGATTTGCTACGTGAGAATATTTCCCTTTAACGTCAGACTTTTAAGTTTTATAGAAACTGTCATTAACTATTTCATTACGAGCTTACTATGGTAATAATTACTGGGACAGTTCTTCGATAATTTCATTTTTCCTGCGGCCAACTCTGAAATACACTCGGGGCGCTATTTTTAATTTAAAATTTCGATTTCAACTATCCTTACACATGTATACGAACAGTTTAAACTGAAACTAGCACAGAGTTACACCTAGTCACTTTGAAATGGTCCTCTCGAATTATCATCTAAAAGTATGCTCTAACAGTCCATTCAAACTGGCATAATGGAACTGTCCTATGCAACCAGCAGCTGTGACAGTCGTCTCTAACTACAATCTAGAAGTCCCCTCATACTTTCGTTTCGTTTAAAAGTACACTCAAACGTACCTCTTGAACTACCATATATAAACGCTCTCCGTGAGTCGTTCAGGGCTATCATTTCAACGTACGTTCGAACAGACCTTGCGAACTTCGAAATGAAAAACTCACTGTTAGAGTCCTTCCAAGCTATCCTTTAAAAGTACAATCAAGCAGGCCTGTTGAACTACAATATGAAAAACACATCACGAGCCCCCCCCCCCCAAACAATCCTTTAAACGTACGCTCGAACATACCTCTCAAACTACCAAATGGAAAACATCACGTACGATCAAACAACCCTCTTTAACTATAACATACTAGTTGATGATCGGAAAGATCAAATGATTATGTCATATTGTGTACTAAAATGTTTCACTTTGCTCGTGAAATTTTATATCTAATTCCATGACATTCCTCATGTTAAAGAAAGTCAAAAGATTTGTAGTCGTGTCGAAATATAACTAAACCATTATCAAAAATATTCTGCAGCAATCACGATATGAGGCCAGCCAATGTGACACGACATATGTTTTAATATGTTTGATGTGTTTATGGAGGCATTTGTGATATCATTAGTGGTATAAGGCTTTTGTTCTTTGCATTGCAGGGTGTTGGTGCCGTTCAGTATAGCACGATATGTGTAAACTAGTTTGTTTATGAGCTGAATGGCTCAATGCGATAATATTGTGACTGGACACTATTTCCATGTGCACAAAATAACGTCATTTAACATATATGTCCGAACTTCATGTATTATAAATTGGAGAAACAGTGGTCTGGGCCTTTGATTAGTACTAGGGGCGTACTGACTATGCTATCAAGGATAGGTTTACATTGCCCTGTTCAGAATGAAGAGTGTCTGAATTTAGACATCTAAACAGAAATAGTGACTTCTTGTGACTTTAATTTAAAATTCCATAAATCGGAGAAGAGTGTCTCTATTGTTTGTTTTGATTTCCATTAGGCAATGCCATCGGGACTTTCTCCATACTCGTTTTAGTTTCTCCTTTAAAAACAAGACTAGTTAAATTGCTCCTCCGGGGTGTCATATGGCTGACCAGTATTCAATGTGTTTCCGTAAAGGTTGCATAAGCAGCTTGTTGAATATTTCCAAAAGAAGATTTATTCAAACAAAGGCTGTATTCTGAACTTTGACAGCTTATATTTTGCATTACAGAGCTATTGTTATAATATTTTTATGAACAAAAGGCGAGTCACTTTTCTCCCAATATAAAGACAACACCCAAATCTAGTAAAGTTTCGCTTATAAGACTTAATACTTGTAGTGGACCGTTTTTTTGTCTAAATTAAGGAGTTTAGTCTTTAAAATTGCATTCAAAATAATCGATCCAAGGCTGCGTCATACCAAAGACGAAATAAAAATAGTTTTCTAGACGCAAAGCAAAAACAGAAACTGGCTTCTCTCCTCTCATACCCTCATATCTATGGAAAACATCAGGAATGAGGTGTCGAGAGAGATGACTATAAGTTGGTAAAAAAAATTCATAATCGACCTAAAAAGTAAATAAAGAGAAAATAATTAAAGTTGTTTAAGTTTACATGAAGTACATACGTTCATGTTAGAGTCTGTAGTCCCCTGACCAGATTGCGCAGTCATTATAGCGCCGTACAATTTTGCCCAAGGTTTGCTAGGTTATGTTACATCATGACGTCACAATGACATCACCTTTACTCGATCTCATTGACATCACCTTGACTAAAGTCACATTGACATCACATTGACTACGGTCACATTGACATCACCTTTACTACGGTCACATTGACATCACCTTGACTACGGTCACATTGACATCACATTGACTACTTTCACATTAACATCACATTAACTGCTGTCACATTGACATCACATTGACTGCGTTCACATTGACATCACCTTTACTACGGTCACATTAACATCACATTAATTTCGGCCACATTGACACCCCCTTGACTACGGCCACATTGATATACCCTTGACTACGGTCACATTGACATCACGATGACTACGACAATGTCTTTCACATTTGGAGAAGATGGTTGACTGGGGTTTATTTACGCAATCATGTTTACAAACGATTGGATTATGTTTCATCCGCTGTAGATAACTTCGATCAATGGACAACGTTCATTCTACTAATCAGACAGAATTAGTTTTAGAGGTGACAATAAGATACCGTTTATGCATTACAGTGAAAAATCATCAATTTCCATCTCCACTGATGGTTTAAGTATTGTTTCAAACCTCTTCTATTACATGATTTTTATTTCGAAAGAGAACCGGTTCAAAATAGATCCAACAGTCTATTTTTAGATTTAAACTGAATGTTTTAAAACTCTTAAACGTCACAATGGCTTTAACATTGGCCTGGAGTAAGACAACGACTACTCCAATTAAGCATTGTAGCGTTTTAGTTTAAATATTTACCAAAAAAGGAACAACAAATTGTTCGAAGCGAAGCGTGATTGTCATTTCATACGTAACATATTTGACATATAAAAATAGAATGTATTCATTTCGTGTCGAAATTTTTGACGTTTGGTATATTATGAAATTGTTCAACGCTGTAAATCGGGTTTGTTTACTGTTCGAATCCGCCGATAGTATTTCGGAAACGGACTGAATCATCGCCGGAGACCTACGTTTGACTATTCTGATTTACAGCGATGATCATAAGTAGTTATGAGACCAATTCTATGAGATGAAAACGAAGGCAGAAATAAATGAGAAAATTGTATACTGAATGACAAACGTCGCAAAATGTTATAATTGTGTACACTATATATTGATCGAGTTTCAACTGTTTCCAAACCTGGGTACACCCCACTACGTAGCAGCAACTGTGGGAATACGGCGAAATGGTGTGCACAGTATCTGCACGATGGTAAATTCTAAAGTCACGAAAGGATGTGTCCGGATTTAATGAGAGTTCGTGACGTAAAAACGTATAGATTTACTATGGAATGACAGTTCTATGTTTATGAATTACGTAGACATAGACCCATATATGTCAGAAGCTACTAAAAGTGTCATGTTATAATCAACTTGGCATCCGTATGTATTTCGTCCTAACACATTAACCATGTCGTTTATATGGATTTTTCTCGGGGTTTGTATATAAAGAAATTCGATCTTACGTAATGTCGTTATGGTCGCTTTTTAAGATAAGCGAATTTGCCTCAATGGATTGTGAAACCTATACAACGGTATGTGAAGCTAGAATTAGCGGTTAGAAATGTCAACAAAATTTAACAACGAAACCGAGGAAACCAATCAAACAAATCCGTACCCAGAACTACGTGTCGTGCTTAAAGTCTTACTGGTTTCTTATCATTGCCAAACTCAGATTAGAGTTAGTGTCTCCTGTTAGGCTTGACCATTCTATGTTTGGGTTTACACATAGGTGCCGGAGAATTAGTGTTTCTGTTAGGCTAGACCATTCTTTGTTTTGTTTTAGACATAGGTGTTCGGAGATTTTGTGTTGTCGGTTAGACTAGACTATTCTTTGTTAGGTTTTAGACATAGGTGTTCGGAGATTTAGTGTTTTCTGTTAGGCTAGACCATTCTTTGTTAGGTTTTAGACATAGGTGGATATTGATCTAGTATTAGTTCTAGGCTTCATTGGTTGTAATTTATTTGACATGACTGTTTGATATCGTGTGGTTTTTGTTGCTCCTCATTATGCTCTCTGATTACATTGGCAACGGTCATCTTGTCGAATTGATGTAGATAAATTGTCTGTTACTTGACCCTGGGGCCTTGTTCACAAATATGAACTAAGTTCGACACGCAGACGTAGACTAAACGTTGTGAATATCTCATTTACTAGCATTAATTTTCTATTTATAGTAACATTGGAGTAAAAATAAAGGTCGAAGTCTTGATTGTCAGTGTCACAATGTTAATGTTTGTCCACCAGGTATCAGGTTCATAATTTATTCCAGACAAAATGATTAGATTACATGATCGTCTTATGTCACCGAAAACCTGTTGAAAACAATGAGAATACCAGATTCGTGATCTAAAAATAGCATTGGCCTAAAGTACAGATTGGCGTCTCATGTTAACTCCCGTTGGCTAAACAATGTATAACGTCACAATGCGTGATAGAAAAACGTATAAATCACAACAGGCTAAGGGCAGTTGGATTAAACTAAATTAAAACAAACGTATTCTAGACAAAGTGGGTTACTAATCTGATTAAAATATAACCTAATCTGTACGCTTGTCTACTGTAGTTGAACTATTTCGACGCTCGGTAATGCAATTTCCTTAGTACCACAACTAAGATAATGCTTTATCCCCTTAGATAAGTTCACATAGAATTGATTCAATTTGATATTCAAGATAATTCCGGATAATTCCATTACTCCAACTTGTTATCGCAGACAAAGCAATCGGTTTTGTTCTCTGCAGTAAAATCGCTTTCTATAGAATTTACCCTAATTCAACTATGTGTGCTCTGTAGATAAGTGTTATTGGGGAATCTTAAATTAGCATTTTTTGTAATTGAAGCTTCAACATTTTAATGACAGTTATCGGCATTTATTAGGGATATGTTACATCTTTCCAATGCCTTGTTTAACTTTACTCTGTGAAGAACTATATGATCCGCTTTGGATGGTCACAATAGGTACTTTAAGTACTTACGGAAGTCTAAACTTACGTCTAAATTAAATTATTTATAATTCATTAACATCTACAAATTGTGGTGAAGTGATCTGCTAAATTAACATTGGTTGAGTTAATCTATTCGTATACTAACAATATTTGTCCCAAATGTGTAGTTGTGAAAGTATTGTAAGGCATTTAAATTGAGCGAAAGTTTTAAGATTTCCGCAATTGCGACCTATGGGCATAACTAAGGGCATGTTTGATTAGTGTCTACGTTGTTATTCTTCTTGATCCGAAGTGTATGTTACTGTTACTCATGTGATTTAATCATGGTCGCGAACGTATTCCGTTGTCTAAAAAGCAAGCCTTCGTCCCCGTCCGTATACTTGGTCTTGTAATTGTTGCTATTCCCGTTTTTGTCTGTATGTTCGAAAGACGCAAGGTCCATTATAAATGGTACTCATGTGCTTATTGGTGACAATGTTCGTGGTCCTCAATTCCACGCACTTTGACAATAATTAATTGGTGTTTTGCCAGTTACAAAAATTGAGCTTACCAATAACTATCGTAATTTTTATAATAATATTACAATTACATGTGCTAGAATAACCCACTTACAAAAGGATGGGGTTACAGAGACAGTACCCAACATCGGTCAATTGTAACCCTCTTATAGGTAAATGATGCTACGTTATTGCCAAAGTCGACATAGTTAAGTCAAACATTCAAGAGCACGCCATGTAACATTCTAATGATCGTAAACAGTATTACAAATTTCGTGATAAAATCGCTTATATTTCAACTACTGCAGTACACATTACTACTACAGAAATTATATATTTAATAGCATAAAATAAAGTCTATAATATCTCACGCTTCTGAATAAAGACTTGGAAATTTATTTCGTTTATATCAATGAAACAAATCATCTCCAAATCGATTGCAACTATTCTGTTTTGTGTTCAGCAAAATTAATGTCTTACATATTCTCTTCTTAAATTTATAACGTCGAAATTTCAATTGATCGTTATGTCATAAACAACACTAAACTTATAAAATACAATGCAGACACATGTATATAAATACGCTATTGCAGTGTATCAGTACATGTTTGTAAACTAAAATTGCCATGACAAGCGTTTCTTGAAACTACTTTAAATTACAGAGGATGTCTCAAGAAACGGGCCTCCGTTCTTAGAGTATCAATATGTACGAGCTTCCGTCAGTCCACCAGGGTCTGTCTTTGTTTAATGAAACCGCTTGTGGATCACACTTGGTCATTGCAAGGCTCCAGCATTAACACAAAGCTGCGTGTGACTTCCGCTAGTCCAGTGAAGTTGCTAACGGGTTTACGGGTTTCACGTGCAGATGTTGCGATGGGTTTACGGGTTTCTCTTGAAGTTGACGCTTGGCGAGTTACGAGTTTTCAGGGTTATTGAGTGCTACCTTCCCTGTCTGACTTAATATAATCTTTCGGGATACTCATGCAGTTATCGCGCGGTGAGTTAATATTTATTCCGTGCGGTTGCTGAGCCAGGTCCATGCGGACATGTCATTGGGACTATGTGTTACAGATATATATGCAACAATATTAGTTATTTCGACAACCCCCCTTGCCCTGCATCTTATCCTTCACGCATTCTCTAAGACTGCATACTGTCGTCATACGACAACCATTGCGTTCCTACTTCCTAAGGTAAATGGAGTTTAACGAATCATTGTTGACCCCATGTTAGGTCATGTAATAGTCTTCATATGACAGACTGGATAGTACCAGGGGAACTTTTAACACCCCTCAAAGTGCCACAAGAATGTGGACTATGCGAAACTATGCCAACCGTTCAGATCTTATTTCTAAAATCTAATCGCATATCTTTAACAGTAAGCCACGTTATCTGCATTCTTGAAGACCTTGGCTTTTAAAATGCTTATATGGCTTATAAGGTGCGTATCTATTCGGTACTTTTAGAAATTGTTTATTTATTTCCGACACCAGAAATGTGAAGAGAGTTTAAGTAAGTATACGTTATTATAAGACATAATCTAAATTTCTAATTTTGAGTACACATAGAATTAGGAAAGTAATTGTTTCGGTAGCGACCTATGGGAAATGTGGTTTAGTATACATACGGGTACATTAAAACATTTAAAATAGGTTATACACACTCCCTCAAAGTTGACAACATTCTTTCGTAGCGCATTTAATTGATACAATAAATATAATTTGTTATTCCAGCCCGCAGACTAGCTCAGTTTGTATGGCGAACTAGACAGTCACACGACAGGCAGATCTGGTTTCGATTCCCAGGGTAACACAGAGTAAATACATACGCGTGTGTAAAAACTGTGGTCCCCGGGATCCAACAACTCATCGAAAGTATCAATCACTGATTTTTTCCTGACCAATTCCCATTTCACTGGCCACAAAGTAATCGTCCTAAACGAATGGGTTATCTACGAAACTTAATACATTTTGACCACAATACAGACCAAAAAAACCAATCAGTACAATTAATGCTTTCGGATAGTATAGTGATTACCAGAATAGTTTGTTGACCAGACGGACGAAACTGGCGGATTTCTTTTAATGCTTTCTATTCCTTTTAAAAATTGATTCCTTGGCGTCTGACTCCAGCGAATCCCTATCTCTTCCCCGACTATCGCTAAATTTATGACTAAACAAAACATTCCCAGGTCGTGGTAACCCTGTATCCTCTACATATAGAGAACTGATCAGAACAGGGAGAAATGTTATTTGCATGTCAAATCAGATTGCCTTCGTTTAGGACTGAAATATTTTTTAAAATACGGTGATAGAAAACTATTTTCTCACAAATGCACTTTCAGAACTATGATTCCAGATCGTATAAAAATTGCAACATTTTCCGATACGAAACTTTTTTCTCTCATTGCACTTATTGGGTCGTTGATTTCATAAGGTCGGGCCAATGTATCAAAGAATGTGCATTTTTCGATGCTGAATAATTAAATGATGCAATGTATTGCATCACTCGTTTAATTAATTAACCAGGATTATCATTTAACGTTACGATCAGATTAAACGTACCAAAATTAAACGGAAAAACACCGACCAACAATGCACCAGAAACACCAACAGCGACAACCAAACATTCTCTACAACACAACACACCATTCAGAACCAATCTACCATACAGCGAATAATCATGAACCAAAACTTACATGGAAAGCCGATATAAATCTTTCTGTTCATTACTTTTTCCCAATGAATGGCTTTCCTGCTGTTGTCTATGATATGGAACTGTAAATGAAGCTGAACGCGTACTAAATGATTGGCGACTTGATATCTCTTCATGGAGGTCTACAGCTTTCTTGAACGCGATATTCTCTCATAGTTTATTTCAATTAAGTAACACAAGGAAACATGCTATGCTTCAGTATAAACACCTAAATCATACAAACAGAGGTATCCCGAACTCAGATGGTAAACTAATCGAATGGCCACCATAGCGTGATTTGATACTTGTTTTTATGATGCCAACTTTCCGCATTTCCCTTACCATTATATTGATGGTTAATGTGCAATATTTGTACGTACATTTGTAATTGGACAGGAAAGGCAGCACGTTCTTAAATATATCAAGTTGGAATATTCAAGACGTGTAATAAGAAACTGAATTACGTCTGTCCAGATTTCAAGAGTTTAGTAACCAGTGGTTGTATATGCATTGGGTCGTTGTTTGGCTTCCATTGATTGTCTGTATGGGTTCTAGACACATATCAGGGATACGTCGAGAAAAAACGGTACTAATATGTAACTGTACTAATTAAAGATCTGTTTTAAAGTTCACCCCGTCTATGAAGTGATGCCTCTCCGTTTTTTATCCTGGACATGAACGGATGCGCACTGCACAGCCGGTAATCAATGGCGACAATAGGAAATTAGTCAAGGTATACTAAGACGCTATCGAATGCGCACTCTGAAAAATAGCAAAATATAACAAATATGATTTCCCTAGTTTGAGTTTACGAATAAGAGGGAAATAAATGTCCCTGTTCATGGAAGTATCGGAGATATAGAATAGGTTTTGATGTCAATTCAACCATGAATATGTCAGTTTTGGCGGATTAGAAGCATGAAGTTGTCATTCAGCTTCGGGACACAAAGGGAGCTGGTGGTAAATTTAGCGTGTGTGAGTTCTTTTAAAATATCATCGGGTTGTTTCAAGTGATTATCACCAAAATCTACACAAAAGGTTTGATTCGAACCCTTAACTAAGTGGTTAGCAATGTTTCGAACTTTGCTACGGTAACAACGCAACCAAAGAGTCCCATCCTCTTTCTCGAATTACATTTATATCGATAAATCACAATCCATATCGTTATCGATTAGACTATTTAAATCAATATCGTTTTGAGGATCGTATTTAATCGATGTGTCATCTGTAACAGGTAGTGAAGGGGAGAATGTCAGACAATTAATCTAACATTGATTATTTGAAACAAAAATACGCAAGGCGTCCAGACACATTGATTCATAAGGAAGAAATATCTCACAACGATTTCCACAAGTAGATACAGTGGTATAATGGTAGAACACCGGAAGTCCTAGAAGATTCGAAATCCTGGTGAGACACAAAGTGATCGTTACCGTGTTCAATTCCCAAGTCATATACGATCTGTTCTTGGGGGAAAATATCGCAGAGAAACTGAGAGCGAGCGGAAATATAGTGAGTTGGTTGTGGAAGAGCTAACGTATATACCAATACAGATGCAAGTTAGGGTAAAACAATTAAGGCATATTTGCGAAACATAGACACAAGAACAAATGAAAACCACAAACCTTAATTACGGCTGAAAACTCTATTATAATTATATAATTCAAACCTTTCTGTTTTGTTAAATTATGACAATTTCGGATACATCAACGGGAACCATTTATTTACAGCATTAAAGATAATTTAATCACAGAAGTTGTAAGTTGATACATTATCGTATAAACAAATACTAAGTATCGTTTATAAATATTTATCTAGCAAACTCGTCTTGAGACAGGCCTCCGGTAGGTACATAAAATATAACATCTAGTTCCAAATATCTCTCGCTTAATTACGCACTAGACGTTTGTATTGGTAATAGACGGCAGTTATTCTTGGTGAATATCACAATAACATTAATAATATAGCATCCAGCCAAGTTTCAAATTACTGTCTTCGCCTTAGAGGAATATAAGTCAGGGATTGGGCAGTGTGTTTGCTGATGGATATGTGAATGTTGTGAAAGATGCAGGACTTTATATGTCAGTCAGGCGTCGTCCACCTTCGTGGCTGGAAAAGGAAATAAATAGGTTGTTAACATTATTCTCAATTTTCTTGTCACATGGTGTTTGACTGATAGGAAAACACTTCTGGCGGAATTTTTTCTGTGGCTGGCGATATGGAGTAGGTTAAAGGTGACTGGATAACCCAGGATCAACATCAGTTTCTAGTTAAAGAGGCATTCTTCTGACTGTTTCGATCGTTTCAATTCATTAAAAAATAATACATAAATAAGAAATATTATAGTGAAGGTCCACTCATACGACCACTCAATAAAGTAGACTAACCGGTCTATAGTAATATCTGTCTAATTAGCGAACCTTTCTGTTATGAATGTAATAACTCTGTTTTTTGTGATTGCAAAATTTTACACTTTTTCAAAATACAAATTTAATAAAATAGGTGTTTAGAGGAACCTTATGATATTGCTAAACATCTAAAGCAACGAACGTCCAATAGATACTGTGATAAAATGAAAAACATATTCCTGAATCGAGCCAAAATTATATACATTGTAAATATATGTAGTCGTCCAACGAGCCTGAAATGAGTTATTTGCTATGTCTATAAGTGACCGTGTGGCAGCGATAAATCATTATGTGTAATTTGAATATATTTTTGTGTTCATACAGGCATATTTCTACACATTTTCTCTTCAAGATTAAAACGATTTATAGTCGTTTTTTACATTAAGCTCATTAAATGCGCTAGTAGAGAATACTATATTACAGGTGTAGGGAATACCTCTTTAGTCTATATCGCCCCTCGAAATGTTCGTTCAATGTTATATAACTAAACGTCTTGAAGGGAAGTTTAGAGAGAACGTCGGCATAACATGTTGACAAGAAGTTGTCAAATTGTTACCGAGTACTCCTCTAGGAAATTATTCTCGACAATTTGATTTAGCTTGTGCTTTATGATTGTACTCCTGAAATTCGACTCCACTTATGTATGTTTACAGTTTAAAATGTGAGAACTCTACATGACCATTTTCTCTGTTTTTGTGTTAGGTTTTTTTTCGTTCGACTGAAACAGTCGTAGTTCGTGGCCATTAGGTATTATTCCTCATTGGCTAATGACTTACGGCTTCGAGGGAAGTTACAGACAGTTTGAAATTTGAATAGTTGACAAAACCACTACACATGTTTTAAAGAATGTTAAAATGATAATTTCTGATTTCATTCCGCTTGTTTTTGGTGATGAAGATATGTCTACATGTATAAAGGGAGGTTGGAATGCCATATTTTCAGCTGTATCTGAGTTAGAACAATTAGTCAGTAAACAACCAGGGAATTATCAGGGAATTTCAATCTTCATTTTTGTAGTCACCCTGGTTAGAGTTTTAGAAAATGTACTGGCATAATAACTCTGCATGGTTTAGTATATTCATTGTACGAATTCTTGGAAACATTTGCAAACGTTTTTAAGAAATGAGACTTAACCATCTTCAGGAGTTTAAGATTTCATGAAGTTGTCAGTTGCCCATTTGATACCACAGTGCTTGTTTGACTAGTACATTGTTACGAAACTGTCTGGGGACGACTGTAAAATAATATAACATCGTATGTGTACCTTCCCGCGAAAAATAGTATAATTAATATTCGCATTAATATATTTGTAGCATTTAAGACAGCCATGGCAGATATACCAACACTTGTCTGCCGGGGATACTACCATCTATGACTTACTAAGCTTCTGATTTTTTCTGTCAAAACGCATCTCTACGAAGTCAATCAAAACCATACTAGGAAATCAAGCGATTACAAATGGTAATAATTGTCGAAACGGATAAAAATAATCGTTTCAAAACGGAATGTACCAGGCGACAAGGTACCTTTCGTTAAATACATAGTATTTATAACATGTCGACGTTATTAACTCGGCACTAATCATAATACAGGGTTCATTTAAAGTCACTAATCTTTTTTATACGTTTCTTACGAAAACCGATGATTGCCTTATTGAAAATCCCCCATGTGCTTTATTTATAAATGAGAAATGTGTGTATTTCGTTAAACACGAATTAAACTAAACAATTAAAAGTATTTATCTTTATAAAGATAATTACACCCGAACTGAGATACATAAAACGCAGCTGTTTCCAGTTTATATAAAAGCGAGTGTATTTGACGGGGTTTAGGCAAAATGTGTTACCGGGAAACTTTCGTAAGACCACGCACTTGAAAGTCTTATCGCGAAATAACTGTTTAAGTTTAATGGGTTATTTCATAGCATTGTTTAGGAAACATTAATTCAGGTATAATTATAGAAATATTTACATTTCTCGCTCAAACACAAATAAAACGGCAGCACTGTGCCATAATTTAAGTGCTGGAAGCTCTCAATAAGGACCACTGACGTCCCGTATATTGTTTGGCTTACAGAGCCATATATACCTCACCAAGATTTTACCAATCTTCGTACATAACACTTTAAATGTTCCACTGTCGTAAAATAAATTTAGTTTATACGAACAGTGGGAGTTGTTGGCACGTAATTATGTGTAGAAAGATGTTTTGTTCTGACGTGTTAGTACACTTGTCCACGCTTTCAATAATGTACAGTGTACACACTTGTGTTCATTATTACCTTTTTTATGGCGTAGAGTGAAAATCCTGTTAGAATACCAACGGTAGTTTTCTGTGACATTAATTTTAAATGAAACATCAACAACACACTTCGCTCTACACCGGTTGTTCAGTTACCCTTGTTGTAGATGTCTACACAGTCGATATTGAAACGTACCACGGAGGAAGTTGTTGTTGAATAAACAAGCTGACCGATATCTTGCGTTATAGTGCAGGTACCAGACTGGCGTTATGGCATAAACTCCTACGCATTTATCTCCCTTGGTACACTGACTGTGTGGCATGGATATATTGGAAAGGTAGATAGCAATTAAGAAATTTTGTTCTATGGTGGTGTCACATCGGAACGAAATTACATCAAACGTCAATGACGTTGTTGTGAAGCTGCCACCACAACATGAGATCGAAGTTGGCAGGAATCAGCCTGCGCATTTTTACAAGCTCCGTTTTTATAATTTATTTAGACAGACTGCTTCGGTAGCGGGAGGTGGCTCGTTGCATCTCAGGCCGCGACTTAACGTCGTTACAACTGGTACTGGTCAGATATCTCTTTTGTCCGGCGTTCAGTATATAAGGGATGTTACAGGTTATTCCGAGGGTTTGGCCCGTTTCAGGACGATGTACGCTGGTAATTGACATATGTCCCAAATGTTCGTCTGTGATTCCGTATATTGTTACTTTATCAACTATTTCAAGAGTTACCAGGGTGATCCATCCAGAGGTGTTTCTCAATTACTGTTTGACTGAAGCTGGACTGAAGCGTATACATTTGTGAAGCAAAATCGTTATTTACAACACAAATACACTAAATATAATTCTGATCTAATGTTAATCTCTTCCGTGGTTTTTGTCAAAGAAAAATTCTTACAATCAACAATAATGAATAATTGACGAAATCTATGCTGATGCATAGAAGCATTATCCGTTGCTATGGTAGCGTGCAACGTTTGATGTCAACTGATAGTTAATAAAATGTATGAGCTTTATGTCAATAATAGATAAAAGTCGCTCCTTGATATTTTCTAATCAATCGGACCCAAAATATCATTTTACAGCGGAGATCGACGTAATTGCGTTTGTAGAAACGTATGCTCGGTACATATTTCGCTCCGGCATCCGGATAAGGTCCAAAGTCGGTCTTAAGTTACATCAATATTCTTGGATAGAATAAAATATCATACTATGAATATGAAATCAACGAACTAGGATCACAAACATATGGTAAAGCGTTTTGCACAGTTCTGCCAAATGACTTATTGTTATTTAACACTCTTACGTACATTGTGACTTAATAGTTAATACGTTCACAGGTCTTTAGACAATCATTGTCGCTGATGTAAAACCACGGCCGCGTGTACCTGTTTGTGTGTAATTGTAGTATATATTTGAAACCAGTACAGCTACTCAGCACGAAACGTAGGTCCCGTAAGTTCTCGCTGAATACGCTACTGTCTTCGATATACGATTTTCTTCGCGTCTGTCAACAGTCCAGGGCAGGCGTCATATTGTAGTACAAACTGTATTTACTGGAACTTGTTACGAACTAGCGTGACTTTGTGTTTTTATTCTTCAAATTACCCACCAATGTTCCGGATGACTGATAAGCATGTTAATAGTAATCCCAGGCACTCCAGACATCATACATAAAACCACAGAACGTATGCGGATACCTTTCTGTTTTTCTATTGTTTAACATTTAACCACTGACATGTTTGTTATTATGTATGCCATGGTTGTAAGATTGCTGACATTGGCTAAAAACAACAGACAAAAACAACAGCAGCAACATCACTTTCAGCAAATATCTGCGAGTAATTAATGGTGTTGCGAATTGACGGTACACTATGTACACGTGTTATTACTATTTTGTACCTTACGTTTCCCAGCAAGCAATGTGAACCTAGCATGATTGTACATCCGTAGTACATATTACATGGATTATTAATGTTTTCTCGTTTAATATATATATAATAGCATGTAACACGAGACGTTTGTTGTAAATGTAACATATTATGACATATGACGACCTGAACGTGTTTGGTATGCAATCGTACAATACTGATATGGCGGGCTAAATGCTTCTGTAGCATTGGCCACCGTCAGTTCCCCCAACGCTCTTTTTCAATAACAATGTGTTCTAAGCGGTTTAAATATTGACAAATTTCGTCTTGGATTTGTAGTCTTTAGTGCAGGCAGAGTCACGTGGTATTGCTACACTGAATAATACAGTCATCAAGATGTGTGTAGTTTCTACAGGTAAACAAACGCGTTGCCGATGAAATAAGGTGTGTAGATGTTTGTGGTCAAGAGCATGTCAATTGACGACTATTGCACCATCTACTGCTCTGTTATAATATGTGATGAAAATATGAAGTCAACAAAATCAGTGTGTCCAAAAAGAAAGTTTACAGTTACTGTTTATCAAACCTCTACATTCTGCTAAAGCAAAGACAACTCATAAGGTAAAGCAAATCCCTACAATATTTGGTCATCAGGCCAATGTAAACATACATTAAATGTTTAATGAGTATTCAAAATACCTTTTGGGAAACATTCAAAGGGAAATAACATCAAAAGCCCATTTAATTTCAATGTTCAAGTCTATTAATTTATCATTTAAAACACCCGCTTTTTTATTCATACAAATACATGTTTTTAAATTAAGTAGTTTTCAATTCAAATCGATTTGATAGAGGACTGTGTCTTTGCTACAACATTAAACATATTTTATCCGTATACCATTATACGTTATTTCTGTGCTTTAATCGCAATACATTTTTGTATATAAAGCGATTATTAGCGAAAGTGTACATTAAATATTTAACCGGAAATCCTATTTTAAAAATGAGTGCATAGTGACAGAAAATCGCCAATTCGATGCCTTATTGGCGAAATTGTTTCATAACTTTATATATATACCCGGAACTTCATCTGGCCGCGCGTCACTTATTCCTCTACTGTTAGTCTTTCCACACTCTCTTTAAAGAAAGTATAAGAACGATGCTTCAATCTGTGTTTAGTCAAATAAGACAAGTTACAAATGATGATTTTTCAAAACTAAATATACATGTACTTCCTGGTCCGTACTGCAAATTGAAACCACTGAACAGACAAGAACTTAATAAATTCACTTAAAACCATGTTTTATAACGATTCATGGCTTTTCGTTCAGTTGAGCATGTTTCACTGACGACAAAAATAGTACGATCGGCTAGTACGTTCGCATGTCCTCATTCACCTCTTTCATTTAAATTTTGAAAATTTCTCAATGTTTTCAATGACTCTCGAGTTCGCCTAACGTTTTGAATTTTAAGTAAATTATTCAGAAAAAGAACAGGAATTTCCTCAGATTTTGTATTTGTGTTGTCTGTGATTTCATTCTATATAATTTAAGATATTAGTGTGGAGCCTCCGCGGTTTTAAGCTACGTATAGCCTTCGTTTTGATTGTCGGGTGTTCTGGGGTTCACCCATTGCTATGTCATGCATGTACCAATGACGAAAACTGTACAAATAAGATACGGTGTTCCCCTTTGGCGCTCTGTGAAAGACACATTCTGAATAAGACATACAAAGTCAAAAAATGTTTTACCCCACAATAAGAATATTATCTATAGTGAGTGCTACTTAAACCAAGGGCAAATAAATAAAGTTTTGTAAAATTAACTGAATACTAGTATATTAGGTACTTTCCCTAATGTGATTGTTACAAAACTAATTAAAGTGTTTTAAGATGTTCTCTATTTATGCTCAGATAGCCTAGTTTCAATTTCGCCCCTCGAAATGTTCGTTCAATGTTATATTACTAAACATCTTGAAGGGAAGTCTGGATCGCCCCTCGAAATGTTCGTTCAATGCTATATAACTAAACGTCTTGAAGAGAATTCTGGATCGCCCCTCGAAATGTTCATTCAATGTTATATAACTAAACGTCTTAAAGGGAAGTCTAGATCGCCCCTCGAAATGTTCGTTCAATGTTATATAACTAAACGTCTTGAAGGGAAGTCTGGATCGCCCCTCGAAATGTTCGTTCAATGCTATATAACTAAACGTCTTGAAGGGAATTCTGGATCGCCCCTCGAAATGTTCGTTCAATGTTATATAACTAAACGTCTTGAAGGGAGAGTTTAGAGAGAACGTGGGCACAAAATGTTGACAAGAAGTTGTCAAATTGTTACCGAGTACTCATCTATGCATATTATTCTTGACAATTTGATAAAGATTGTGCTTTATGATCGTGCTCCTGAAATTCGACTTAAATTATATATGTTAACAGTTTGAAGCATGTTCAAATATGTTTGAAAACAAGTTTGTACCTGCAATATAGTTCTTAGTTTCGCGCGAATCTGTCTCTTAGTCACTTAAAGCATCTGGTTTTCCACAAGTTTAACTTTGATTTGCTACGTGAGAATATTTCCCTTTAACTTCAGACTTTTAAGTTTTCTAGAAACTGTCATTAACTATTTCATTACGAGCTTACTATGGTAATAATTACTGGGACAGTTCTTCGATAATTTCATTTTTCCTGCGGCAAACTCTGAAATACACTCAGGGCGCTATTTTTAATTTAAAATTTCGATTTCAACTATCCTTACACATGTATACGAACAGTTCAAACTGAAACTAGCACAGTGTTACACCTAGTCACTTTGAAATGGTCCTCTCGAATTATCATCTAAAAGTATGCTCTAACAGTCCATTCAAACTGGCATAATGGAACTGTCCTATGCAACCAGCAGCTGTGACAGTCGTCTCTAACTAGAATCATACTTTCGTTTCGTTTAAAAGTACACTCAAACGTACCTCTTGAACTACCATATATAAACGCTCTCCCTGAGTCGTTCAGGGCTATCATTTCAACGTACGTTCGAACAGACCTTGCGAACTTCGAAATGAAAAACTCACTGTTAGAGTCCTTCCAAGCTATCCTTTAAAAGTACAATCAAGCAGGCCTGTTGAACTACAATATGAAAAACACATCACGAGCCCCCCAAACAATCCTTTAAACGTACGCTCGAACATACCTCTCAAACTACCAAATGGAAAACATCACGTACGATCAAACAACCCTCTTTAACTATAACATACTAGTTGATGATCGGAAAGATCAAATGATTATGTCATATTGTGTACTAAAATGTTTCACTTTGCTCGTGAAATTTTATATCTAATTCCACGACATTCCTCATGTTAAAGAAAGTCAAAAGATTTGTAGTCGTGTCGAAATATAACTAAACCATTATCAAAAATATTCTGCAGCAATCACGATATGAGGCCAGCCAATGTGACACGACATATGTTTTAATATGTTTGATGTGTTTATGGAGGCAATTGTGATATCATTAGTGATATAAGGCTTTTGTTCTTCGCATTGCAGGGTGTTGGTGCCGTTCAGTATAGCACGATATGTGTAAACTAGTTTGTTTATGAGCTGAATGGCTCAATGCGATAATATTGTGACTGGACACTATTTCCATGTGCACAAAATAACGTCATTTAACATATATGTCCGAACTTCATGTATTATAAATTGGAGAAACAGTGGTCTGGGCCTTTGTTTAGTACTAGGGGCGTGCTGACTATGCTATCAAGGATAGGTTTACATTGCCCTGTTCAGAATGAAGAGTGTCTGAATTTAGACATCTAAACAGAAATAGTGACTTCTTGTGACTTTAATTCAAAATTCCATAAATCGGAGAAGAGTGTCTCTATTGTTTGTTTTGATTTCCATTAGGCAATGCCATCGGGACTTTCTCCATACTCGTTTTAGTTTCTCCTTTAAAAACAAGAATAGTTAAATTGCTCCTCCGGGGTGACATATGGCTGACCAGTATTTCATTTGTTTCCGTAAAGGTTGCATAAGCAGCTTGTTAAATATTTCCAAAAGAAGATTTATTCAAACAAAGGCTGTATTCTGAACTTTGACAGCTTATATTTTGCATTACAGAGCCATTGTTCAAATATTTTTACGAACAAAAGGCGAGTCACTTTTCTCCCAATATAAAGACAACAGCCAAATCTAGTAAAGTTTCGCTTATAAGACTTAATACTAGTAGTGGACCGTTTTGTGGTCTAAATTAAGGAGTTTAGTCTTTAAAATTGCATTCAAAATAATTGATCCAAGGCTGCGTCATACCAAAGACGAAATAAAAATAGTTCTCTAGACGCAAAGCAAAAAAAGAAACTGGCTTCTCTCCTCTCATACCCTCATATCTATGGAAAACATCAGGAATGAGGTGTCGAGAGAGATTACTATAAGTTGGTAAAAAAATTCATAATCGACCTAAAAAGTAAATAAAGAGAAAATAATTGAAGTTGTTCAAGTATACATGAAGTACATACGTTCATGTTAGAGTCTGTAGTCCCCTGACCAGGGCTGGTATTCACAAAGCATCTTAGTAGAAAACTTAGATTTTTCTTAAAAACACGAAAATTTCTAAAGTATGTCAGCCTAACATGACAATCAAGATTATTGATTTTTTGCATAGGTTTAAATCATTATGTAAAGAGCTACTATAATCACTAAGAAAACATGGGTTAATCTTCAATTTGTGCACGATATATGCAATACTATTTTTTAACTTAAGTCAAAATATTTAAGTTTTCAACTAAGATGCTTTGTGAATACCAGCCCAGATTGCGCAGTCATTATATCGCCGTACAATTTTGCCCTAGGTTTGCTAGGTTATGTTACATCATGACGTCACATTGACATCACCTTTACTCGATCTCATTGACATCACCTTGACTACGGTCACATTGACACCACCTTTACTACGGTCACGTTGACATCACCTTGACTACAGTCACATTGACATCACATTGACTACGGTCACATTGACATCACCTTTACTACGGTCACATTGACATCACCTTGACTACGGTCGCATTGACATCACATTGACATCACATTGACTACTTTCACATTAACATCACATTGACTGCGGTCACATTGACATCACATTGACTGCGTTCACATTGACATCACATTAATTACGGCCACATTGACATCGCCTTGACTACGGCCACATTGATATACCCTTGACTACGGTCACATTGACATCACGATGACTACGACAATGTCTTTCACATTTAGAGAAGATGGTTGACTGGGGTTTATTTACGCAATCATGTTTGCAAACGATTGGATTATGTTTCATCCGTTGTAAATAACTTCGATCAATGGACAACGTTCATTCTACTAATCAGACAGAATTAGTTTTAGAGGTGACAATAAGACACCGTTTATGTATTACAGTGACAATTCATCAATTTCCATCTCCACTGATGGTTTTAGTATTGTTTCAAACCTCTTCTATTACATGATTTCTATTTCGAAAGAGAACCGGTTCAAAATAGATCCAACAGTCTATTTTTAGATTTAAACTGAACGTTATAAAACTCTTAAACGTCACAATGGCTTTTACATTGGCCTCGGGTAAGACCACGACTACTCCAATTAAGCATTGCAGCGTTTTAGTTGAAATATTTGAACAAATTGTTCGAAGCGAAGCGTGATTGTCATTTTATACGTAACATTTTTGGCATATAAAAATAGAATGTATTTATGTCGTGTCGAAATGTTTGACGTTTGGTATATTATGAAATTGTTCAACGCTGTAAATCGGGTTTGTTTACTGTTCGTCTCCGCCGACAACAATTTCAAACACGGACTGAATCACCGCCGGAGACCTACGTTTGAATATTCTGTTTTACAGCGATGATCATAAAGTTATGATACCGATTCTATGAGATGAAAACGAAGGCAAAAACAAATTAGAAAATTGTATACTGAATGACAAACGTCGCAAAATGTTATAATTGTGTACACTATATATTGATCGAGTTTCAACTGTTGATCTAGTATTAGTTCTAGGCTTCATTGGTTGTAATTTATTTGACATGACTGTTGGATATGGTGTGCTTTTTGTTTCTCCTCATTATGCTCTCTGATAACATTGGCAACGGTCATCTTGTCGTATTGATGTAGATAAATTGTCTGTTACTTGACCTTGGGGCCTTGTTCACAAATATGAACCAAGTTCGACACGCAGACGTAGACTAAACGTTGTAAATATCTCATTTACTAGCATTAATTTTCTATTTATAGTAACATTGGAGTGAAAATAAAGGTCGAAGTCTTGATTGTCAGTGTAACAATGTTAATGTTTGTCCACCAGGTATCAGGTTCATAATTTATTCCAGACAAAATGATTAGATTACATGATCGTCTTATGTCACCGAAAACCTGTTGAAAACAATGAGAAACCAGATTTGTGATCTATAAATAGCATTGGCCTAAAGTACAGATTGGCGTTTCATGTTAACCCCCATTGGCTAAACAATGTATAACGTCACAAGGCGTGATAGAAAAACGTATAAATCACAACAGGCTAAGGGCAGTTGGATTAAACTAAATTAAAACAAACGTATTCTAGACAAAGTGTGTTACTAATCTGATTAAAATATAACCTAATCTGTACGCTTGTCTACTGTAGTTGAACTATTTCGACGCTCGGTAATGCAATTTCCTTAGTAACACAACTAAGATAATGCTTTACCCCCTTAGTTAAGTTCGCATAGAATTGATTCAATTTGGAATTCCAGATAATTCCGGATAATTCCATTACTCCAACTTGTTATCGCAGACAAAGCAATTGTTTTTCGTCTCTGCAGTAAAATCGCTTTCTATAGAATTTACCCTAATTCAACTATGTGTGCTCTGTTGATAAGTGTTATTGGGGAATCTTAAATTAGCATTGTTTGTAATTGAAGCTTCAACCTTAGTAACTGAATTTTAATGAAAGTAGTCGGCATTTTTAGGCATATGTTAAATCTTTTCAATGCCTTGTTTAATTTAATCTGGGAAGAACTATATGATCCGCTTTGGATGGTTACTTTAAGTACTTACGGAAGTCTAAACTTACGTCTAAATTAAAGTATTTATAATTCATTAACATCTACAAATTTTGGTGAAGTGATCTGCGAAATTAACATTGGTTGAGTTAATCTATTCGTATACTAACATTATTTGTCCCAAATGTGTATATGTAAAAGTATTGTAAGGCATTTAAATTTGAGCGAAAGTTTTAAGATTTCCACAATTGCGACATATGGGCGTAACTAATGCATGTTTGATTAGTGACTACAGTGTTATTCTTCATGATCCGTTACTCATGTGATTTCATCTTGGTCGCGAACGTATCCCGTTGTCTCTAAAGCCTTCGTCCCCATCCGTATACTTGGTCTGGTAATTGTTGTTATTCCCGTTTTTGTCCGTATGTCGAAAGACACAAGGTCCATTATAAATGGTAGTCATGTGCTAAATGGTGCCAATGTTCGCGGTCCTCAATCCCACGCACTTTGACAATAATTAATTGGTGTTTTGCCAGTTAAAAAGTGAGCTCATCAATAACTATCGTAATGTTTATATTTATATTACAATTACATGTGCTGGAATAACCCACCTACAAAAGGATGGAATTACAGAGACAATACCCAACATCGGTCAATCGTAACCCTCTTATAGGTAAATGATGCGGCGCTATTAGCAAACTCGAAACAGTTAAAAAACATTCAAGAGCACGCCATGTAACATGGTAATTATCGTAAACAATATTACAAATTTCGTGACAAAATCGCTTATATTTCAACCACTGCAGTACACATTACTACTACAGAAATTATATATATAATAGCACAAAATAAAGTCTATAATATCTCACGCTTCTGAATAAAGACTTGGAACATTTAGTTCGTTTATATCAATGAAACAAATCATCTCCAAATCGATAGCAACTATGCAGTTTTGTGTTCAGCAAAATTAGTGTCTTATACAGACACATGTATATAAATGCGCTATTGCAGTGTATGAGTACATTTACATGTTTGTAAACTAAAATTGCCAGGACAAGCGTTTCTTGAAACTACTTAAAATTACAGAGGATGTCTCAAGAAACGGGCCTCCGTTCTTAGAGTATCAATATGTACGAGATTTCCGTCAGTCCACCAGAGTTTGTCTTTGTTTTATGGAACCGCTTGTGAATCACACTAGCACAAACCTGTGTGTGACTTCCGCTAGTCCCGTGAAGTTGCTTACGGGTTTACGGGCTTCATATGCAGTCTCGATGGGTTTACGGTTTTCTCTTGAAGTTGACGCGATGGCTTTACAGGTTTCTCGTCAAGTTGTCGCTTGGCGAGTTACGAGTTTCCAGGGCTATTGAGTGCTGCCTTCCCTGTCTGACTTAATATAATCTTTCGGGATACTCATGCAGTTATCGCGCGGTGAGTTAATATTTATTCCGGGCGGTTGCTGAGCCAGGTCCATACGGACACGTCATTGGGACTGTGTATTACAGATATCGTATCTATAAAACAATATTAGTTATTTCGTCAACGCCCTTGTCTTGTATCGTATCCTTTACGTCTTCTGTAAGACTGCATACCGTCGTCTTAAGGCCACCATTGCTATGATTGTTCTAGTTCCTTAGGTAAATGGAGTTTAACGTATCATTGTTGACGCCATGTCAGGTCATGTAATAGTCTTCTTGAAACAGACATACTACCAGAGAAACTTTACCCCTCAAAATGCCACAAGAATGTGGACTCTGCGAAACTGTGCCAACCGTTCAGATGTTATTTCTAAAATATAATCGAATATCTTTAACAGTAAGCCACGTTATCTGCATTCTTGAAAACCTTCGCTTTTAAAATGCTTATATGGCGAAGTTAAAATGGTGCGTATCTATTCGGTACTTTTATAAATTGTTTATTTATTTCCGACACTGGAAATGTGAACAGAGTTAAAGTAAGTAAACGTACTTATAAGACATTATCTAAATTTCTAATTTTTGAGTACACATATAATTGTGAAAGTAATTGTTTCGGTAGATACCAAAGAAATGTAATTTAGTATACATACGGGTACATTGTATTTTAAAAATTGATTCCTTGGCGTCTGATTCCAGCGTATCCCTAACTTTTTCCCGACTTTCGCCAAATTATCAAATTTATGACTAAACAAAACATTCCCAGGTCGTGAATACCCTGTATCCTCTCCATGAAGAGAACTGGTCAGAACAGAGAGAAATGTTATGTGCAGGTAAATAAAAAGCTTCAATTCCGATTGCCTTCGTTTATGACTGATACATTTTTAGGATTCGGTGATAAAAAACTATTTTCTTACAAATGCATTTTCAGTACTGTGATTCCAGATCGTATAAAATTTGCAACATTTTGCGATACTAAATTAGTTAATCATTTCATATCTGAGGTCGTTGATTTCATAAGGTCGGGGCCAATGTAACAAAGAATACGCATTTATCGATGCTGAATAATTAAATCATGCAATGTATTGCAAAACGATTATATTAAGTCAGACAGGGAAGGCAGCACTCAACTTAATAAGCCGAGCACAGAAAACACTAAAAACACACACACAAAGCACTGAAAACACGGCAACCCGTCCCGAAAGTCTGCTGCCTAAGCCAGTCAAACCAAAACGGAACGAGACGCATGTGACGAGAAAACAACAACCGGACACCACACACCACAAGGACAATCTACAACATATATATGAGCCAGTCTCCAGGAAAACCTGCTATAATGACATTATGCAATTACTATATATAACAAGATTTTGATAAAGCTCTAAAATAAGGAAAAATACATATCTATTGATTCTATTTTAAGTAATTGACCCATATAGTACTATACCTTAGCTTTAAATGTTCCTATGAATTATGTCGAAAACACATTCTTCGTTGCAATGGTGACCAATTTCAGAAAAGTACTCCGATTGAGAAAAACGAGGATTTAGTTGTTTAAAACAGAAGTAGCATTTCTCTGAATGCAAACAATTTCGATTTTGATATATATTTTGAAAAGAGAAACATAATTATAGAATTTGGTACCATTTGAACAGTTTATGTCAATAATTGATAAAATGGTATAATAATGAAATACTTATTTCAGTTACGTCGAATAACGGTTGAATGACGTTTGCGACGTCACACAAAAAGCTCCGAATAGGGACTCTACAAAAGCAGCTGTAACTTCCTTAAAACTCAAGATATTAACATAATTTCTTTTGCAATTTGCTTATTTAACATTATCCTGTAATACTTTGGAAAATCTTAAAGTCAATATTATTGTCAAAATAGCAGGTTTTCCTGGAGACTGGCTCATATAGTGTACATGCAATTTTGAAAGATACGAAGCAACACTTGTCCAATTAATTATCCATGATTAATTAAATAGGGTTATCATTTAGCGTTACGATGAGATTAAACGGATAAAACGCCGACCAACAATACTCATGAACTAAAGCTTACATGGATAGGCGATATAAATCTTTCTGTTCATAGCTTTTCCCCAATGAATGGCTTACCTGATGTTGTCTACGACATGGAACTGTAAATGAAGCTGAATGCGCACTAAATGATTGGCGACATGATATCTCTTCATGGAGGTCTACAGCTTTCACAGCTTTCTTGAACGCGATATTCTCTCTTAGTTTATTTCAATTAAGTAACACAAGGAAACATGCTATGCTTCAGTATACACTCAACCAAATTCCTAATCGGTCACTTTTCAAAATGATGTATTTTTGCACACAACAATATCAGGTACTTAATTCAATGATCTCTGTGCTCCTAAGCAAATGCAATTTTTGTTTTACACAGTGTCGTCAACAATGTCGAGTTATTGCCCATTTTATACAAAAAGGTTTTTGATGTGTAATGCATCATTTATTATTGGAAATGTTACAAAATGTACACAATACCACTCAATGACCATCGCAATAACAGAAAAAACATCAAACATTGCTAAAATAATTACACATTATAAGGATACACAGCTTTGAAGTTCATGAAATTGAAATTACCTCCCTTTTAATTGAAAATAGCACAAATAATTGTCTCAATATAATAACACCAGGAGATAATAGATAAGTCAAATTTCATACACTCGTTCTTTTGTTAATTGTCTTCTCTGTGGTTCAATTAGAGCAACCTATTAATGGGTTTAAACTTAACAGGCGACGCTGAATTCCTATGGTGAATTGCATTGTAACTATCAAAAATCAAGATAAATCTCACAAGCCGATGATTTTAAATTTGTCAAGTCTCCTTAACTGCACACCTATTCGTTGTGAAACTTTGCCTCTTACTCAATTTGTGTCTAATTGTCCCCATAAATATATTGTTTACTATATAAATTGATTAATAAAGGATCTATTGATAATGCATTTGATGCTATTATGTGATTTCTGGTTTTGAGGACTGTTGTTAATCAGAGTAAAAACCTATATTAGATAATAGTAGACTCTTCGTTAATTTTTAATTTGTATGTTGTATATACTTAGTTTATACATTAAAAACTGATAAAACATATTTTATATAATTTTGTGACATAAATTTTGGTACTATGTTATGTGACCGATTCGGAATTTGGTTGAGTGTAAAACAGAGATATCGTGAACTCAGATGGTAAAATAATCAAATGGCCACCATAGCGTGATTTGATACTTGTTTTTATAATGCCAACTTTCCGTATTTCCCTTACCATTATATTGATGGTTAATGTGCAATATTTGTAAGAAATTCAAAAAGATAAGAAATTGGACAGGAAAGGCAGCACGTTCCTAAATATATCAAGTTGGAATGTTCAAGACGTTTGATAAGAAGCCGAAATACGTCTGTCCAGCTTTAAAGAGTTTAGTAACCGGTGGTTATATATGCATTGGGTCGTTGTTTGGCTTCCATTGACGAACAAGTCTGTATGGGTTCTAGACACATATCAGGGATACGTCGATACAAAACGGTACTCATACATAACTGTACTAATTAAATATCTGTTTTAAAGTCTATCCCGTCAATGAAGTGATGCCTCTCCGTTTTTGATCCTGGAAATAGCAATTTTATTTAATTACCAATACTAACGGATGCGCACTGCACAGCCGATGATTAATGGCGACAATAGGAAATTAGTCAAGGGATACCAAGACGCTAACGAATGCGCACTCTGAAAAATAGCACATATAATACTATGATTTCACTAGTGTGAGTTTACGAATAAGAGGGAAACAAATGTCCCAGTTCATGGAAGTATCGGAGATATAGAATAGGTGTTGATGTCAATTCAGCCACGAATATGTCAGTTTTGGCGGATAAAAAACATGAAGTTGTCATTCAGCTTCGGGACACAAAGAGGGCTGGTGTTAAATTTAATGTTTGTGAGTTTTTTTTATAAAGTCATTGGGTTGTTTCAAGTGATTATCACCAAAAGATAAATTGTATTTCCATACATAGAAGTTTGTTGTTATTGAGGATACGTACAGGTAAGGGAAAAAATGTGTACGTTAATCAGGCGTAACGTACCCGTATAATACTTTATTACTACAATGGTAACGAATGCGCACTGCACCGAGGACCATATGCGATGAGGGGAAATAAGTCGGGTACAAGAAGCCGGTGTAACTGTTACTAATTTCCTAAATAGAATTGGGTTTTATGAAAAGGTTTCAAGATTACAAACAAAATCTACACAAAAGGTTTGATTCGAACCCTTAGTGGGTAAGCAATGTATTCGAGCTATGCTACGGTAACAACTCAACCAACGAGTTCCATCCTCTATCTTGAATTACATTTATATCGATAAATCACTATCTATATCGATATCGGTTAGTATATTTAAATCAATATCGTTTTGTGGATCGTATTAATCGATGTGTCATCTGTAACAGGTAGTGAAGGGGAGAATGTCAGACAATTAATCTAACATTTATTACTTGAAACAGAAGCACGCAAGACGTCTAGACACATTGATTCATAAGGAAGAAATATCTCACACCTCACGACGATTTCCACAGGTAGATAGACTCTACAGTGGCATAATGGTAGAGCACCGGAAGTCCTAGACGTTTCGAAATCCAGGTGAGACACAAAGTTATCGTTACCGTGTTCAATTCTAAAGTCAGATACAATATGTTCTTGGGGGACAATATCGCAGAGAAATTGAGAGCGAGCGGAAATATAGTGAGTAACGTAATATCAATACAGATGCAAGTTAGGGTAAAACAAACAAGGAATGATTGCAAACAAACATGTAGGCACATGAACTAATGAAAACTACACACCTTAATTACGACTGAAAACTTTATCATAATTATATAATTCCAACCGTTCTGTTGTGTAAACATATGGCAATTTCGGATACATCAACGTGAACCATTTATTTACTGCATTAAAGATAATTTCATCACAGAAGTTGTAAGTTGATACATTATCGTATAAATAAAGAATATGTATTGTTTATAAATATTTATCTAGCAAACTCGTCTTGAGACAGGCCTCCGGTAGGTACATAAAAATAACATCAAACTCCATATACCTCTCGCTTAATTACGCACTAGACGTTTGTATTGACACTTTGGTAAATTGTGGCAATTTGACTCATGATCCGTTGGTAATAGACGGCAGTTATTCTTGGTGTATATCACAATAACATTAATAATATAACATCCAGTTTCAAATTACTGTCTTCAACTTAGAGGAATATAAGTCAAGGAATTGGGTAGTGTGTTTGCTGATGGATATGTGAATGTTGTGAAAGATGCAGGTCTTTGTATGTCAGTCAGGCGTCGTCCCCTTGCGAGGCTGGAAAAGGGAAGAAATAAGTTGTTAACATTATTCTCAATTTTCTTGTCACATGGTGTTTGAATGATAGGAAAACACTTCCGATGGAAATTTATCTGTGGTTGGCGATATGGAGTAGGTTACAGGTAACTAGATAACCCAGTTAAAGAGGCATTAATTACAATTTCGATCGTTTCAATTCATTAAAAAATAAGACATAAATAAGACATATAACAGTGAAGGTCCACTGATACGACCAGTCAAAAAAGTAGACTTACCTGTATATAGTAAGACCTGTCTAATTAGCAAACCTTTCTGTTGTAAATGTAATACCCCTGTTCTTTGTGATTGCAAAATTTAACACTTTTTCAATATAATGAAATAGGTGTTTAGAGGAAACTTATGCTAAACACCTAAAGCAACGAACTTCCAATAGATACCGTGAAAAGAAGAAATACATACTTCCGAATCGAGCCAACATTATATACATTGTAAATATTTGTAGTCGTCGAACGAGCCTGAATGAGTTATTTGCTATGTCTATAAGTGACCGTGTGGCAGCGATTAATCATTATGTGTAATATGAATATATGTTTGTGTTCATAGAGACATATTTCTACACATTTTCTCCTAAAAGATTAAAACGATTTATAGTCGGTTGTTTACATTTAGCTCATTAAATGCGCTAGTAGAAAATAATATATACTAGGTGTAGAGAATACCTCTTTAGTCTAGATCGCCTCTCGAAATGTTCGTTAAATATTATATAACTAAACGTCTTGAAGGGAAGCATAGAAAGAACGTGGGCACAACATGTTGACAAAAAGTTGTCAAATTGTTACCGAGTCACAGCATGAAAAGTTACATTTAATTTACTATTAAACTTAACTTAAATTTAATTATATTCGTAATTTTAAATACATTTAATCAGAAAAAGTAGCTATTAAATTCCATATTTAAGTTAAGTTTAATACTACATTTAAGTCGAATTATTCCTACAAGTTTAAGTCACATTTAAGTTGCATTTAAAAGTGATTAAATATAGAATATAAATAGGATTAAATGCACGTTTATGCAATATAAACGCAAACTTAAATGCGTTTAAATTTAACTTAAATTTGAAATTTTAGTTGCATTTAAAGGTGATTAAATACCCTTTTTTTGTTTTAATAAAATTTATCTTGCACATATTGTACAAATATGACACCAAACCACTCAGCAGTAAAGCAGTAAGCCATGAAAATAATTCTGTACAGTACGATTTATACAGTATAACCATATGAATTGATGCTTTTTATTTCAATGTTCATTAGCGAATATGAAGTAGAATTTAAAGATGTTACACATACACTAGTTCACTATAAAACTACTTAACGGTATAATTTGTATTTGAAGTATATTTAACGGCAAGGAAAAGATATATACACATTTTACTCATATTTTTATTCAAGGGAGGTAATAAAACAATTATGGAAATTCTTCTAATTTTACATTTGTGAAATACAATTTGGAGACCTACATGTGAACAAAACGCGAATCTAGTTGGATGCCTGTACTAGTATTATTTGTGATTATATATATAAATAAAATTTAGTTAATATACGGAATATGAATCGACTTAAATATGGACGTTTTTGTGAAATTCGATAATAAACGGAAAGATAATATAGTATTATTTGTGATTAAATTTACAAATTAAATTTAGTTTATATACGGAAAATAAATCGACTTAAATTTGACGTTTTTGTGAAATTCCAAATAAAAGTAAATATAATAAAATAGTATTTGCACTTAAACCCGTTTTTTCATGCTGTGAGTACTCCTCTATGCATATTATTCTTGACAATTTGATTTAGCTTGTGCTTTATGATTGTGTTCCTGAAATTCGACTCCAATTATATATGTTATATGAGAACTCCTGATGACCATTTTTTCTGTTTTTGTTTTATGTTTTTTTCGTTCGACTGAAACAGTCGTAGTTCGTGGCCATTCAGTTTTATTTCTAATTGGCTAACGACGTTCTGCTTCGAGGGAAGTTACAGACAGTTTGAAATTTGAACAATTTACAAAACCACTAAATTCTACAAATGTTTTGAATAATGTTTAAATGATAATTTCTGATTTAATTCCGCTTGTTATCTCATTTATGAGATATCACAAATGAGGCATAATTCGTTATGTAATGGTAGGCTTACCCAAGTAAGTTTTTCATAGATGTTATGCTGTTTCCGTAAGCCAGGGTGACCAAAGACTTTGAAAACAGGGAAGACAGGGAAAACAGAATTATCAGGGAATTTCATTCTTTATTTTTTTGGTCACCCTGGTTAGAGTTTCAGAAAATGTACTGGCATTATAACTCTGCATCGTTTAGTATATTCATTGTACGGATTCTTGAAAACATTTGCAAACGTTTTTTAAAAATGAGACTTAACCATCTTCAGGAGTTGAAGAATTCGTAATGTTGTCAGTTGCCCATTTTAATACCACAGTGCTTGTTTGACTAGTACATTGTTACGAAATTGTCTGGGGATGACTGTTAAATAATATAACATCGTCTGTGTACCTTCCCGCGTAACATAGTACAAGTAATATTCGCATTAATATATTTGTAGCATTTAAGACAGCCATGGCATATATACCAACACTTGTCTGTCGGGGATACTACCATCTATGACTTACTAAGCTTATGATTTTTTTCTGTCAAAACGCATGTCTGCAAAATCAATCAAAATCATACTAGGTAATCAAGCGATTACAAATGGTAATAATTGTCGAAACGGATAAAAATAATCGTTTCAAAACGGAATGTACCAGGCGACGAGGTACATTTAGTTAAATACATAATATTTATAACATGTCGACGTTATAAACTCGGCAATAATCATAATTCAGGGTTCATTTAAAGTCACTTATCTTTTTTATACGTTTCTTACGAAAACCGGTAATTGCCTTATTGAAAATCCCCCAAGTGCTGTATTTATAAATGAGAAATGTGTGTACTTTGTTAAACACGAATTAAAATAAACAATAAAAAGGTAGTTAGCTTTTTAAAGATAATTCCCCCCGAACTGAAATACATAAAACGCGGCTGTTTCCAGTGTATATGAAAGCGAGTATATTTGACGGGGTTTAGGCAAAATGTGTTACCGGGAAACTTTCGTAAGACCACGCACTTCAAAAGTCTTATCGCGAAATAACTGTTTAAGTTTAATGGGTTATTTCATAGCATTGTTTAGGAAACATTAATTCAGGTATAATTATAGAAATAATTTCATTTCTCGCTCAAACACAAATAAAACGGCAGCACTGCGCCATAATCAAAGTGCTGGAAGCTCGCAATTAGGGACAACTGACACCTCGTGTACTTGTATGGCTTACAGAGCCATATATACCTCACCAATATTTTACCAATTTTCGTACATAACACTTAAAATATTCCACAGTCGTTAAATAAACTAAGTTTATACGAACAGTGTGAGTTATTGTCACATCGGAACGATCACAAAAAACGTAAATGACGTTGTTGTGAATCTGGCACCACAACATGAGATCGAAGTTAGCAGGAATCAGTATGCGCATTTTAACAAGCCCCGAATTTTAATTTATCTAGACAAACTGCTTCGGTAGCGGGAGGTGGCGGGTTGCATCTCATGCCGCGACTTACCGTCGTTACAACTGGTACTGGTTAGATATCTCTTTTGTCCGGCGTCCAACATATCAGGGATGTTACACGTAATTCCGAGGTGTTGGCCCGTTTTAGGACGATGTAAGCTTGTAAGTGCCATATGTCTCAAATGTTCGTCTATGATTCCGTATATTGTTACTTTATCAACCATTTCAAGAGTTACGAGGGGTTAATCATCCAAAGGTGTTTCAAATTACTGTTTGACTAAAGCTGGACTGAAGAGTACACATTTGTGAAGCAAAATCGTTATTTACAACACATACACTTTATATAATTCTGATCCAATGTTGACGTATTTCTGCGGTTTTTATCGAAGAAACATTCTAATAATCAATAAAAATGAATAATTGACGAAATCTATGTTGATACATAGACGCATTACCCGTTGCTATGGTAGCGTGCAACTTTGATCTGAACTGATAGTTAATAAAATTATTTGAGCTTTTTGTCAATAATATGTAAAAGTCGCTCCTGGAATGTTTTTTCAAATCGATCGGACCCAAACTATCATTTTAGAGCAAAGATCGACGTAATTGCGTATGTAGAAACGTATGTTCGGTAAATATTTAGCTCCGGCATCCGGATAAGGTCCAAAGTCCAAGGTCGGTCTTTAGTTACATCAATATTATTTAACAGAATAAAATACCATACCATGAATATGAAATCAACAAAATAGGATCACAAACATCTGGTAAAGCGTTTTGCACAGACGTTCCCATCTGCCAAATGACTTATTGTTATCTTACGCTCTTACGTACATTGTGACTTAATAGTTAATACGTTGACACGTCTTTAGACAAGCATTGTCGCTGATGTAAAACCAGGACGCGAGTACCTGTGTGTGTGTAATTGTAGTATATATTTGTAAGTAATGCTACTCAGCACGAAACGTAGGTCCCGTAAGTCCTCGTAAGTTCTCGCTGAATACGATACTTTCTTTGATATACGATTTTCTTCGCGTCTGTCAACAGTCCAGGGCTGGCGTCATAGTGTAGTACAAAATGTATTTAATGGAACTTGTTACGAACTAGCGTGACATTGTGTTTTTATTCTACAACTTACCCACTAATGTTCCGGATGACTGGTAAGCTTGTTGATAGTAATCCCAGGCACTCCAGACATCATACATAAAACGTTAGAACGTATGCGGATACCTTTCTGTTTTTCTATTGTTTAACATTTTACCACTGGCATGTTTGTTATTATTAATGTCATTGTTGTAAGATTGCTGACTTAGCCTACAAACAACAGACAAAAACAACAGCAGCAATATCACTTTCAGCAAATATCTGCGAGTAATGATTGGTGTTGCGAATTGACGGTACACTATGTACGTGTGTAATTACTATTTTGTACCTAATGTTTCCCAGCAAGCAATGTGAATCTACCATTATAGTACATCAGTAGTACGTAATACATGTAATATACAATGTTTTCTCGTTTAATATATTTATAATAGCATGTAACACGAGACCTTTGTTGTAAATGTAACATATTATGACATATGACGATCTGAAAGTGTTTTTGGCATGCAATTGTACAATACTGATATTGTGGGCTTAATGCTTCTGTAGCATTGACCATCGTTAGTTCACCCAACGGTCTTTTTCAATAACAGTGTGTTCTAAGCGGATCAAATGTTGACAAATTTCTACTTGGATGTGAAGTCTTAAGTGTAGTCAGAGTCACGTGGTATTGCTACACTGAATAATACAGTCATTAAGATGTGTGTAGTTTCTACAGCTAAACAAACGCGTTGCCGATGAAATAAGGCGTGTAGATGTTTGTGGTCAAGAGTATGACCCATTCGACCACTATGTCACCCTCTAATGCTCTGTTGTAATATGTGATGAAAATACGAAGTCAACACAATCAGTGTGTTCCAAAAGAAAGTTTATAGTTTTGAAACTATTTATCAAACCTCTACATTCTGCTATAGCAAAGAAAACTCATAAGGTAAAGCAAAGCCCTACAATATTGTCATCAGGCCAAAGGAAAACATACATTGAATGTTTAATGTGTTTTCTAAATACAATGTACCTTTTGGGAAATATAGAAAAAACATCAAAAGCCCATTTACTTTTAATGTTCAAGTCTATTAATTAATGATTTAAAACACCAGCTTTCTTATTCATAGAAATAATATTCGTACATGATAATAAATATGTTTATTAAATTGAGTAGTTTTCAATTCAAATCGATTTGACAGAGGACTCGGTCTTTGCAACAACTATACAAAGATTTTATCCGTATACCATAAACCGTTATTTCCGTGCTTTAATCGCAATATATTTTTGTATATAAAGCTCATTATTAGCGAAAGTGTACGTTCAATCCTATTTCACAAATGAGTCCATGGTGATAGACGATCGCCAATTTGATGCCTTATTGGCGAAATTGTTTCATAACCATATATATATATACCCGGAACTTGTTCTGGCCGTCCGTCACTAATTCCTCTACTTTTAGTCTTTCCACACTAACTTTAAAGATAGAATAAGAACGATGCTCCAATCTGTGTTTAGACAAATGATGATTTTCCAAAAATAAATATACAAATACTGCCTTGTCCGTACTGCAAATCGAAACCACTGAGCAGACAAGAACTTAATATACGGCACTATTTCACTTAAAACCATGTTTTATAACGATTCATGGCTTTTCATCCAGTTGAGCGTTTTTCACTGACGACAAAAAGTAGTTTTAAGATCGGTTAGAACGTTGGCATATCCTCATTCACCTCTTTCATTTAAATTCTAAACTTTCTCAATGTTTTCAATGATTCTCGAGTTCGCCTAACGTTTTGAATTTCTAAGCAAATCATTCAGAAAAAACAGGAATTTATTTTTTTTTATTTTTTTTGTTGTCTGTGATTTCCAGCTATATAACTTAAGATATTAGTGTGGAGCCTCCGCGGTTTTAAGCTACGTATAGCCTTCGTTTTGATTGCCCGATGTTCTAAGGTTCGCCCCGTGGCAATGTCTTGCCTGTACCAATGACGAAAACTGTACAAATATGATCTAGTGTTCCACTTTGGCCCCCTACCGAAAGACACATTCTGAATAGGACGTACAAAGTAAAACAATGTTTTACCCCAAAATAAGACGACCATTCAGTGTTATATAGTATCTACAGTGAGTGCTGCCTAAACCAAGGACAAATAAATAAAGGTTTGCCAAATTAACTGAATACTAGTATATTAGGTATTTTGCCCAATGCGATTGTTACAAAACTAATTAAAGTGTTTTACGACGTTCTCTATTTATGCTCAGATAGCCTAGTTTCAATTTCGCCCCTCGAAATGTTCGTTCAATGTTATATAACTAAACATCTTGAAGGGAAGTCTAGATCACCGCTCGAAATGTTCGTTCAATATTATATAACTAAACATATTGAAGGGAAGTCTAGATCGCCCCTCGAAATGTTCGCTCAATGTTATATAATAAAACGTCTTGAAGGAATTATAGATCGCCCCTCGAAATGTTCGTTCAATGTTATATAACAAAACGTCTTGAAGGAATTATAGATCGCCCCTCGAAATGTTCGTTCAGTATTATACAACTAAACGGCTTGAAGGGAAGTTAAGAGAGAACGTGGACACAAAATGCTGACAAGAAATTGTCAAATTGTTACCGAGTACTCCTCTATGCATATTATTCTTGACAATTTGATTTAGCTTGTGCTTTATGATTGTGCTCCTGAAATTCGACTTTAATTATAGATGTTTACAGTTTGAAGCATGTTCAACGATGTTTTTAAACAGGTTTGTACATGCAATATAGTTCTTATGTTTGGCTCTCGTTCCGCTTTAGTTTGACTGACTGAGGCGGCAGACTTTCAGGACGGGATGCCGCGTTTTCAGTGCTTTGTGTGCTTTTAATGTTTTCTGTGCTCGGCTGGTTATGTTGAGTGCTGCCTTTCCTGTCTGACTTAATATAATCTTTCTAGTCTCTTAAAGCACGTGGTTTTCCAGAAGTTTAAATTTGATTTGCTACGTAAGAAAAAGTCCCTTTACTACAGTCTTACTATGGTGATAATTAATGGGACAGTGCATCGATAATTTCCTGCGGCCAACTCTGAAATACACTCAAGGCGCTATTTTTAACTTAAAATATTCTTTAAAATTTTGATTCAAATTATCATAAAACGCGTACACGAACAGTTCAAAATGAAACTAGCATATGGTTACACCTAGTCACATTCAAATGGTCCTCTCAAATTATCATCTGAAAGTATGCTCTAACAGTCCATTCAAACTGTCATAATGGAATTGTCCTATGCAACCAGCAGCTCTGACAGGCGTCTCTAACAACAATCTAAAACAATCTAAAAGTCCCCTCAAACTTTTTTATTTATTATATATTTATATAGCACTTTTATCATGTAATTACACGTTCAAAAGTGTTTTACAGTCACATTTAAGAAATGTTAAAACAATTTTACATAGATATATGCATGCAAACATAACAACAAATGTATATATATATACATGTATTAAAGTTTAAGGCTAAAATCCTCCCTCAAATACCCCCTAAAATGGGTGTTTCAAGAGCAGCGTCACATACCACTGCCACGAGAAACTAACTCCAAAGGAATAGTGATACTTCCTTTAAGGAGGCAGGAGACCCCCGATTTATTTACTACTGTACTAGTGTTTCAAGAACAGCGTCACATACCACTGCTACAAGAAACCGTCTCCAAAGGTATAAATGTACTACCTTTTAGGAGACCCTTCAAAAGTCAAACTAATCATCAGCCAGAATATGCTTTGGTAAAACAGTGCGTTTTTAGCGCTTTCTTGAATGATGGTAGTGTTTTACTATCTCTGAGTGTTGTTGGCAGTGCATTCCAGAGCTTCGGTGCTGCAGCCATGAAACATCTTTCACCGTATGATACAGTCCTCATCCTCGGCACAACTAGAAGAATAGAGTCATTTTGTGACCTAAGCTGTCTTTGTGGAGTATATATTTCCAACATACTTCTGATGTAGCCTGGGGACTTTCCATGTAGTGCTTTGTAAACATGAGTCAATACCTTGTACTTCACTCTGTATTGTACAGGTAACCAGTGAAGATCCTTCAGCACAGGAGTGATGGGGAGCCGCACAGTATTGAGTTGCAATAATCCAGTCTTGATGTTACTGAATAATTTATGAGGGATTTTGTTGCATCAACTGTCAAATATTGTCTGATTTGACCTATTTGTCGGATCTGCATGAAAACAAGACCTGGAGACATACTTTACATGTTTATCCATATTCAGGTGTGAATCCAACATGGCACCAAGGTTTCTCACCACTGATGATGGGCTGATCACAGCATCACCAACTTTCACTGTGATATTCTCGGCAGCATTGGTATTCCGTTTCGGAACAAACAGGATTACCTCTGTTTTGTCTGCATTAAGTTTCAACAAATTGTTCTTCATCCAGAGCAATATATCCTTCAGACATGCTTCAACTCGTTGCAGTGTCTCATCGCGTGAAACGCAATCCTTCGGTTTGAATGCCATATACAACTGGGAGTCATCAGCATAGAAATGATGTTGCAGTTGATGCTTTCTGCAGATTGCACCCACTGGATTTGTATACATGATGTAGTTTTTGGGACCAAGCACAGAGCCCTGAGGTACGCTATAATTCATCAGTACTGGTTCCGAAAGTTCACCATCAATACAAACAGTCTGGTAACGGTCACACAGATAGGATTTCATCCACTCCAATTGTTTGCCTACTATACCAAAATGATTTTCAAGTCGGCGTAGGAGGGTGCTGTGATCAATGGTATCAAATGCTGCTGATAAATCAAGCATGACGAGGACAGTAGCTTTATTCTGGTCTAGAGAACAAAGGATGTCATTTTGCACACGAAGTAAAGCAGTTTCAGTAGAATGGAATTTTCTATATGCTGACTGGCGTTCTTCATGGAGATTGTACAGTGTTAAGTGCTCATCTAGTTGAGCATCGACTACCTTCTCAAGAACTTTGGAAATGAAAGGTAAGTTTGACACCGGTCTGTATTTTTTCATTACATTTTGATCAAGGCCTGGCTTCTTTATAAGTGGTCTATTTCTGGAGCTTTTAAAAGCCGTGGGTACATAAGCATTTTCAAGTGATGCATTGAATAGTCGTGTTAATATTGGCAGTAGTTCATTTAAACAATCCTTCAACAACCATGTTGGGATTGGGTCAAGCTCACATGATTTACTAGGTGATCTATTTATCAGTTTCCGGATTTCTTCTTCTGAAGTCGGAGAAAACTCAGAAAGTTGCTCTTCTCGAAAAGGTGTGTCGAATTCAGCAGTGTCACCATGATGGGTTGACTGAGTAGTGCAGGCAATTTCAGTTCGTATTCATTAAATTTTGTTGATAAAGAAGTCACTGAAGTCCTGTGCAAGCAACTTGGCCGATTTATTAGATGGTAACACCACTTCCTTAGCATCGCCCATCAGATGTTTAGTTATCTTAAACAACTCTTTCTGATCGCCACCACATGCCTCTACCTTATCTGCATAAAAGGTTACTTTAGATTGTTTTAGCAATTTGTTGACTGCCGAACATTGATTTCTATATATTTCATGATCTATCGTTAATTTAGTGGTTCGCCATTTTCGCTCAAGTTTACGCCTCAGATGTTTGGCGCCATGTAGATCTTCAGTGTACCAAGGACAATAAGGTCTTAAAACAATGGTTTTAGATTTGAGGGGAGCATGTTTGTCAATGAGTGATGACAATCCATGGGTATACACCTCAACAAGTTCATCAACATCGGAAATGTGCAGCCCGCTTTTCAAAACATCTGATGATTGAATTTCTTTTTTGAATTCATTGATTCGTTTAAAAGTACACTGAAACATGCCTCTCGAACTACAATATAACAAACGCACTCTGTGGACTATATTTTAAACGTACGTTCGAACAGACCTTACGAAATGAAACGTACGCTCGAACAGGCCTCTCAAACTACCAAATGGAAAACATCATTCCAACGTACGATCAAACAACCCTCTCTAACTAGAATATACCGGTAAATGATCGCAAAGATCATATGATTATGTCCTATTGTGTACCAAAAACGTTTCACATAGCTCGTGAAATTTTATATCTAATTCTATGACATTCCTCATGTCATAAAAAGTCAAAAGATTTGTAGTCGTGTCGAAATATAACTAAATTATTATCAAAAATATTCTGCAGCAATCATGATATGAGGCCAGCCAATGTGACACGTCATATGTTTTTATGTTTTATGTGTCTATGGAGGCCATCGTGATATCCTTGGTCTAATGCTTTTGTTCTTCGCATTGCTGGGTGTTGGTGCAGTTCAGTATAGATTCGAATCGCACGATATGTGCAAACTACTAGTTTGTTAATGAGCTGAATGGCTCAATGCGATAATATTGTGACAGGACACGATTTCTGTGTGCACAAAATAACGTCAGTTAAAAGTTCGAACTATCATAATTGGAGAAACAGTCTTCTGGGCCTTTGATTAGTACTAGGGACGTACTGACTAGGCTATCAAGGATAGGTTTACATTGCCCTGTTCAGAATGAAGAGTGTCTGAATTTAGATATCTAAACAGAAATAGTGAATTGATGTGACTTTAATTTAAAATTCCATAAATCGGAGAAGAGTGTCTCTATTTTTTGTTTTGATTTCAATTAGGCAATGCCATCGGGACATTCTTCGTACTCGTTTTAGTTTCTCCATTACAACAAGAATAGTTAAATTGCTCCTCCGGGGTGTCATATGGCTGACCAGTATTCAATGTGTTTCCGTAAAGGTTGCATAAGCAGCTTTTTAGATGTTTCCAAAAGAAGATTTCTTCAAACAAAGGCAGTATTCTGATTTTTGACAGCTTATATTTTGCATTACAGAGCCATTATTATAATAGTTTTTATGAACCAAAGGCGAGTCACTTTTCTCCCAATATAAAGACAACAGCCAAATCTAGTAAAGCTTCGCTTATAAGACTTAATACTAGTAGTGGACCGTTTTTGATCTAAATTTAGGAGTTTAGTCTTTAAAATTGCATTCAAAATAATCAATCTCAGGCCGCGCCATACCAAAGACGAAATAAAAATAGTATGCTGGATGCTCAGCAAAAACGGAAAATGGCTTCTCTCCTCTCATATCCTTATGTCGATGGATAACATCAGGAATGAAGTGTCGAGAGTGATTAATATAAGTTGGTAAAACTTTTTTCACATTCGACCTAAAATAAATAGGTATAAAGAAAAAACAATTGAAGTTGTTCAAGTATACACGAAGTACATACGTTCATGTTAGAGTCTGGAGCCCCCTGACCAGATTGCGCAGTTATAATATCGCCGTACAATTTTGCCCAAGGTTTGGTAGGTTATGATCCATCACGTCGTCACATTGACACCACCGGGACTCGGTCACATTGACATCACCTTGACAACGGTCACATTGACATCACCTTGACAACGGCCACATTGACATCACCTTGACTACGGTCACTTTGACATTACCTTGACTACGGTCACATTGACATCACATTGACTACGGTCATATTGACATCATCTTGACTAAGGTCGCATTGACATCACCTTGACTAAGGTCTCGTCGACATCCGCTTGACTACGGTCATATTGACATCACCTTGACTACGGTCACATTGACATACGCTTGACTACGGCCACATTATAAACCCCTTGACAACGGTCACATTGACATCACCTTGACTACGATCATGCCGTTCACATGTGGAGAAGATGGTTTACGGGTTGATAATAAATTTAAGGAATTCAGTGGAAAAATATTTCCATAAAAATAGCCAAAATCATTGCTATGAGAAAAATGGTAATTCCACGAAAACCTATTTTTCTGAAACAAAGCCCATTATTCTAATGAAGCAAAATACCGGGGACAAAAATGCACACTTCACCAATCGTTTAACCCTTTCTGATATAACAAAGAAACCATATTACCCAACCATTGAAACTGGTGTAATATACGACAACAAAATAATACAAGGAGTATCACATTTACTGTGGTTTATTAACGCAACCGTGTTTGCAAAGGATTGGATTTTGTTCCAACTGCTGTAGATAACTTCAATCAATTGACAACGTTCCATCTACTGTATCAGACGAAATTAGTTTTAGAGGTGACAGTGGTACACCGTCTATGCATTACAGTGACAAATCATCAATTTCCATCTCCTCTGATGGCTTTAGTATTGTTTCAACCCTATTCTATTACATGCGTTTGATGTCGAAAGAGAACCGGTTCAAAATAGATCCAACAGTCTATTTTTAGATTTAAACTGAACGTTTTAAAACTCTTAAACGTCACAATGGCTTCTGCATTGGCCTCTGGTAAGACCACGACTACTTCAATTAACCATTGTAGCGTTTAAGTTGATATTTATACCAACAAGGAACAACAAATTGTTCGAAGCGAAGCGTGATTGTCATTTCAGACGTAACAGATTTGGCATATGAAATTATAATGTATTTCTGTCGTGTCGAAATGTTTGACGTTTGGTATTTTATGAAATTGTTCAACGCTGTAATTTGGGTATGTTTACTGTTCGAATCCGCCGACAATAATTTCGGACACGGATTGAATCACCGCCGGAGACCTACGTTTGACTATTCTGTTTTACAGCGATGTTCATAAAGTTATGATACCAATTCTATGAGATGAAAACGAAGACAGAAATAAATGAGAAAATTGTATACTGAATGACAAACGTCGCAAAATGTTATAATATTGATTGAGTTTCAACTCTTTCCAAACTTGGGTAAACCCCTATACGTAGCAGCAACTGTGGGTATACGGCGAAATGGTGTGCACAGTATCTGCACGAGGGGAAATTCTATGGTCACGAAAGGATGTGTCCGGATTTAATGAGAGTTCGTGACGTATATACGTATAAATTCACCATGAAATGACAATTCAATGTTTATGAATTACGTAGACATAGACCCATATATGTCAGAAGCTACTAAAAGTGTCATGTTATAATCAACTTGGCATCCGTATGTATTTCGTCCTGACACATTAACCATGTCGTTTATATGGATTTTTCTCGGGGTTTGTATATAAAGAAATTCGATCTTACGTAACTTCATTATAGTCGCTTTTTATAAGATAAGCGAATTTGCCTCAATGGATTGTGAAACCTTTACAACAGTATAAGACGCTAGATTTAGCGGTTGGAAATGTCAACAAAATTCAATAACGAAACCTGTTAGATAAGTGACAACGTTGTTATTCTTCATGATCCGAATTTTATGTTGCTGTTACTACTGCGATTTCATCATTGTCGCGAACGTATCCCGTTGTCTCTAAAGCAAGCCTTCGTCCCTGTTCGTATACTTGGTCTTGTAATTGAGACAATACCCAACATCGGTCAATCGAAACCGTCTCATAGGTAAATGATGCTACGCTATTGGCAAAGTCGACATAGTTAAATCAAACATTCTAGAGCATGCCATGTAACATTCTAATAATTGAAAACAATATTACAAATTTCGTGACAAAATCGCTTATATTTCAACTACTGCAGTACACATTACTACTACAGAAATTATATGATATATATAATAGCAAAAAACAAAGTCTATAATATCTCACGCTCCTGAATAAAGACGTGGAACATTTATTTCGTTTATATCAATGAAACAAATCATCTCCAAGACGATTGCAAATGTGTTTGTTTGTGTTCAGCAAAATTAATGTCTTACAAATTTTTTTTTTTAATTTATAACGTCGAAATTGAAATGTATCGTTATGTCATGAACAACACTTCGCCTATAAATATTACAATGCAGATATATAAATACGCTATTACAGTGTATCAGTCATTGTTTGTTAACTGAAATTGCCAGGACATACATTTCTTGAAGCTACTTAAAATTACAGAGGATGTCTCAAGAAACGGGCCTCCATTCTTAGAGTATCAATATGTACGAGCTTCCGTCAGCCCACCAGATTTTGTCTTTGTGTCATGGAACCGCTTGTGAATCACACTTGGTCACTTCAATGTTCAAGTACCTACACAAAGCAATGTGTGACTTCCGCTAGTCCCGTGAAGCTGTTAATGGGTTTACGGGTTTTACGTGCAGATGTCGCGATGGGTTTACGGGTTTCTCTTGAAGTTGCCGCGATGGCTTTACATGTTTCTCGTAAAGTTTTCGTTTGGCGAGTTACGAGTTTCCAGGGCTATTGTCACGGCGGGTTTACGGGATACTCATGCAGTTATCACGCGGTGGGCCAGGTCCGTGCAGACACGTCATGAGGACTGTGTAACGGATATCAATGAAACAATATTAGTTTTTACGACAACCCCCCTGTCCTGCATGTCGTCTTACGGCCACCGGTGATTGTTCTAGTTTCTAAGGTAAATGGTGTTAAACTATCACTGTTGACTCATGTCAGGTCATGTAATAGTCTTCTTGTGACAGACTGGATACTACCAGTGGAACTTTTAACACCCCTCAAAATGCCACAGGAATATAAACTCTGCTAAACAATGCCAACCGTTCAGATGTTATTTCTAAAATGTTCGAATATCTTAAACAGTTAGCAACGTTATCTGCATTCTTGAAGACGTTCGCTTCTAAAATGCTTAAATGGCGAAATTACAAAGGTGCGTGTCTATTCGGTACTTTTATAAATTGTTTATTTATTTCCGACACTGGAATGGTGAACAGAGTTTAAGTAAGTAAACGTATTTTTAAGACATTATTTAAATTTCTAATTTCTGAGTACAAATAGAATTAGGAAAGTAATTGTTTCGGTAGCGACCTAAGGGAAATGTGGTTTAGTATACATACGGGTACATTGTATCATCTAAATTAGGTTATACACACTCCCTCAAAATTGACAACATTCCTTCGCAGCACATTTAATTGAAACAATACATATATTTTGTTATTCCAGCCCGCACACTAGCTCAGTTGGTAGGGCGACCTAGATAGTCACACGGCAGGCAGATCTGGTTTCGATTCCCAGGGTAACACAGATTAAATACATATGCGTGTGTTAAACTGTCGTCCCCGGGATCCCACACATCATCGAAAGTATCAACCAATGACTTTTCCCTGACCAATTACCATTTCCCTCACCACAAAGTTATCGTCCAAAACGAATGGGTTATCTACGAAACTTAATACATTTTGACCACAAAACAGACCAAAAAGATTGATCAGTACAAACCATGCTTTTGGATTACAAGAATAGTTTGTTGACCAGACGAACGAAACTGACTGATTTCTTTTCACGCTTTCTATTCCTTTGAAAATTGGTTCCTTGGCGTCTGACTCCAGCGTATCCCTAACTCTTCAAATTTTTGACTAAACCAAACATTCCCAGGTCGTGGTAACCCTGTATCCTCCACAGGAAGAGAAATAGTCTGAACAGGGAGAAATGTTTTTTGCAGGTAAATAAAAGCGTCAAATCAGATTGCCTTTGTTTATTACTGAAGCATCTTTAACGATTCGGTGATAAAAAATCATTTTCTTACAAATGTAAATTCAGTATTGTGATTCCAGATCGTATAAAAATTGCAAAATTTTGCAATACTGAATTATTTTCTCTCATTTCACTTTTTAGATCGTTGATTTCATAAGGTCGCGGCCAATGTATCAACTAATGCGCATTTATCGATATTGAATAATTAAATCATGCAATGTATTGCTCCACTCGTTCAATTAATTAACCAGGATTAATTAACCAGGATTATCATTTAGCGTTACAATCAGATTAAACGGATAAAACGCCAACAAACAATACGGCAGATAACACAACATTCTACCATTCAGCACCAATCTACCTTACAGCGAATAAGTTGAATGTTTGTAGGGCGGAAAATTGTATCAGGCAGTTGAATACTACAATGAAGCATACAGATAGTTGTAATTAGAATATGTTTCGTACATATGTATAATGTAATTTTGACAGAAACTTTATGTAGTGAACCTTTCTGCCAATATATAAGTTACAAGTTTCAGTCAGGAGATACTTGTTGATATAATGTAAACTGGACAGATATATGAAAGTGCATCGGCCCCGATCTCCCTAAGCATCTCAAGGAGATATATGATGGGCGCTATTTTTATACCTCGGTTGAAGCAGGAACACTCTTATCGAATGTCAATTTATTTTATAAAGGATACCAATAGCTTGTAGTTTATTTTGATAACTGAGTAATAAATACGCTTCATTTGAAAGCATTCGTTACGTTCATCAACTTCTCGGTAACCGCATGTTGATATTAGTGCAATGTAATGTACATACACACATGTATACGCATGTTCATAATCCTCATTAAATTATTAATCATTTAAATAACATATCGTCGGCTGGCTCTAATAGTCCCAAATGTTCATTTTTTTCAAAAATGAGATTTTTGCACTGTGAAAAAAATACGTCATAACTTCAAGGGCAATTTGTGCTTTTTGTCAGTAATGTTTTGATCGAAGTCCAGTATTTGAACCACTACGTAGCGTGTTTGTTGCCGAATGTCCCGGAGATTGGTTACTCTTAGACCAACTTAAACTAAAAAAGTAAAATTGACCAATTGCGGTCCTTTATTTTGTCACGTGATTAATTGAAATGTTTAATGTTAAGTTGCTCATTGTCCTCTAATAGTCGGTCTTATATTATCCAATGTCCAGATCAACCAATGAAACCGCTTTATTTCGGTAATATGTTGTCCAAACTCCAGGTGTGCAACTACATTTGTAACAAATGCAACAGTTGCTCAATGTCCAAATTCGGGATAACACACTTTTTCAAAACAGACGTTTCTACTTCAATTTCAAGGCAGAATAATGAATGCAATTGAAAAAAATGAAACCATAGTACTATATCTACGTTTTTTAAATTTTAAAATCGGTTGGCATAAAGATATTTGACAAAGTCAAATATTCAACCCTCATTTTCTCCAAAACATGAGTTTGGCACTTTGATCACTATCAGAACCAGCCGACGATATTTCAACGATTTAACATGTTTTACGAATGTTGAACAGAATTGAATGTAATTTTACAGACCTATATTAGCAACCCCAGTCAATTTTATGATGTTGATCAAAGATAATACATGTAAATGCAAATTAGTTTATTAAACAGACAGAATTATGTAGGTATTATGCAGGATCAAAAGTTAAGGCAATTTGAAAACGCAAACATTTTAGGATTTTTTGTGGCAGAAACTGTGATTTTACCAGATAGCCGAAAATATAGCCTATAATCGTATTTAACTCAAAATGTTTAAACTATCGATTCTCTTTAATCAAAAATATTCCTACCATCAGAAAGACAATTTATTTCTGTTTTAAAATATGTATACATGTTTACGTCTGAGACAAACATGAACTTGTAAAATTAAGATTTTCTACACCTGGTACTGAATTTTACAAAATTCTTTCAAGTACATGGTTATCAGCTGGGTTGCTACAATATAGGCCCGCAAATAGACCCGCAGTTTAAACATGGTCACTGTGGGATATTTCGGGCAGTATCGTGATATCGGTGCAAGAAGTTGCGATTCGTGCATTGACACTTAAAAAAGGGCATACATGAACCAAAGCTTACATGGAAAGCCGATATAAATCTTTCTGTTCATTACTTTTGCCAAATGAATGGCTTTCCTGCGGTTGTCTATGTCATGGAACTGTTAATGAAGCTGAAGGCGTACTAAATGTTTGGCGACTTGATATCTTTTCATGGAGGTCTACAGCTTTCTTGAACGCGTTATTCTCTCTTAGTGTTTTTGCAATAAAGTTAAATATGCAATGTTTCCAGTTTGAATATTCGGTAAGTTTTCTGTATGAACATGCAGTATGTTTTCTGTATGAATAATTATGCAGTATGTTTCCAGTATGAATTTCCAGTATGTTACCATTATGAATATGCAGTATATATTCAGTATGAATATGCAGTATGTTTCCAGTATGAATACGCAATATGTTTCCAGTATGTATATACATTATGTTTCCTGTATGAATATGCAGTATGTTTCAAGTATGAATATGCAGCATGCTTCCTGTATGAATATGCAGTATGTTTCCTGCATGAATATTCATTATGTTTCCTGTATGAATATGCAGTATGTTTCCAGTATGAATATGCAGTATGTTTCCAGTATGAATATGCAGTATGTTTCCAGAATGAATACCCAGTATGTTACCAATTATGAATATGCAGTAAGTTTCCAGTATGAATATGCAGTATGTTTCCAGGATGAATGCGCAGTATGTTTCCAGTATGAATATGCAGTATGTTTCCAGTATGAATATGCAGTTTGTTTCCAGTATGAATTTGCAGTATGTTTCCAGGATGAATGTGCAGTATGTTACCAATTATGAATATGCAGTATGTTTCCAGTATGAATATGCAGTATGTTTCCAGGATGAATGTGCAGTATGTTACCAATTATGAATATGCAGTATGTTTCCAGTATAAATATGCAGTATGTTTCCAGTATGAATATGCAGTATGTTTCCAGGATGAATGTGCAGTATGTTACCAATTATGAATATGCAGTATGTTTCCAGTATAAATATGCAGTATGTTTCCAGTATGAATATACAGTATCTTTCCAAGAGTAGGAGTCTGGTAGATGCACTCAGAGAATTAAACCTTAATGGACGAAAAGCGAAGACGTATTTAGTTGATGTTTTGTATTTTGTTGAATATCTCTTAACATTTATCACAATATCTTCAAAGCAAAAATAATTAGAAAAACATAGACAATAATACTTGTATGAAAGTATAAGTGTATGAAATGTTCATACAAAATTTTGTAGTAAACTCATCACACATGGGCATATACTCCCTGCATATGGGCAGTAACTCCTAACACACGGATGGCAACATTAGAGACAAAGCCATTGTCACAAAGCCATTATAAACTAATTTCCAGTTTATCAATCAATTTTGTGGGGGGAGGGGACGAGATTGGTTTCTCTCAAAATTTCTGACTAATTTTCTGTCTTTTGTAAAAGTGTTGATATATTTTTACAGATTTTTTGTTTGCCTTACCAAAATTAGAGGAGGGTGTCAGCCAGGAATAAATAAAGGTCAAAGCTGCATGACAACCTAAGGGTCGGGTGGGGATGGCAATCTAGGAATTAGTTTATTCGGACCTCAGGAATGAAATCCAGATTTTCGAATCTCGTCACGTTGTGTCAGGATACATGAGATCACATAGATTCACAGCAACCAGAATTTTCATACAAATATACAGGTTTTGTCATAAAGTGTTAAAAAGGAAGAACTTGTACAGTAAAATTATTAATACTTGTGGGGATTTTTTTAATGAATTCAGCCACAAAATATCCCAAGGATTCATCTACTCTTGAATGTATTAAATTTTCTACGATATTACATGATGTTACCGAGCAACTTCGATAGAGAACATTTGGAAATAAAGAACAAAAACAAGATTCGAAACATCCGATCCTAATAATTTCATCATTTGTAAAATTTAATATAATATGTATAAACAATCATATACATGTAAGTATGGGGGGGGGGTCTGGTATCAATACCATTGTACCAAGACTTTGAGTTTATTGAGAACTTTTAAATGATTCCCAGATTTATTTACAATCAAGCCTACTGTCTTAAACAATCAGCCGTTGGGATACATTAAATGTGTCAGCTTAAATCAGGTGACTGCTAAAACAAGAATGTATATCCTCTCCAGACAACCAAAATGGGCTATTAGCTTATGGAATAAGTAGGCTTATAGCCCCTTTTGTCTGCCAAGGGATGATTTGATATATACAACAGGCCAACTGGGTAATCAATATTGGCAGCCTAATAAAGACATGTAGTCGATTAATACATAATGGACACAAACTTACTGGTAACCCTTCATATCATAGACCCCAAATACGTTTACCTACACATTGTATCCTAATAGAGACTATTCAACCCTTTACACTTCGGGTCACACCTTTTCACACCATGTCAGTATAGTTATATATAGTATACAATTGGTGATCACCAATAAATTCCTATTACAATGTACCAGAATTGAGATGATGTACACAATCTAACTACAAGTATCAGTATAATGTCAATAAATGTAGTATGCATCTATGGAGTAATGGGTTAAATCATTATCAGAAATCTCCATAACAACCTCCAAACTGGTAACAGTGAGAACCTCAAGTGAAACTAACTGATGAGGTATTTTTCTTAAGATAATAAATTATGTAAGTTCGATTAAGGTCAATTCCCAAACATTTTATGTAGTGAGTTTTTATCATTAAAGAAACTTGTCCGGTTAATACTAAGATAAAAAAGTTAATTGAAATGAAACTCTACAAAACAAATTGAATCCCATAACAAGACTTTAGTGTACCTTAGTCCTTAGTGGTAAAATATTAGTTCAAATATAATAAAGACAGAATTAACAACATTGGAAAATTAATAACACAAAAAACACGAACATAAGGAAATGTGTCAAATGTCAAAGATGATGTCAAAATTTGAGTTTATAAGGAATAGGCTATTGGCAGTGACTTCATTCATAAATATTTTATATGCTAACATGTTTTCAAGGAAAGAAATCACACCAGTTTTCTGTAATACACATATTTTACGGGAACTAATAATCTGTAAGTGATAATATTAAATATTTGTTCAGCCAAATATAATAGTAAATGACATACAGTGAATCCTCACGTTAGAGACCATCTCAAAATTAAGACCATGCGTTTCAGGTCCATTTCACTGTTGGCTTCTTATTTCAACTCAATAACACTTACTCAATATTGAGATTAGACTCTAATATCCTAAAGCATCTCAAGCAGAAATCTAAGCTCAAATTGAGAATTTGCTCTAATCAGACTCTGAATATGAGATAAGTCTAAAGTTTGAGATCGTGACATATTACTGCAATAAAGTCAGAACAATGTTTCTGATATGTTATGCCAATTTTTTAGTTTAACTAATCAAATGGAAATTGACTTAAAGACATATTACAGTATATAAGGCCAGTTTTCAAGATTGAGGTTTTACTGTAAACATGTTTAAATACTTTAGAAACTGAGCAGACAATCAGGCAACCATGCTTTAAACAAAGCTTTGCATTAAATGGGATTAAAACTGCTGAAATAAAGCAAAATCAGAACAATTGACAGGGTCTAATCTCCATCCTTAGATGGTCGTTAAATATGGCAAAAAATCACGGCAATTACAGAATGCAAGAATAACTTGTTATTTGAATTTTTAACATGAAGATAGCAACAGTATCGGTTTTTAGTATTGCATTATACTGTGTGACATCCACTGACTGCAATGCCAATGGGTAATTGGATATTATTCCTTATATTTCAATCGAAATTGATGAGGCATGGATAATTTAAATACGCAGAAAGCTCTTAAAATGCAATCTGACACTACAGAGACAGAAACTGGCTTTTTTCAACATTACAACATTGTGTGTATATGTTTTACAGAGTTCAAGCAGAGACACCAAGTGTTAAACCTCCTCACTTGTTCAATACTGTCTAATAGGAATTGTTCTCCTGTCAGGGCGATCATATCTTAATGGCACAATCAACAAAAAACGCAACAAAGCAACATCATTATTTACAATTCACTCTACTGTAGGAAGCACTCGGTAGTTGTTTGTTTCTAAATTCCGCCCCTTCAGGATCCTAGACATCGAAGACAGCATGACAGCTTGCACTTGAAGTAGCCTTGTCAATGTTGTTTGCATAAATCTAACAAATTGTTTTATGCATGTCTATAACAAACAGTTGCAGAATCAAATACTGTCAAAATAATCTCCAATCCAAAGTCACAGAAAAATCTCAACACCAAAGTCATTAGGCCAAAAATTGAATAGTACTTTAGTCTCCAAGCCAAAGTGACATCATACATTTGTACCATATAATATCTGACTTCTCCCTTATTTGAATATGTATCACTATGGATACCGGAATCTGTTTGTAGAAGCACAACTTTATTACACGACCTATCTAATGAATCGTTTGGCAGATGTACCGCCATTGTAGATAATCCATGTCTCTGAAGTTCAAGGTCATGCCTTGGTGATGAACCTTGACTTCTGATGTCAAGGTCATTTCGTGGAGATGCACATTGCCTTTTGTGGTTGTGGTCAAGGTCATGTCTAGTCATTTATAGACTTTCAGAATTTATCACATCTAATTTGGAGTTATAGTCTCTGTTATAAGATAGGGACATGCCCTTTTTGAAAGAGAATGGTATGATTTCTTGATGCGTTAATGGTGGCAGCGGTCTCGCGAAATCCGAAACAGAAAATCAATTTGCATAAATATTTACAAACTTTCGAACCTTTTGGTTGACATTCTCGTCCTCCATTCTTCTGACACCAGGCGACTACACACTTGACTAACGACTGATACACGAGAGGTGGTCCAGTGGAGATAATGTAATTGGCTACAAATCGAGAAGTCCCTAGTTCTATTCTCAGCCAGGGCACTTTCATTTCTTTACCAACTAGAGATGAACAGCATGCAGTTGGTTTTCTGTGTATCAGTGCTGCATACAGTACACGGGGCACATTAAATAATCAAGGAGTCTATAAGGAAAGAGCCTGGGATAGCACACCAAATTCCTTGCATAACACAACTATCTTTCTTCAAAGTCAGAAGTCATATGCCAATCTAGCAAGGGAAAAACTGCAAAACCATGCACTAACAACTGTCTCAGTACAACTCAAACAAACACATTTATGTTTTATCAAGCACCTCTTATATGGCATTTTCAAAGAAGAGCTTCGAACGGATGCAATTGAAGTTAAAATCAGACATTAAGATAATTAACTGCAATTAACATAATCAGTTTAATGATTAAGTGTAACAAAATAATTGACTTCTCGAAAACATGGGACAAGTAGATCGCTTAATTAATCTTTGTATTTCATTTAATGATATGGTATTGAAGCAGTTAATTCTGGAGTGGAATTGTGAATGTTCGACGTTGAGATAAAATTTTAAGTCGGTCGAACGAGTTTAAATATATGGGCTACATTAGGAAATCAAAAACAAATGTTCTTCAGTGACATTGGCTATGGTTTTGGTTATATGGTCCTCTACATATTAAGAGGTTGTGTCTTACTCGCTGAATAGAAAGTTTACACGGTCACCCATATGCCATGGTCCGTTATCAGCCATGATATTTATCACGAAAAGCTGCTCACTATTCAACAATATTTCAGTTAAAAGGAGACTACCAGGACTGGTATGTATAAAACATCTTAAAATACTTAAATTATTTTGAGTTAAATTCAAAAAATGCAATGTGCATTTTTCCCACAAATTGAAGAATAACATATGTTATCAAAGCTTTCTACGTAATTTCTTAGAAACCATGTAAGCAATTACTTTATTAAGCGGATACACTTAAGGAAGTTTTAGGATTTTAAGAAGTTGTTAAGTTATCTACTAAGAGTCTAAACAATGGACATGACTATCTAGTATCGGTTTTATGTGCTCTATCTGGACTCAATAAGGTAAAAACCACATCTAGGTGGCTTTGTCAGATAATTGTGCTTAATGTCACTTTAACTGGTACTCATTGAAACAAACATTATATTTTCCCATGGTTTTAAAGGTCATATATCTGAGAGAAGTCAATCGCAATCAAGGGAAAAACAGTTTTTCTGTTCGCATGATTTTCTATAATTAATCAAAAAATGTAAAAAATTTAAACAAATGTTGTATTTTCCCATGGTTTTAAAAGCCATATCTGAGAAAAGTCAATCGCTGCATCAAGAGACAGTTTCCTACCTTTTTCTGTTTACAATTTTTTTCTATCATTAATTAAAGGTAATATTTAATTATTTTTACTCATAAATTAGTATTTCATGTTAACAGAACATGTATAAACAAGACCTCATTTGTTTAACAATGCAATCATGTTGCAGTTTTCATTAACTGAGCAGTATGAAAGAAAAACGAATATGACGGACGAGCGATTGATGTGTATTAAGTTCAATATCAATCAAAGGCTTTTTTCTAATGTTAAAACTACATGAGTTTCATACAAAGATCGAAGCATTTTGTCTTATCGGGTTTATGGTGATGACAGGTGCACACGATGGCAACAATAAACGAGAATGCATCATGCATTGGTCTTTTGTATAATCTCAACATGTGGGAAATAATAAAACACAGTTCATTAAACCTCATAAAACCACGACAACAACGTTAGGCATTAGATAGAACATCCTTTTCCCCTTTCCCCGACGATGACGTCTCAACGTTTTTGCCATGATGAGAAAATGGAAATCAAAGATGTATCCAGTTGAATAATAACACATAAACCGAGCCATTACAGTTAAAGTGTTTCTTTTATGAGAAACAGTTTGTTCAATTTCAGCTTCATAAAGTCATCTAAGGACAAATAAAGAAAGAATAATTGGCATCGGAAAGGGAATCAAATAGTGTCTCAACAGCACAGCTGGTTGCCGAGTCGTCGACGTATGGTGTGACCATATTTGGTCAAATTACTCCATTCGGTTGAATAATTAAACAGTGCCTTATAATACATAACATTCTCACGAATCACATTTTTTCCGTACACAGAATGCTTTCTGACTTTCTATTATTCCGTGGAAATACATTTACCAATCAGTCTGGGGTTCCAGCAAGTACATTTATGGTGACTTTAATTGTGCAATAAAATTGAAATATGGTTGTAGCCTAAGCATAGGTTAATATAAGGACCCCCCGAAGAAGCTTCCGAAGCCATGTTGACAGAAAAACCAAATCTGTGTATCAATGTGATATTGGTTAACGTAAAATAATGTGTAGGACTGATGATCCTAGATAAGACTTTATGGTATTACGCAAAAAATGACAAAATGTATGTCAGAATCTTCTCGGAAATTCTCAGTAGAAACGTCAGGTCAAGTCAATATAACACTTACTGTGGTGGTGATAATGTGAGTTTAGATTAAAATAGATTTAAGTCCCCATTAGACAACAAATTGTACTGAGATGTTAACTACTTACTAGAAACTATTGCGCAATAATTATGCAATGAAAACTTCTCCCAACTTACGTGCATTCTCTAATTATTAAGGAATACAAATCAGTTTTATTTATACGAAATGAAACTAAAGCTCGATAATATCCATTTCACGAAATAAGGAGTTTTCTGTTAAACTAGATTATACTTGGAAGTGTTAAACATCTTTTTTTTTGTAATATACTCCTAGTAAAGATGAAGTTATTGCAGAGGATAAAAAAAAAATTTACATAATAAAGGATTGGGTACAGAAGATTTTAACACTGACTGAAATTTTAGGAGCCTTAACATTTCAATAGTGCTGATGGTGGTCTAGTTTGGTCCATGACCATTCGTCGAATAAGACAATTCATCGAAATATCTAGTTGTTGCGATTGTCCTGTACCTTCTACAGACTCGTGTCCATGCAGTATTTAAAGGAAGATACAAAGTTACAACATCTTTGTCTAGTTTATTAAGATTGAGAAATGTAATTTGATGACAGCTTTGACTAAATGCCATACAAGACTTTCCAAACTCCAAGGAAGGAGCCAACTTCGTTATTACCATGATGAGATATATTTTTCTACATTGTCAAATCAAACAGGCCATTGTGCTTGTCTAGACTGAGGAAATTGGTCATTATGTAAAATAAAAATTTTATCATTGTAACACCAAACGATAAAATTAGCTAAATTATTGTCTATAAAATATATTGTTCATATGTTAAGCTGCAACCCAATACGCTTATCGAGCGTATGAATGTCGGCAAAAGTCACTAAACCGGACCTTTAAGCTTTTGTAGTAAAGACATCTGTGAGAGACAATGAATCAACTAAATATTATTGACTTGAACCTGTCTTTAGCAGTCATGACATTGGAATGGCAGCCACAGTGAGGTTATTTACAGCAGATAGTTGTTTAATACACTGGGAACTTATTCACAAATATGATAAAGGCCGCAACTCATACTTTGACTTATGCAAGTGGCAAAAAAAAGAATTACTAGCAGATTTTTTCTCATTGAATCGAAACCCATAATTTCTTTTTTGTGGGAGGCAGTGTTGTAACCCACTGTACACTTCCACAAACTTAAATCAATACATTTTAACAACATGCGAATAAAAAGAATATTTAATATTTTAAAAGTTAAAATCTCGAAATCGGTCTTAAAATTTGTATAACTAAGGTCCCCGAGGTCCTTTTAAAATAACACATGTACGAGGGTTGTCCGGAAAGTTTTGAGACTGTGTCTATATCTAAAAAACGTATCAGAAACAAACCATTGAGCAACATACAGCTGTATTTATTAACTATTCACGAGTCTTCTGAGTATTTTAACTTATACCTTGCATGAGAATCGTATAAACATGAATAAGCTACTTACGACAAAATTTGCTATGTTTTGTTCAAGCATTTTGTTTGGCTATTTTAAACAACAAACAACATTGCAAGGCTACTTCAAGTGCAAGCTGTCCTGCTGTCTTTGATGTCTAGGATCCTGAAGGGGCAAATTTAGAAACAAACAACTTTCATCGAGTGCTTCCTACAGTAGAGTGGCTTTTCAGCTTAGAATTGTCAATAATGGTGTTGCTTTGTTGCATTTTCTGTTGATTGTACCATTAAGATATTATCGCCCTGACAGGAGAACAATTCCTATTAGACAGTATTGAACAAGTGAGAAGGTTTAAAACGTCGTGTCTCTGCTTGAAAGCTGTAAAACATATACACTCAGTGATGTAGTGTGGAAAAAAGCCAGTTTCTGGCTCTGTAGTGTCAGATTGCATTTTAAGAGCTTTCTGCGTCTTTAAATTATCCATGCCTCATCAATTTCGATTGAAATTGTAGGAATTTTATCCAATTACCCATTTGCATTGGAGTCAGTGGATGTTACACAGTAAAATGCAATACTAAAAATCTGATACTGTTGCTATCTTCGTGTTAAAAAATATCAAATAATGAGTTTTCCTTGCATTCCGTAATTGCCGTGAATTTTTGCCATATTTAACGACCATCTAAGGATAGAGATTAGACCCTGTCAATTGTTTTGAGTTTGCTTCTGTTCATTTTTTACAGAAGTTTTTAAGCCCATTTAAAGGCAAGCTTTGTATAAGGCATGGTGACTATTTGTCTGCTGAGTTTCTAAAGTCGTTTACTATGTATACAGTACAACCTCTCCAAGGTATCCCTCTGTGGAGCTTACAACCCCTCAACATCAACATCTTCGAAATTTGCCTTATGTGATATTTACTCTAAACTCTGACGAGCAACTACCTCTTCCTAACAGCCAGTATTTGAGCTCACAAAGGGTGTTCCTTTACAGACGTTGTACTGAACTACAACCCAGGGAAGTCTGAAAAACTGGTCTCATTAATGAGTTGAGTGTTATTGAGGTGATATAAAGAGCGCAATAATAGTATAATGGACCTGAAAATTATGGTCTTAAATTAGAGGTTGTGTTTAACATTAGGTTTAACTGTATATCATTTATTATTATGTGTGGCTGAACAAATATTTAATATAACTTATGTTGCCATAAAACACGTGTGTACTACAGAAAACTGGTGTGATTTCTTTTCTTGAAAATTGTTAGCATATACAATTTCCATGACTATATTCACTGCCATAGCCTATTCTTTATAAAACTCATCGCTTTCAATTCAATACTTTTTTAATCATGTTGACATTTAACACATTTTCTTATTCCTGTGTTGTTGTTTTTGGTGCAAAGCACATGTTGATAATTCCCCAAGTCTTATAAAGTCTGTCTTTATGATATTTGAACTTTTGTTTTTTCCACTGAGGTGCACTTATTATTGGTTTCCGTTTGTTTAATAGATTTACATTTCAATTGACTTTTTGATCAAATTATTTAACGGCCAATTTCTTTAATGATAAAAAATCAGCGATTATCACCACAATTAAAATGTGTGGGAAATGACCTAAAGTGAACTTACATAATTTATTATCTTGAGTAAATGGCCTGATCTGTCTTTAATGTTTTGACGGTTATATAGTAAGGGTTAGAGCATTGTTATGATGTTCTGAGTGTTATAGTAAGGGTTAGCGCATTGTTCTGATGGTTATAGTAAGGGTTAGAGCATTGTTATAGAGATATGTCTTAATTATGCAGACAATATTAATTTATCCAGTTGGCCTATTGTATATACCACATCATCCCTTGGCAGTCAAAAGGGGCAATCAGCCTTCTTACCCCATAAGCTTACAGCCCCTTTTGGTTGTCTGGAGATGAAATATATTCGTGTTATGTAGCCACCTGCTTTAGGTGGACACATTTAATATATTCGACAACTGATGTTTAAGACATGTTTGCCTGTAAATAAATGAAGGATTAAGTAAAACATTCTCATTGAACTCAAAATCTTGGTACAATAGTATTGATGCCAGACCTTCCATAGTACATCTATATGCTTGTTTATACATATTATATTCACAAATAATGATGATATTAGGATCGGATGTTTCATGTCCGAATCTTGTTTCTGGTATTTATTTCCTGCATGTTCTCTCACATCAGACTAGCACTGTAAAATCATATATTATCTTGGGAAATATGTTCAAGGGTAGATTAAATATGTAGATATTCTTTTTTTACTTTTTATGAAAAATAATGTATATATGTATGGTTCTGGTTGCTGTGAATCTGTGTGATCTCATGTATGCTGACACAATATGACCAGATTAGAAATTCTGGATTTCATTCTCGAGGCACGAATAAATTAGTTCCTGGATTGTCATCAATGCCTGAACCAAGAATACAATGCAGCAATGCACTTTTTTCATCCCTGGCTGACCCCCTCCTCTAATTTGTGATGCAGCCGGCTTGACCTTTTTAATTTTGGTAAGTCAAACATTACATCCGTTAAAAGATATCAAAACTTTTACTTAATATAGAAAATTTGTCAGATATTAAACCAAGAAACTCTTTTGAGAAAAAAAATCCGATCCCCTTCACCAAAAACTTGATTGATAATCTAGAAACTAGTTTATAGTGGCTTTGTGACAATGGCTTTGTCTCTAATGTTGCCAACCATGAGTTACTGCCCTTTTGTCTGGAGTTTAATTTCACAAATTTTGTATGAACATTTCATACACTTCCGTATGTCAGTTATGTGTATTATATTAAGTATTATTGTCTATGTTTTTCCTATTTATTTTGCTTGGAAGATATGGTGAAAAATTATGAGATATTCAACAAAATACTACATATTGATACTGTGAACATACTGCAAATTCATACTGGAAACATACTGTATATTCATACTGCAAACATACTAAATATTGATACTGTGAACATACTGCATATTCATACTGGAAACATACTGCATATTTATACTGAAAACATACTGCATATTCATACTGGAAGCAAACTGCATATATAAACCGGAATCAGACTGCATATTCATTCTGTAAACACACTGCATATTCATACTAGAAACAAACTGCATATTCATTCTGTCAACATACTGCATATTCATACTGTGAACATACTGCATATTTACACTGAAAACATACTGCATATTTATACATAAATCATACTGCATATTAATACTGAAAAGATACTGCATATTCATACTGTATACACACTGCATATTCATACTGGGAACATACTGCACATTCATACTGGAAACATATTGCATATTTATACTGTCAACATACTGCATACTGCTTCCTCGTAACCTTAATTAGGGTTTCCCTGTGGTTTCCGGAATTCGTCCATGTATCACATATTTGTATTGTTCTATATGTTACAACGTCTCTTAATATATTTATGTTGTTTAGTTTAAATATCAACATCCGAATACTAGTGCATTTAGACAAAATGTCTGCCAATTTTACTTCCATAATCCCGTAATTTGGTTTTAAAGTAAAATATTCTGGTTCAAACCCCCGTATTTCAATTATGTTTTTCTTGAATTCAACTTTTACCTTCAAATTCTACCGTTGAACACGGAACGTAAATTTTGTTTTTCAATTTTTTATCAAAAATAATAGTTTTAAACGTATGAAATTTCGTTTTGACAACAAAAAATATTATTACACTTGCATGTAAAATTCCATGATAATTCGTTGTACCATCACGGAGATATTGCTGTTCAAACGCGATTTTCTCAAAATGACTAAAATCGCTTTACTGGTTTCTGGAATTAACGTGACGCATGATTAAAATATTGCCGCAATGACCCGCGTGTGTCCATTAAACAATTAAATCACGTGATTATTTTTATTGATGGAAGAAACGGACTTGACGTCACGACACCCGACACGATTCACTGTGACTATAATTGGATGAAATGTGCATCAAAACTATTTAATCCACATTCACGATGTGAAGTTTTTTATGTAAATTGTGTAAAACGATAATTTGATGTCAAAGACGTCGGGAGAAACGAGATAGTACCCAACCGACATATATAGACATAAACAATGATGGATATATTCCCAGACCTTGTACCAGACAGCACCAGACATCGTTAATGTCGATGATTGAAAACTTTTAACATACGAGGTGATCATTAATATATGGTAATATAAATAACTTTAATAAATTTGTCAGATTTTATGAAAGAGAAGTGATTTGATCCTTGTTATAATACGAAGTGCTCCAGGTGAGCTATTGTGATCACCCTTTTGCCGTCTTCTGTCGTGCGCCGTCCGCTGTGCGCTGTGCGCCGTCAACAATTGGACTTTTAACACTCTAGAGGTCATAATTTTCACTTTATCTTTTTTAAACTTGGTCACAATGTTTGTCTCTATGAGATTTAGGTCAAGTTCGTAACTGAGACCTGAAGTCAAAAACTAGGTCACTAGGTCACATAAAAAACCTTGTTAACACTCTAGAGGTCACAGTTGTCAGTTAATCTTTATGACACTTGGTCACAATGTTTGTCTAGGTCAAGTTTGCAACTGGGTCAATTTTGATCAAACACTAGGTCACAAGGTCACATTGAAGAAAAACCTTGTTAACACTCTAGAGGTCTCATTTTTTACCTAATCTATATGTAACTTGGTCACAATGTTTGTCACTATAAAATAAAGGTCAAGTTTGTAACTGGGTCATCTAAGGGTAAAAAACTAGCTCAATAGGTCAATTCAAAGAAAAACTTTGTTAACACGCTTGAGGTCACATTTTTGACGTAAAATAAATGAAATGATAAAATCTAGGTCAAGTTTATAACTAGGTCATCTGTGGTCAAAATTTAGGTCACCAGGTTACATCAAAGAAAAACATTGTTTATACGCTAAGAGGTCACATTTTACCCCATCTTTATAAAACCTGGCCATAAAGTACATGTATTCGTAAGATCTACATCAAATATTAAGGTCATATCATAACAAATACTGATTCTGCCTTAACTGCTAGTCATCAGGTGAGCGCTTTAGGACCAAATGGCCTTTTTGTTTACATAATATTCATGAAACTTGGTTACAATGTATGTCTCTGTGAAATTTAGGTCTAGTTCGAAATCAGGTCATCTTGGGTCTAAAGCTAGGTCACCAGGTCACATCAAAGAAAAACCTTGTTAACACTCTACAGGTCACGTTTTTGACATAATCTTAATGAAACTTGGTCACAACGATGTCTCTATGAAATCTAGGTCAATTTCTCAATTTGGTCATCTTGGGTTAAAAACTAGGTCACCAGGTCACATTTAATAAAAAACCTTGTTAACAATCGAGAGGTCACAATTTTTAAATAATCTTTTATGAAATTCGGTCAAAAAGATTGTCTCTGTACTATCATGGTCAACTTCGAAATAAAGCTCATCTGGATTACAAAACTAGGTTACCAGGTCACATAAAAACCCTTGTTTATACTCAAGAGGTCACATTTTTACCTCATCTTTATTAACCCTGGCCACAAAATGTGTCACTTCAAAATATTAATCAAGTATTAAGGTCATATCATAACAAATACTGATTCTGCCTCAAATGCTAGTCATCAGGCCCTCTTGTTATTAAATTGCATAAAGAATTGAAAGTCTTTAACCTTGATGCAACCTTACAGTTTATTTGTTGATATGTTACCTGGAACCAGCAATCGTCAGGTTGATTTTTGAGCCAGAATTGGGCGTATTGTTAAAGTTTCTGCCTGGAAGCATCATCCTGGTGTTTGTTTATGTTGGGTGCCAATGTTTGTTAATAGTCTGACAGTTTCATGAATGGCCTTATATTCGAATATTCAACCATTAAACTTCAAACAAAGTTGCATAAATGATCGACACAGTTATTGCTCTGGTTATCCCTTTTTCTCACCACCAATTAAGGGCCAACATGAGTGTGGATATATTAGTATGGATTCAGACTATTTATTGTAACAAATTGTGGGTGAGATGTCATATTAATCATAATTAATGGTCGTTTCTTTTGGAAACCCCATACATATCACTCATGTCTAGTCATTTCTATACTTTCAGAATTTATCACATCTGGTTTGGAGTTATAGTCTCTGTTATAAGATAGGGACATGCCCTTTTTGAAAGAGAATGGTATGATTTCTTGATGCGTTAATGGTGGTAGAGGTCTCGTGAAGTCTGAAACAGAAAAAATCAATTGCATCAATATTTATTTACAAACTTTAAAATCTTTTATCTGTGTAGCATGGTGGTTGACATACTCATCCACCAGCATATACTTCTGACACAGGGGTATACTGTGAATTCCTACAAACTATGTTTGTACCTAAGTTTCAGTTGTTAAAGAATTACATGCATAAACAATTTGAATTTGAACGTAAGTTTAAGATGTCTGTAAGTGCTTTGATAAAACAGTACCCAGGTGACTAGGAAGTTGACTAACCTCTAATGCATGAGATGTATGAGGGGGCCCAGTGAATTATAAATGCATTTGGCTTCAGATCAAGAAGTCCCTGGTTCCATTCTCAGCCAGGGCACTTTGTCATTTCTGAAACGCTTAGCAGTGTTTCACAACCTAATAGAGATGAACTGGTTTGTAACCGTGTGGCAGTTTTTGTGTATCAGTTCTGTACACTGGGCACATTAAAGTTTATTAGAAAAAAGTCAGGAGAGCACATCAAGTTCCTTTTATTACACAACTGTCTTTCCTCAAAGTCAGAAGTCATTGGTCAATATGACACAGAACAAACTGTACTTGCAACTGTCTCAGACCAACTCAAACAAACGAAAACAACAACTTATGTTTTATCAAGCACCGCATAAATAGCTTCCTTAGAGAAGAGCTTTAAATGGAAGCCAATGAAGTTAAAATCAGACATTAAGATTAACTGCAATTAACATAATCAGTTTAATGATTAAGTGAAACCAGATAATTAACTTCTCCGAATAAATGGGCCAAGTAGATCGCTTAATTAATCTTTGAATTTCATTTAATGATATTGTAACCGTGTTACATGTATAAGTCATTGTAAGTATTCAGAGGTTATTAGTATACAAATTCCTTACCTATACACCATATAATAATTGGTAGCAAGCGACCAGTATATAATATATTTGGTGAGTTGATTTGTGAAAGGTCCCGTGTTGTCCGACCTAGAATATGATTCGTCGTGGCACGAGCGAGAATCGAAAGGTGTGGAACTGAGATCTGAAGTTCGGGCAGTTCATACCAGGTCTTCAGACTGCTAAGACGTAACTAAATAGTAGATCGTTATAATATTGTATGGACTTATTATATATTATATGTGTACAATTGTTGGACTAGTGAATTAAAATATGATGAACTGGATGAAGTGATTTTGTTGAATCAGTGGACTATGTCTATAATGTATTTATATAAATTATAATATAAGTGCATTATAATTAATCCGACAAACCTACATATAAGATCCCGAGGCAATTAGCTCAACTTATCATGAGCAGGCACCAGAAAAGGCAACCCTGAGGTTACACGAATGGGGACAACAGAAGGTGCACCCGCAACTTCTAGCGGCTACAATATGGTACTGGAGCAGATAATTCTTGAGTTGAATAGCGGTTGTTTGACACGGAGATGAAATTGTTAGTCTGCCAAGTGAGTTCAAATATTTGGGATATATCATTAGGAAATAAAAAACAATATCTTCTTCAGAGACATTGGCTATGGGTTTGGTCCTCCACATATGAAGAGCTTGTCTGTTGCTTGCCGAAAAGAAAGTTCTAGCACTGGTTCATAAATATTTGGTGGCTTGAAGACTCAGGTTAGGTTGTGTTTGATAATGGAGTAAAACCAGATAAGAAACCACATATTTTTAATACTGTAGCGTACAGACAATCCAAAACCGCACAGAAATGGTCGCAGTGCCTAGCCATCCACACAAGAGTCAGACAGAACAAGCCATCCATATCCCCTTACCATCAATTTAGATGATCACCCCATTGCCTGTTAGCTACCAATTACCAATAATGCGTATGAAAAGGGAATCACTCCTGGGAATAGACTTAACAAGGGAAATCATTCATTACATTTGTCACGAAAAGCTGCACACTGTCCAACAATAGTTCAGTAGTAAGAAAACAAGATGGCTTTCAGTAAACGCTTATGCACCAGTGGAAGCCTTGTCAACAAAAACTAGCTTAGTAAAACAGGGGCTATAATTGTGTAGAAGTGGTCGGATAGTATTACAAGGCTTTGTTGGGCATTTTGCCTTACATGTTTTTTATGTTTTCTGTGCTCGGCTGGTTAAGTTGAGTGCTGCCTTCCCTGTCTGACTTAATAATATCTTTTTAATAATGTTATGTGTTTATGGCGGTAAACAAATATGCCAAGTTTGAAAGCATGCCTTGATGGATTTTAAGATTATTTGAATTTCAGTAACTTGAAAGTTTTGGTTAACATTTTCAAACGAACGCACAGGACAATCACAATATGCCTCCGCGTCAGTAGATGCTGGGGCCTGAAACGAAGAACAAAGTAGCATCAATATGCTTACCCATCATTTTATCCCTAGGTGATTGAGACATACTGGTATGTATTTCCTCATCACTACCACCACGTCAACCATTACTGGTCCCCGTATCACCCGATGTCTCACTGTGATTGTCCTCTACCTTACGTTATTTCGGTGAAAGGTACGTCTGACTGGGTTGGAAATAGATAACACACTCATTTAACATAAAACATCAGATAAATATGTATATGTTAAATAAACATACATAAATAACATAATCGTATAGCTAAATCAAGGGCCATAACTGCCAAGAAATGTCAGAAAAAATTCAGATAAATATGTAGATGTATAATAAACCTACATAAATTTAGCTAAGTTGAATCAAGGGCAATAAAAAAAAGATTATATTAAGTCAGACAGGGAAGGCAGCACTCAACTTAACCAGCCGAGCACAGAAAACATTAAAAACACAACGCCCAACTGAACCAACCGAGAACAGGAAACACATAAGCACAACGCCCAACCATACCAGCACAGATCCGCCCAAGTTCAAGCTGTCGAAAAGTACAACAAATTATTACTAGCCGAATGACCCAGCCTCCACAGCAAAACGACTATAATGCCTAGTTTTAGCTGTCAGAAATCTTAAAACGAAGAAGTGCCCAACACTACCGTCCAGACAAACTTTGTAACACATATATCAAACAGAAACGCAGATTTCCATTGTAAGAATGTATACTTGTATACAAATGTACCAAGGCTTGTCACAATTCTGGTCCAACTAAATTTAGATTACAATGGTTTAGAGGAAGTTGTTGCCATTTTGTATGGAAAACTGGTTCACACTAATTAAATGAGTTTTACTAATGGCCAAATAGACATAACTATCTAGTATCGGTTTTATTTGCTCTATCTGGACTCAATAAGGTAAAACTCACATCTAAGTGTCTTTTTTAGGTAATTGCGCTGAATGTAACTTTTACTGGTTTGCAAATACGAAGTAAAAAATTGAAACAAATGTTGTATTTTCCCATGGTTTTAAAAGCCATATCTGAGAAAAGTCAATCGCTGCATCAAGAGACAGTTTCCAACTTTTTCTGTTTGCAATTTTTTTCTATCATTAATTAAAGGTAATATTTAATTATTTTTACTCATAAATTAGTATTTCATGTTAACAAAACATGTATGAACAAGGCCTCATTTGTTTAACGTTGCAGTCATGTTGCAGTTTATATTAACGGAGCAGTATGAAAGAAAAACGAATATGTCGGACGAGCGATTGATGTGTATTAAGTTCAATATAAATTAAAGTTATTATTTTTCCTAATCTAAAAACTACATGAGTTTTATACAAAGATCGAAGCATTTAGTCTTGTCGGGTTTATCATTATGACAGGTACACACGGTGACGACAATAAACGGCAATGAATCATGCATTGGTCTTTTGAATATTCTCAACATATGGACATAATAATGAGTAAAACACAGTTCATTAAACTTCATACAACCACAACAACGAAAGGCATTAGATAGAAAATCATTCTCCCATTTCCCAGACGATGACGTCTCAACGTTTTTTACCATGATGGGAAAATGGAAATAAAAGATGTATGCAGTTGAATATTAACACACAAACCGAGCGATTACAGTTAAAGTGTTTCTTTTATGAGAAACGGTTTGTTCAATTTCAGGTTAATTAAGTCATCTAAGGACATATAAAGATAGAATTATTGCCATCGGAAAGGGAATTAAATAGTTTCTCAACAGCACAGCTGGTTGCCGAAGTAGTCGACGTATGGTGTGACCATATTTGGTCAAATTACCCTCTTAAGTTGAATATTTAAACAGTGCCTTATAATACAAAGCATTCTCATAATTCACAATTTTTAACTTTTCTAATATTCCGTGGAAATACATTACCAATCAGCCTGGGATTCCAGCAATTACATTTATGGTGAGTTTAATCGTGCAATAAAATTGAAATATGGTTGTAGCCTAAGCATAGGTTAATCTTAGGACCCCCTGAAGAAGCTTCCAAAGCTATGTTGACAGAAATACGAAATATATGTATCAATGTAGTGGTTAATGTTAAATAATTTGTTGAACGATAATTCTAGATAAGATTTTATGGTTTGACGCAAAAAATGACAAAATTTATGTCCGAAACTTCTCCGAAATTCTTAGAATGAATGTCAGGTCAAGTCAATATAACACTAACCACTGGCGGTGATAATGTGAGTTTACATTACAATAGATTTAAGTCTCCGTTAGACAACACATTGTACTGAGATGTTAACTACTCACTCGAAACTATTGCGCAATAATTGTGCAATGAAAACGTCTCCACACTTACGTATCCCTGTGCATTCTCTAATTATTAAGGAATATAAATCAGTTTTATTTATACGAAATGAAACTTAAGCTCGTTAATATCCATTTCACGAAATAAGGAGTTTTCTGTAAAACTAGATTCTACTTGGAAGCATTAAACATCTATTTATTTGTGACATATGATACAGCGATGAAGTAATTGCAGAGGATAAAAAAACTGGAAATCTTTAAAATTTCTGGAACAAAAACGAAATATTGCATATTAAGGGGTTGGTACTAAAAAAACACTCTCAGTTTATCACAAAGAATCATTGGTATTTATTTTACTCACTCTTAGTAAGAGAAAGACTACCTCTATCATTATGATAAAGACCACCTTGATAATAAGACTAAAATTTCAGATGCATTATTTAACATCCATACTAAGGCACTGACTTGATCATGTATTTCCAGTGAAAAAAATGACTGAAATTTCATGAGCCTTGATTTTTCAAAATTCCCGAAGGTGGTCTAGATTTGTGGATGACAATTTGTCAAAACACATTTTGCCGATTACGACAATTTGCAGAAAAGTCCCATGATAAATGTTTTCCTGTATATTCTACAGACATTTGTCCAGTATTTAAAGGAAGATTCAAAGTTGTCACGCCCTCTTTTCGTAATTACTTGTAATTAGAAATATTTTTCTACGCTATCACACCATTGTGCTTGTCTAGACAGAGGAAATTGGTAATTAATGTTAAATAACATTTTATCATTGTAACACCAAATGGAGATATTAGCTAAATTGTTGTCTATAAAAAAATGATATGGGTAGAAACTGCAACTGAATGGGAGGTAACGTAAGTCAGGTGATCGAGCATACGAATGTCGGCAAAAGTCACTAAACCGGACATTTAGCTTTTTCCTGTACTTAAAGACATATTTGAGAGACAACTGTTTGCATGAAGCTACAATGAGTCAACCAAAAATTATTCAATTGAACCTGTCTTTACCAGCCATGTCATGGGAATGGTATCCAGATTGTCGATTGTGGCTTTGTTACAGCAGGTGGTTGTTTAATATACTGGGAACCTATTCACACTTATCTTAAAGGTTGAAAGTCATACTTTGACTTACACAATTGGCAAAAATAAGAATTACTAGCATATTTGTTCACATTGAATCGAAACCCATAATATTTTTTGTATTGTCACCTACTGAACACTTCCAAAAACTTAAATCAATACAGTTTTAACAACATGGGAATAAAAAAATATTTAATAATTTTAAAAGACAAATCCTTGATGTCGGTTTCAAAATGTTTATGACATAAGATCCCCGAGGTGATTTTAAAATTATACATGTATATACATGAATAAGCTGCTTACGACAAAATGTGCTATGTTTTGTTCAAGCATTTTGTTTGGCTATTTTTCAACTCAGATTTTAATACAGTTTATTTCCACCAAATCCAATAATATTTCATTATGCAAATCTAGACTCAGTCTTTGCAATTTGGATTTATTATTAACGACATTAAAAAACTCATTGAAAGCTCGCCCAGTCGCCACATGGACCGTCTACTATGTTATTAATATGACAAAATGCAGGACTATTACAGTTGAGGTCATAAATTACGACTGATTGTCATAAACAACTTAGAAATATAACAACTACAAGGATTCTATATATACAGGTTTACAAGCGTTATGCAGAGCAGTTCTTGACAATGAGTGAGTTGAGCTATTGACCATAAGCATTATGAACTACATTGTTTCCTTACCAAACGGAATCTAGTTTATATTTGTGTGGTTTCCAAAAGAAACGACCATTAATTATGAGTCATATCAAATCTTACCGATAATGTATTACAATAAATAGTCTGAATCCCTAGTGATATATCCCCAATCTATTTGGCCCTTAATTGGTGGTGAGAAAAGGGAGAACCAGAGCAATAACTGTATGATCATGTTTGCCACTCTATTTGAAGTTAAAGCAATGGGAATGTTTAGATGGTTGAATTTTTCGAATAAAAGGCCATTCTTAAAAAGTGCATTCAGACTATCAAGATACACTGGCGCCCGTGATAAACATGCGCCACCTCTCAGGAGGACCTTCAGACTTTAGGAACATGCTTCCAGGCAGAAGCTTTAACAATACGCCAAATTTTGGCTCAATAATCAACCTGACGATCGCTGGTTTCAGGTAACGTATCAACAAATAAACAGTAAGGTTGCATCAAGGTTAAAGACTTTCAATTCTTTGTGCAATTTAATGAAAATTCAATGAAAAAATCAGCAACAACTTTCGAAATTTATAAATTATATCACATACATGTTTCGGGACACTAATTCCCTTATTCGGTGTCATTGATACACTGACTTGTGTATCGTTACGCAGACAGACAAGAGTTTCTGTGCAATGCATTTTAAGACTGGGTCAAGTTACAGACCATCGATTGGCATTGCAGTTCCGATGCATTGGCACGTTTGGTACGATATATACATTTTATTGTCTACCTCCAAATAAATGAGACAATATGCAAAGAAATTGTTCAACAATACATTTTATCACAATTTCTCAGAAATTTTAAAAAGTTTTCAATCATCAACATTAACGATGTCTGGTGCTGCCTGTTGTAACGCCGGGGAATATATCCATCATTGTTTATGTATAATACGTCGGATGGGAGCTATCCCGTTTCTCCCAACGTCTCCCTATTACATCAAATTATTGTTTTACAAGAAAGTGAATTGGTTTCTGAGTCAAAGAACAGCTGTTATCTGTGACCATTATTTGACAGAAAATAAACCTTTAATATTAAGGAAATGCTTCAACATTATCTTATATTCCATCAAACAACTTTTACATCAAAGACTTAACATTGTGAATGCGGATTAAAAATTTTGAAGCACATTTCATCCAATTACCAGCACAGACGGTCGTATCGAGTGTCGTGACGACATGTCCGTTTCTTCCACCCATAAAAATAATCACGTCGGCTGATTTAATTGTTTAATGGACAAACGCGGGTCATTGTGGCAATATTTTACCCATGATTCCCTAATTAAGGAAATGATCAAAGTGACAGTACAAACTTAACATGATGTAAACACGTCATAGAATATGCAGTATGTTTCCTGTATGAGTATGCAGTATGTTTCCAGCATGAATATGCAGTATGTTTCCAGCATGAATATGCAGTATGTTTCCTGTATGAATATGCAGTATGTTTCCAGCATGAATATGCAGTATGTCTCCAGTATGAATATGCCGTATGTTTCCCGTATGAATATGCAGTATGTTTACAGTATGACTATGTAGTATATTTTCAGTATGAAAATACGTCAGTATGTTTCCAAGATTAGAAGTATGTTGGGTGTATGTGCGCTGAGAGAACAGGTTGTCTCATAAGGTGAGCTGACCATGCTAAGACACTATAATAATAAATTAACCCTTAACGAAACAAAGAAGAAGACGTATGTAGTTGATATTTTGTATTTTGTTGAATATCTCATAATATTTATCACAATATCTTCAAAGCAAAATAAATAGGAAAAACATAGACAATAATACTTAATATAATACAAATAACTGACATACGTTAGTGTGTGAAATATTCATACAAAATTTGTGAAGTTAAACTCCTCACACATGGGCGGTAACTCCAGCACAAGGGCATTAACGCCCCGCACACGGATGGCAACATAAGAGACAAAGCCATTGTCATCAAGCCACTATAAGCTCACCCACACAGCATTTCTGAAATAGCTCACACACACAGCATTTTGATGTTTTTAAAAGAATGTCGCGAATACATGCATATATTGACAAAACATGTGACTCTCGAGTCGTATAAATATAAAATACAATGCTTTGCAAGATAGTTTGTCAACAGAATCACTAGAAAGGGCAAAGAACCGCTCATTTTGGCATGTTTTTGTGTTTTCCTCACCAACACAGCATTACGTTTTCATTTTTGGAAATGCGCGGTTGCACTTTCTGACAAAATAAAGGGATTTTGGTACATATTAGAAACTACACAATGTGTAACTCGCTAAGGAGACGGCTCTCGTCTTTGTTTCATGAAAATTCATCCAGTAATAAGGAACTAAAAAGGAAAAATGTTACCTGAGTCGAGCGATTTTCACCCGTTGTGAGCTCACCAGCACAGCATTTTGTCACGTGGTATGTCCACAGTGTTGTAGAAGCACAACTTTATTATATGACCTATCTAATGAATCGTTTGGCAGATGTACCGCCATTGTGGATAATCCATGTCTCTGAAGTTCAAGGTCATGCCTTGGTGATGTACCTTGCCTTCTAAGGTCAAGGTCATTTCTTGGAGATGCACATTGCCTTTTGTGGTTATGGTCATGGTCATGTCTAGTCATTTCTATACTTTCAGAATTTATCACATCTGGTTTGGAGTTATAGTCTCTGTTATAAGATAGGGACATGCCCTTTTTGAAAGAGAATGGTATGATTTCTTGATGCGTTAATGGTGGTAGAGGTCTCGTGAAGTCTGAAACAGAAAAAATCAATTGCATCAATATTTATTTACAAACTTTAAAATCTTTTATCTGTGTAGCATGGTGGTTGATATACTCATCCACCAGCATATACTTCTGACACAGGGGTATACTGTGAATTCCTACAAACTATGTTTGTACAGGTCTAAGATTCAGTTGTTAAAGAATGATATGTATAAACAAGTTGAATTTGAACGTAAGTTTAAGATGTCTGTAAGTGCTTTGATAAAACAGTACCCAGGTGACTAGGAATCTGACTAACCTCTGATGCATGAGATGTATGAGGGGGTCCAGTGAATTATAAATGCATTTGGCTTCAGATCAAGAAGTCCATGGTTCCATTCTCAGCCAGGGCACTTTGTCATTTCTGAAACGCTTAGCAGTGTTTCCCAACCTAATAGAGATGAACTGGTTGGTAACCGTGTGGCAGTTTTTGTGTATCAGTTCTGTACACTGGGCACATTAAAGTTTATTAGAAAAGAGTCAGGAGAGCACACCAAATTCCTTGTATTACACAACTGTCTTTCCTCAAAGTCAGAAGTCATTGGTCAATATGGCTCAGAAAAAACTGCATGATTGTACATTTGTACTTGCAACTGTCTCAGACCAACTCAAACAAACAAAAACTTTATCAAGCACCGCATATATAGCTTCTTTAGAGAAGAGCTTTAAATGGAAGCAAATGAATCAGGCATTAAGATAATTAACTGCAATTAACATAATCAGTTTAATGATTAAGTGCAACCAGATAATTGACTTCCCTGAATAATGGGCCAAGTAGATTGCTTAATTAATCTTTGAATTTCATTTAATGAAATGGTATTGGAGCAGATAATTCTTGAGTTGAATAGTGGATGTTTGACACTGAGATAAAATTGTTAGTCTGCCAAGTGAGTTCAAATCAATGGGATACATCATTAGTAAATCAAAAACATATCTTCTTCAGAGACATTGGCTATGGTTTTGGTCCTCCACATATGAAGAGCTTGTCGTCTGTTGCTTGCAGAAAAGAAAGTTGTAGCACTGGTTCATAAATATTTGGTGGCCTGAAGATTTAGGTTAGGTTGTGTTTGATAATGGAGTAAAACCAGATAAGAACCACATTTTTTAATACTGTAGCGTACAGACAATCCAAAACCACACAGAAATGGTAGCAGTGCCTAGCCACCCATGCAAGAGTCAGACATAGAACAAACCATCCATATCCCTTTTACATCAGTTTAGATAGTCACTCCTTTGTCCGTAAGCTACCATTTTCCAATAATGAGCATGAAAGGGAAACAATCCCTCAAAGGAATAGACTTAACAAGATAGATCAGACATGATATTTGTCATAAAAAGCTGCACGTTGTTCAACAATATTTCAGTTATAAGTAAACAAGACTGCGTTTAGTAAATTATGTGCCAGTAGAAGCCTTGTTCACAAAAACAAGCTTAGTCAAACAGGGGCTATAATTTTGTAGAAATGGTCGGATAGTATTACAATGCTTTGTTGGGCATTGCGCCTAGTATGTTTGTTTATGTTTTCTGTGCTCGGCTCGTTGAGTGCTGCCTTCCCTGTCTGACTTAATATTATCGTTTTAATAATGTTATGTGATTATGACAGTAAACAAATATGCCAAGTTTGAAAGCATACCTTGATGGATTTAAAGAATATTTGAGTTTCAGTAATTTGAAAGTTTTGGTTAACATTTTCGGCAGAACGGACAGGACAGTCATTATATGCCTCATGCATCAGTAGATGAAGAAAATAGCATCAATATGCTTACCCATCATTTTATCTCTAGGAGATTGAGACATACTGGTATGTATCTCCTCATCACTACCACCACGTCCACTATCACTGGTCCCCGTATCACCCGATGTCTCACTGTGATTGTCCTCTACCTTACGTTGGTTCGGTGAAAGGTACGTCGGATTGGGTTGGAAATAGATAACACACTCAGTTAACATAAAACATCAGATAAATATGAATATGTTGAATAAACATACATAAATAACATAATCGTATAGCTAAATTAAGGACCATAACTCCCAAGAAATGTCAGAAAAAAATTCAGATAAATATGTAGATGTATAATAAACCTACATAAATTTAGCTAAGTTGAATCAAGGGCTTTAAAAAAGATTATATTAAGTCAGACAGGGAAGGCAGCACTCAACTTAACCAGCCGAGCACAGAAAACATTAAAAACACACTAAGTAAACGCCCAACCGAACCAACCGAGCGCAGGAAACACAAAACACACAACGCACAACCAAACAAGCACAGATCCGCCCAAGTCCAAGCTGTCGAAAAGTACAACCAATTATTACTAGCCGAATGACCCAGCTTCCACAGCAAAACGACTATAATGCCTAGTTTTAGCTGTCAGAAATCTTCAAACAAAGAAGTGCCCAACACTACCGTCCAGAGAAACTTTGTAACACATATATCAAACAGACACGTAGATGATTTTAAGAATAAGCTAAATCAATGGTTGTTTAACTACAGAAAAATACATGATTATAAATCTCTGAGATTTAGACTTGGAATTAGACATTTAAAACAAACTAATTTAAAAACATGAACATTCGAGTAAACAAATTAAAGTTACCAAGACTTAAAAGTACTTTATCTAATGTGTTTGAAAACATTTAAAAGCCAGCAAGATTTCCATTGTAAGCAAGTTTACTAGTATACAAATGTACCAAGGTTTGTCACAATTCTGGTCCAACTTAATTTTGATTACAATGGTTTAAAGGAAGTTGTTGCCATTATGTACGGGAAAACTGGTTTACACTAATAAGATGAGTTTTACTAATGGACTAATGGACATAACTATCTAGTATCGGTTTTATTTGCTCTATCTGGACTCAATAAGGTAAAGATCACATCTAAGTGGCTATTTTGGGTAATTGTGCTTAATGTAACTTTTACTGGATTTCAAATACGAAGTAAAAAAATGAAACAAATGTTGTATTTTCCCATGGTTTTAAAAGTCATATATGAGAAAAGTCAATCGCTGCATAAAGAGAAAAACAGTTTCCAACCTTTTTCTGTTTACAATTTTTTTCTATCATTAATTAAAGGTAATATTTAATTATTTTTACTCATGAATTAGTTTTTCATGTTAACAAAACATGTATGAACAATGCCTCATTTGTTTAACAATGCAGTCATGTTGCAGTTTTCATTAACTGAGCAGTATGAAAGATAAACGAATATGTCGGACGAGCGATTGATGTGTATTAAGTTCAATATCAATTAAAGTTATTATTTTTCCTAATCTAAAAACTACATGAGTTTTATACATAGATCGAAGCATTTAGTCTTGTCGTGTTTATCATTATGACAGGTACACACGATGGCGACAATAAAAGGCAATGAATCATGCATTGGTCTTTTGAATATTCTCAACATGTGGGAAATAATAGTGAGTAAAACACAGTTTATTAAACTTTATACAACCACAACAAAAACAACGATAGTCATTAGATAGAACATCCTTTTCCCATTTCCCGGACGATGACGTCTCAATGTTTTTTACCATGATGGGAAAATGGAAATAAAAGATGTATGCAGTTGAATATTAACACATAAACCGAGCGATTACAGTTAAAGTGTTTCTTTTATAAGAAACGGTTTGTTCAATTTCAGCTTAATTAAGTCATCTAAGGACATATAAAGATTGAATTATTGGCATCGGAAAGGGAATTAAATAGTTTCTCAATAGCACAGCTGGTTGCCGAGTCATCGACGTATGATGTGACCATATTTGGTCAAATTACTCTCTAAGTTGAATAATTAAACAGTGCCTTATAATACACAGCATTCTCACGAATCACATTTTTCCGTACACAGAATGCCTCCTGGCTTTTCTAACATTCCGTGGAAATACATTTACCAATCAGTCTGTGGTTCCAGCAATTACATTTATGGTGACTTTAATTGTGCAATAAAATTGAAATATGGCTGTAGCCTAAGCATAGGTTAATCTTAGGACCCCCTGAAGAAGCTTCCAAAGCTGTGTTGACAGAAAAACGAAATCTATATATCAATGTGGTATTGGTTAATGTAATATAATTTGTAGGACTGATGATCCTAGATAAGACTTTATGGTTTTACGCAAAGAAATGACAAAATTTATGTCAGAAACTTCTCCGACAAGCTTAGTACAAATGTCAGGTCAAGTCAATATAACACTTACCACTGGCGGTGATAATGTGAGTTTACATTACAATAAATTTAAGTCTCCATTAGACAACAAATTGTACTGAGAAGTTAACTACTTACTAGAAACTATTGCGCAATAATTGTGCAATGAAAATGTCTCCCAACTTACATATCCCTGTGCATTCTCTAATTATTAAGAAATATAAATCAGTTTTATTTATACGAAACTTAAGCTCGTTAATATCTATTTCACCAAATAAGGAGTTTTCTGTAAAACTAGATTCACTTGGAAGTATTAAACATCTACTTATTTGTAACATACGGCGAACAAGTAATTGCAGAGGATGAAGAATGGAAATCTATAAATTTTCTTGAACAAAAACAAAATTTTACATAATAAGAGATTGGTTATAGAAGATTTTACGTCAGTTTTCATAATGATTTATTGGTAGTTTATTTATTGAGTTTCTCCTGTACATGTATATTCTACAGTCACCGACTTGATTAGCCTTAAGTTTTAAAAGTCCCATTGGTGGTCTAGTTCTGTGCACGACAGTTCGTTGAAAGACATTTTGTCGAATACGACAATTCACTGAAACGTGTAGCTATAGTAGGCCATTGTATCTAGATGCAAATATGGGGTAAGGTAGACAAAATTGCAAAAGTTTTGTTACTGGTGGCAAAAGTACCAGACATGTATGTACTAACACGTGTTAAAACTCGCAATCATGGAAATGGGGGGAAAGTGACCAAATCAAGATGGCCGCCAAGATGGCCGCCGTTTCATTATATTGCTACGCATTGGCAACATCAAGGCCATTATCTAATGTCATTTCGGTTATTGATGCAATTATTGAGTACGAAGAGCTCAAGATAATATGTTATTATACATTTCAATGCATCTACATGATCTTAGTACGGTCATTATGTAAATATTGACCAAATTCCAAAACAAAACACATACTTGAATTGTACCTTTGCTTTATTTTATGTATAAAAATTTACTTTCAGTAACAATTCGGAAATTTGACATCATAAATGTGGAATGATACGAAATAATGTTCACAATAAAAATAAATGAAATACCTCGATCAAAGCATGCATCGTACAGTCTATACTCTATATAGTAACTAGGTATTATGTACGTGAAAGTGGGTGGGGTATTTTTTATGCGTCTGACTTCTAACATAAAAAACTATGGATACATATAACACAACATGATCGTCGTAGGATTACAAAAATACAATAAAGTGACGAGGTTTGCACTTTCCGATATACCTTATTAGCATATCCACTAGGCACTAGGCACATGCCCGTATTAGGAGTTAACTATCGAACTTGATAAGGAAACTATAGTGGTTATGTACATCTTGTGTCTGTATAAACGTACATTAGATAAATGATACAGATACCGGAGATAAATAAAAGAGGCACAAAAATATGTTATTGTTAAATTCATGTTATTATTAATATAACACAGTTGAGTGAAGCATGCTTTGTTATTAAAATATAAACAAATACGTCTAAACTGAATGCGTTAACTTCAGTTGGCATCATCTTCACTATCGCTGTTCTGACACTCTTGTATTATGGTCGAGTTGGAACAGCTAACACCTCGACAGTTACCACAACCAACAGAACACTCCAAACCATGTTTCCTACAGCTGCATCGTTTGGTCTCACAATTGACTTTGCAGTTACAACGAATGATGTTAAGTAATTCTTCAGGAGCTGGTGGACGGGTTCCTTTGATCGGCAACATCTTGCCATCAATAATTTCATATCCGTAATCACAGGGATTGAGGGAATCGTCGCCGCACCATATTTGTGTTTGCAGATAGACTCGAAGAATATGATATGCAGCAGCATCAGATGTAGGGGGTAAACTATGGACTTGAATGCACATACTGGAACCAATGACTTTGCTTGCAAATTTTTGAAATCTTAGAGTATCAAGAGGTAAGTCGCAAATCGGTGCACCGTACAATTTTGCAATGCATTGCTCACCATACTGTATAATTTCGTCAGCGCTATTACCTGTAACACACTGTAACGCAAGTTCCTGAAATGCAGTATTTGTGCGTAATAGCTTTATTGCAGCAGCTTTACCAATGCCAAATATTCGTGATGTAGTGTCACATCCACTCAATGCATGTACGAAGGGCAATAGTGTACACACAACTTCACCCAATGCTTCCTTTGTTTTATGTATGTCCCAGACATGTCGCTTAGCATTGTACATTTTATCGGACCTAAAGATAATTTTGTTCTGTTGAAGGTCAGCGTGGTGGCATAGAAGAATAAGGAGATCGGTGTCTTCACCGACAACGACAACGGTCTTAGTAAATGCGTGTTGTACAGCTTTACGCACAATGAGAAGGTCTGCGTCGTTTTCAGCATAATGAACGATTCCACCCTTTCCAGCAAGAAAATCGCCTAATACTTCTATGAATCGTTGTTTGTTTTCAATATTTTTCAAAAATACGTCTTTCTTTCCCCTAAATGGAGTAGATAAGTCAAAAACCACTTTTGCACTTGTGATACCCTTTGATCTTCTTATGTGTGCAGTGTCTTTCGTTGATGGACCGGTGGCATATCCGTCAAATACTATACAAGTGGAGGTATATCTTCTAGTCAAATACTCGTGGTATTGATGACATATTTCACGGAATGTTCCTTTCTGCCAAGGTATCTTTTGGATTAAAGATCCACCATCAATAACATACATAACATCGCATCCGTCCAAAACACCTTCATCTGGATAACATATTCCAGTTTTCCATATAGAGTCAGCAAGTGTTGACTTTTGGGATTCTCGGAGAAGTCCATAACCGTCAAATAATGAAGATGGGACACTCGATAGCTCATACTTAAAAACCTCTGGCAGTTCATCTGTATATCTAGCTACTGTAGTTAAGCGCTGAAATAGCACTTGTGGGTCGATCGACAAGGGTTCGCCTTTGACTTTAACTGCTGATGAATCGACCATGGTTATAGCTTGCTTAGATCGTTTGAACGAGTATTCTGACATTGACTTAGCAACCATATCATCAATAATTTGTGTCCCAATGAAAGCAGCGTTGTCAACATTTACTTTCACACCACTCGTCACTCCGGTTTCAATATTTCGTAAGGTTGAATGCGACTCATCGAAAGGATTGTGCACAGTCAGAAATTCAACAAATCCGATGGTATCGTTCTCATCACGTGTGACACGTGCCTTTCGTTCGTCTTTGTGTTGCTCGTTGGTTGTGTATTCCGTGTCTGTGTAGGTCTGCATTGCAGCATTCATTTCTGCCGTAGCAGGCATAGATAACAACCATAGACTACGCTGTGACTCTGTCATTCCTCTACCCCTCGTCAAACCTCCTGATGTTTTCAGCGAACGCATTAATACTTGCTCGATTGTTAAGTCTGTGCTTAACCCACCCCAGTATCGGTCACGTCTTCTAATGACATGGTTTCCTTCCATAAAGCTGTTATATAGCTGTGGGTGCTTTTCAGGCAGTTCTCGCATTTTCTGTAAGTATATGTAACCGGATTTAAGGTAGAGATTGTGACCTGACGCAGCAAAATATGGGAGCATCCTTTGTAAGGACGACAGGTGGAGGTTCCAGTTTCCAGTCCTTTCTGCACGAAGGAAATTTTGTAGAACAGAAATCATCTCCAGATACTGGACCCACAATCGCCCTGTTCGACTTTTGGTGCAAATATTACTTTTGGAGTCTTCTAATTTTGTAGACACTCCAGACAGTTCATCTTGGATGTCTTCTATGTTTATCTGTTTTTCATTCAACTTCTCATAAATGTTCAGTAATAATTCAGATATTTGAACGGCATCATCCTGGTCCTCTGACATATCTTTGGCACCTTTATACAAGTTTGTATCCAAATGAAGAATCGGGTAGTTGTCAATATCGTTCATCTGAACATCCATGTGAGGATCGTGTGTGCGAGCGACAGAATTTTGATTTTCATCGGATTCCCATGTCCTCATAGCATTGTCACTAGGTCACTTATATCTTTAACTGTTGTTCCATGTCCTTTCAACTTACAATGTTCTAGTCCAAATGTTTGTTTTAACAAGAGAGCATGAAGTGCAGTATCCACTAAATAATGACCCCGAACAGCTCTCGATACTGATTTACCTGACAACATATGTGTAACTGCATTCTTAGCATACGCCGTTTCAAGAAGCTCTTGCAACCCTGTACCTGCCATTAGGTGACCAATAGAACCTAAAAAGCTCATTTGAGTATGAAATGCACCAAGCCGAAGGACAATGTCTCTCATTGAGTTTTGTTCACAGCTTGCAATGTGAATTGCTTTAGCAAAGAGTGGCTGGTCGAAAGTTAACACTGGAGTGACTCGGTATGTCCGTGCCATATCACACACAAAGTTCATAGTCGTGAATACACAATTCATATCACTAGGATTTAGATCTATCATGGGTAAAAATGAGACAGCTGATACTCCTGGATAATATGATTCAGTGGGTCGGTCATACAGTTGCATGAATCCTGACCATGACGGCCGATAAGGTACTACAGGCCACAGCAATTTGTAGAATAAGTCAACCGGCTGTGCAACCTCGGCTTGTGCAGTAAGCTTTTGGAAAATAATTGGTTCACTCTCCTTTTGAAGGAAAAACTTGATTTGAACCCTTCCAATATCGGCTATTTCTGCTATTGATATATCACTTCTTGGTATGGGAATATTAACTTTAGTTGCTGGGGTAACACATGCTATCGTACCCATGCCATGATAGGTATCATTTCCATCCAAGGTGCGAATGTTGTGATCAACATTATCAGACACGAATTGCAAAAACTTCCCAGGAAAGTAGGACGGTATTGTGCAATTAACTGCCTTGGCACTATTAATCTCAAATCTCTGGATCTCACAATATGAAGAACAGAATCCTAGTCTGTGTAAAGTGTCAACAAGAAAATGTGAACCAAACTGTCTGTGCATTTGCACACCTAGCCCAATTTGCAACGGTGCAATAATTCCTCGTGGTCTAGAAGCTTGCATGATAGCTTGTCCAATCGATCCGATTTTTATTGGACTGTTTTTACTACTGAAAATCGTTTTTAATAGAGTTTGTATGCTTTGAGGCACATATGTGGTATTTTTGTCTAGTGACCCGACGATGTCAGGTGAAGGGTACATTTGCTTTTGAGAATCGACTTCCTTAATATCAGCCTTAATCAGCTTTGCGGCAGTTTTTATAATCCGCAACTTTTCACTCTCGTCATTGTTAGTACACTGAGTTTTAGCAAAATTATGTATAATGGATGCAGTGGTTTCTTTTAGAGTGATTATATCGCTTTTCCCGTCTAGCGAACTAAATACTAGCGAATCTCCGAAATAATCCTGTAACTTTCGCTTCAAGTGTTTCACTGAATATGTAGAATCTTCGTCACATTGCTGAGACATTAGAGAAACGGCATCGCTAACTGTCAACGTTTGTCCAGATACACCGTCCTCTATGTATTTAACAACAAATTGAAACGCATCTGTTGATTTCTCTGGTCTACCAGGACTCTTCAAACTAGAAGTTCTGTATTGTTTTGGCAACTGCCTGTTTGTTCGAAAATTAACATTGCATGTCTGGTGGTAACGTGCTTCGGCAGCTGGCAGGTCTATAACAGACGAGATTCTGCCGAAAACTTCGTTACTCCAGTCGTCATTACGTTCTGAACATATTTTCTGAAACTCAAGAATTCTAACAGAATATACATCATGTCCTCGTTTCTTGTTATTCATTTTGGCATCTGTGCCACAAAATATACATTTAGTTTTAAAATCAAACTGAATGCTAGATCTAAGCTTTACAAGTTTTTCACACTCATTGTTGTTTGAATCTGCTTTACAAGTTAAATTACGTTCGTGTGTATATGTTTTGAAACACTCTGTATGTACCATCTGTCCCTCATCTGCTTTAGCGTCTGATCCCCGTATCTCACTTGCCCTGTTCATACTGTCCCTCCCCTTCTTCCTCAACTTGACAACTGTCTGTTCAGAGAGTGTCCTCTTACAAATTACACATACTTCATCCATCTAAAAATAGAAATGGGACTGTTACATTAAGTATGCATGTTACGATTTGTGTTAATCTGATTTTGGAATTTCAAGTTTATAAACTACATTAAATGGTTGGTACCTATAGTAGAATTCAAACCGAAAGTCATAGTTACTTTGGAAATATTAGTAGCTTATTTGCAAATATCATGGAAAAGCAAAAATTACTGGCATGTTTAATGTATTAAACACCCGTTTGTGTCTTAAGTTGTAATTAGTGTTATTATATATAAAGATTGATTTCACTTTACCTTTGCTATTTATTCATCTGACTGCGAGTCTATACATAATAATCTCCGTTGTTGACCTCACACCCTTTATTATGGTTATCTACAAGCAAAACGTAATACATAATGTAATTATATAAAATAGCAAATACATGTATAACTATATTCGTTCTACAATGTACTTCACATCCCTACAAAATGAAGATGCTTGTTAATTAAATACTACTTAAAACTTAAACATTTTATCTGATACGAAATATTCGTAATATGAAAAAAACACAATTAATTACCTTAAATTTTAAGACTGCTACGTATAGATCTATTCCAATTCGATCACTACTTGAATGTATATAATGTATACTGTGGCACTGTCTACTGTGTTCCTGTATAAGTATAAAAACATCTATAATAAGACCTAATGGAAGAGAAACTTTGTGAAATATAAATTACATTTATTAAATATATCATTTTCTAGACGGATATCCAATCTGCAGTTTCTAATAAGTGTTCCAATCGATAGAATTTGCTCACAATCTGTATATATACACAAAATCATGCTAGGAATAGAATGACGTGAAAAAATATACAAGTTTTACCGCTTGTTTAAGAGATAACTTCCAAAATACAACGGCACTTGTGAAAAATTCGTTAAATTGATGGCACGAACGCGCTTCCGTACTTATTTTTTTGTTCAGCATGCCACCTTTATTAATTTCCAATTTTTTTTTATTTAAAGCATCTAATCGCTCTTTTCATATTACCGTGACTATTAAATAGATAAATATAGACAAATTTATCATTCAACCAAAAAAAAACCTCAAACAAAAAATATTTATGTTTACATCTACTTTCCGCAAAATCATGCAAGTTCAAGTTAATTTGCTATGTGTGTGCATGTACACATTCCCATACTGTCATGCCTTGTATAAATACATCATACTTACTTCAAAAGAACCCTTCAATCTCTATTCATGATAAAAGTCCATCGATTTTAACCTGGAGATCGATTGTTTATAACAATATCTTCCATTTTATTATGATGTCATCCGTGACGTCATAAAAAAATACCGAGTATGGAAGACCGTTTACGACACCGTCGCTGATGTTAAAAAACGATAATCAAAACTTGTTTAAAACAACTTTCCCCTCACATTTCAAGGTGCGGGTTTTAATGGTAGGTATATATAAACGTATATTATCGTCCAGTATTGAGAAAAATTCTTTTGCAATTTTGTCTAGGTCAAATTTTAATAATGTTATGTGATTATGACAGTAAACAAATATGCCAAGTTTGAAAGCATACCTTGATGGATTTAAAGAATATTTGAGTTTCAGTAATTTGAAAGTTTTGGTTAACATTTTCGGCAGAACGGACAGGACAGTCATTATATGCCTCATGCATCAGTAGATGAAGAAAATAGCATCAATATGCTTACCCATCATTTTATCTCTAGGAGATTGAGACATACTGGTATGTATCTCCTCATCACTACCACCACGTCCACTATCACTGGTCCCCGTATCACCCGATGTCTCACTGTGATTGTCCTCTACCTTACGTTGGTTCGGTGAAAGGTACGTCGGATTGGGTTGGAAATAGATAACACACTCAGTTAACATAAAACATCAGATAAATATGAATATGTTGAATAAACATACATAAATAACATAATCGTATAGCTAAATTAAGGGCCATAACTCCCAAGAAATGTCAGAAAAAAATTCAGATAAATATGTAGATGTATAATAAACCTACATAAATTTAGCTAAGTTGAATCAAGGGCTTTAAAAAAGATTATATTAAGTCAGACAGGGAAGGCAGCACTCAACTTAACCAGCCGAGCACAGAAAACATTAAAAACACACTAAGTAAACGCCCAACCGAACCAACCGAGCACAGGAAACACAAAACACACAACGCACAACCAAACAAGCACAGATCCGCCCAAGTCCAAGCTGTCGAAAAGTACAACCAATTATTACTAGCCGAATGACCCAGCTTCCACAGCAAAACGACTATAATGCCTAGTTTTAGCTGTCAGAAATCTTCAAACAAAGAAGTGCCCAACACTACCGTCCAGAGAAACTTTGTAACACATATATCAAACAGACACGTAGATGATTTTAAGAATAAGCTAAATCAATGGTTGTTTAACTACAGAAAAATACATGATTATAAATCTCTGAGATTTAGACTTGGAATTAGACATTTAAAACAAACTAATTTAAAAACATGAACATTCAAGTAAACAAATTAAAGTTACCAAGACTTAAAAGTACTTTATCTAATGTGTTTGAAAACATTTAAAAGCCAGCAAGATTTCCATTGTAAGCAAGTTTACTAGTATACAAATGTACCAAGGTTTGTCACAATTCTGGTCCAACTTAATTTTGATTACAATGGTTTAAAGGAAGTTGTTGCCATTATGTACGGGAAAACTGGTTTACACTAATAAGATGAGTTTTACTAATGGACTAATGGACATAACTATCTAGTATCGGTTTTATTTGCTCTATCTGGACTCAATAAGGTAAAGATCACATCTAAGTGGCTATTTTGGGTAATTGTGCTTAATGTAACTTTTACTGGATTTCAAATACGAAGTAAAAAATTGAAACAAATGTTGTATTTTCCCATGGTTTTAAAAGTCATATATGAGAAAAGTCAATCGCTGCATAAAGAGAAAAACAGTTTCCAACCTTTTTCTGTTTACAATTTTTTTCTATCATTAATTAAAGGTAATATTTAATTATTTTTACTCATGAATTAGTTTTTCATGTTAACAAAACATGTATGAACAATGCCTCATTTGTTTAACAATGCAGTCATGTTGCAGTTTTCATTAACTGAGCAGTATGAAAGATAAACGAATATGTCGGACGAGCGATTGATGTGTATTAAGTTCAATATCAATTAAAGTTATTATTTTTCCTAATCTAAAAACTACATGAGTTTTATACATAGATCGAAGCATTTAGTCTTGTCGTGTTTATCATTATGACAGGTACACACGATGGCGACAATAAAAGGCAATGAATCATGCATTGGTCTTTTGAATATTCTCAACATGTGGGAAATAATAGTGAGTAAAACACAGTTTATTAAACTTTATACAACCACAACAAAAACAACGATAGTCATTAGATAGAACATCATTTTCCCATTTCCCGGACGATGACGTCTCAATGTTTTTTACCATGATGGGAAAATGGAAATAAAAGATGTATGCAGTTGAATATTAACACATAAACCGAGCGAGTACAGTTAAAGTGTTTCTTTTATAAGAAACGGTTTGTTCAATTTCAGCTTAATTAAGTCATCTAAGGACATATAAAGATTGAATTATTGGCATCGGAAAGGGAATTAAATAGTTTCTCAATAGCACAGCTGGTTGCCGAGTCGTCGACGTATGATGTGACCATATTTGGTCAAATTACTCTCTAAGTTGAATAATTAAACAGTGCCTTATAATACACAGCATTCTCACGAATCACATTTTTCCGTACACAGAATGCCTCCTGGCATTTCTAACATTCCGTGGAAATACATTTACCAATCAGTCTGTGGTTCCAGCAATTACATTTATGGTGACTTTAATTGTGCAATAAAATTGAAATATGGCTGTAGCCTAAGCATAGGTTAATCTTAGGACCCCCTGAAGAAGCTTCCAAAGCTGTGTTGACAGAAAAACGAAATCTATATATCAATGTGGTATTGGTTAATGTAATATAATTTGTAGGACTGATGATCCTAGATAAGACTTTATGGTTTTACGCAAAGAAATGACAAAATTTATGTCAGAAACTTCTCCGACAAGCTTAGTACAAATGTCAGGTCAAGTCAATATAACACTCACCACTGGCGGTGATAATGTGAGTTTACATTACAATAAATTTAAGTCTCCATTAGACAACAAATTGTACTGAGAAGTTAACTACTTACTAGAAACTATTGCGCAATAATTGTGCAATGAAAATGTCTCCCAACTTACATATCCCTGTGCATTCTCTAATTATTAAGAAATATAAATCAGTTTTATTTATACGAAACTTAAGCTCGTTAATATCTATTTCACCAAATAAGGAGTTTTCTGTAAAACTAGATTCACTTGGAAGTATTAAACATCTACTTATTTGTAACATACGGCGAACAAGTAATTGCAGAGGATGAAGAATGGAAATCTATAAATTTTCTTGAACAAAAACAAAATTTTACATAATAAGAGATTGGTTATAGAAGATTTTACGTCAGTTTTCATAATGATTTATTGGTAGTTTATTTATTGAGTTTCTCCTGTACATGTATATTCTACAGTCACCGACTTGATTAGCCTTAAGTTTTAAAAGTCCCATTGGTGGTCTAGTTCTGTGCACGACAGTTCGTTGAAAGACATTTTGTCGAATACGACAATTCACTGAAACGTGTAGCTATAGAGGGTTTCCTGTATATTAGAAAGACATTTGTCCATTCAGTATTTAAAGGAAGATTCAAAGTTGTCACACCCTCTGTTGTTTATTAAGATGCAGAAATGTAATTTAACGACAGCTTCTACTAAATGCCATACAGGACTAACCAAACTTCAAGGCAGGAGCCAACTTCATAATTACTAGTAATTAGATATATTTTGCTATGACCTCACACCAAACAGGCCATTGAGCTAGTCTAGACTGAGGAAATTGGTCATAAATGTTAAATAACATTTTTATCCTTATAACACCAAACGAAGAAAATTAGCTAAAATGTTGTCTATACGGAAATGATATTTATATGTAAAAACTGCAACTCAATAGGAGGTAACGAAAGTCATATTGTGGGCGGTACCTATTTCGGCAAAACATCACTTAAACGACCTTATAAGCCTTTTATAGTTAAAAAAGATAATAGAAAATTGAACAGGGAAGGCGGCATTGACCTTACAAGGCATAATGCCCAACATAGAACATAGTCCTACATTTTTTTGTAAAACATCAGAGACAATTGTTTGCATGAAGCTACAATGAGTGAACCAAATATTATTCACTTGAACCTGTCTTTAGCAGCCATGTCATGGGAATGGCATCCAGATTGTGGCTTTTTACGGCAGATGGTTGTTTAATATACTGGGAACCTATTCACAAATATTTTAGAGGCTGAAAATCATACAATAATGTCAAAAATAAGAACTTCTAACATGTTTTCCCACTGGATCAAAAAACCCATAATTTCTTTTCCTGCGGGAACTTTTATCACCTCCAGAATCTTATACCACAATAAATACATTTTTAACAACATGTGAATAAAAAGAATATTTAATATTTTTAAAAGTCAAAATCTCCAGTTAAGGTCCCTGAGGTGCATTTAAAATTATACATGTGTATATATAAGCTTTTTTCTATGTAAACAATTTGCTATGTTTTGTTCATGCATTATGTTTGGCTATTTTAAACTCAGATTTAGATGCAGATGCACAGTACAACCTCTCTACAACAACACTGTCTAGAAAACACACAGTTTGGTTGTTGAACACCTAGCACAGATTGTTGCTATGGAGAGGTAAAATTAATACTAATTTCTTGAACATTACTGCTATAAGTATTGCTAAAGAAAGGTTGCCGCTAAGGAATGGTAAATGTTTTTGTCTTGAACGATTGATAATATTTCATAAGAGAGGTTGCTGCTCAAGGCAATATGCCGCTCTGGAGAGGTTACTGCTCAAGGAAAAACCCCTCTTGAGAGGTTGCTGCTGAAGGGAAGACTCCTCTGGAGAGGTTGCTCTGTATATTAAATTAGCTTATTCACTTAAACAAGGAAAAGCAAAAACAACTGTTTATCAATCAATAGGCAGTATGGGGGCATCAGGTGTTGAATATTCATATACATTCTAGTACAAACTAAGTCTGATTTGACTCAAATGTTGAATATATTGACAGTTAATGGCCGCCTGTCCCCAAAAACTCAAATACTTAGACATCATTTTGACAGCCAAGCTTTTTCCTACATACTGTCCATACATAGACCATAAACTTGTACAATATATCACTTAATAAAATTTAGACCACCAAATTGATGATTTTAAGTTAAAAGTTCAGTCACTGTTTATATACATGTAAAATGTCAAACTTAATACAACTACCATTACAATTAGCATTTAAGTCTCTCCAAAAGAACCTACTTTTGGAGATGTAATTTTATGTTGTTTCAGAGAGGCTGTTGCTATATTTTGGAAGTTGTTGAGAGGTTTTTGATAATTTGGTTGTTGTAGGAACGTCATTGCTGTTTTTGAAGTTATAGAGAGGTTGTTGCAACAACTTACATCTCCCATCAGGCAATTATGTTTTTCAATTGTATAATATATCCTGTCAAGAGAGACAACCTCTTTCAACGACCACTTTTTCACTGTTCCAAATGTCAGGTCTATACAGCATATATATTACTTATTGATGTTATATTATCCAAAAAGCATTATTTCAGCTACACGTGCAGCAAACACACATCAACTATCAGAGCCAGAAATCATAGCAATAATACACAACTTTTTTGCACTTTAGATGGCTTTAACTAGAAGTGACACCAAGACACAATTGCTTCACAATTCAAGGGAGGATAATTAATGGGAGAAACTACGCTGGTAGTCAAATTTACGACATGTTTTCCACCAAATCCAATAATATTTCATGCAAATCTAGACTCAGCCTTTGCAATTCGGATTTATTATTGACATTAAAAAAACTTATTGAAAGCTCGCCCAGTCGCCACATGGGCCGTCTACTATAATATTAATATGACAAAATGCAGGACATTTACAGATGTGGTCATAAATTACAGAGGATTCTCACTAATAGCATAGAAATATTGCAACTGACAAGGATTCTATATACACAGGTTTACAAGGGTTATGCAGAATGAGTTCTAGACAATGAATGAGTTTAGCTATTGACCATAAGCATTATGAATTACACTGCTTCCTTATAACCAAACCGAATCTAGTTTGTATTTCTGAGGTTTCCGAAAGAAACGACCATTAATTATATGAGTCATTTGAAATCTAACTGACAATTTGTTACAATAAATGGTCTGAATCCCTAGTAATATATCCCCAATCTCTTTAGCCCTTAATTGGTGAAGAGAAAAGGGAGAACCAGAGCAATAACTGTATGATCATGTTTGCCACTTAATTTGAAGTTAAAGCATTATGTTTAGATGGTTGAATTTTTCGAATATAAGGCCATTCTTAAAAAGTGCAGACAGGCTATTAAGAAACACTGGCACCCAACAAAAACAAGCACTCCCTCTCAGGTCATGTAGACTATAAAAACATGCTTCCAGACAGAAACTTTAACAATGCGCCAAATTCTGGCTCAAAAATCAACCTGGTGATGGATGGTTCCAGGTAACGTATCAACAAATAAACAGTAAGGTTGCATCAAGGTCAAAGACTTTCAATTCTTTACACAATTTAAAAACAAATTCAATAACAAATCAGCAACAATTAATAAATTTATTAATTATATCACATACATGTTTTAGGACACTACTTCCCTTCTTCGGTGTGATCCGTATACTAACTTTTGTATCTTTACGCAGACAGACAAGAGTTTCTGTGCAATGGATTCTAAGACTGGGTGAAATTACAGACTATCGATTGTTATTGCAGTTCCGATGCATTGGCACGTTTGGTACGATATATACATTTTATTGTCTTACCTCTATACAAATGAGACAATATGCAACGAAATTGTTCAACAATACATTTTATCACAATTTCTCAGAAATGTTAAAAGTTTTCAATCATCGACATTAACGATGTCTGTTGCTGTCTGGTACAACGTCCGGGAATATATCCATCATTGTTTATGTCTATATACGTCGGATGGGAGCTATCTCGTTTCTCCAGACGTCTCCGTATGACATCAAGTTATTGTTTTACAAGAAAGTGCATTGGTTTCTGAGTCAAAGTACAGCTGTTATCCTTGACCATTATTTGCCAGAAAATAGTAAGTAAGTAAGTAAGTAAGTAACGACTTTATTCATAGTAGATAACATATTTGGTGTTATACCAATTTTCAATATGGTCTACATAACAAACATATATACATTAAATACATGATGATATACAAACAAATTTATAAAGAAAATGAAACAGTACTAGTTAAACTTAACAATATAGAATACTCATGTATTGTTTAAAACGTTAACCTATGATTAAATAGCCTAGTATACATACAAAATCAATAATCAACTGTGAACAAAAGTGCTATTCAATATGTACGATAAGATTAAGTCAGACAGGGAAGGCAGCACTCAGCCTAACCAGCCGGGCACAGAAAACATATAGGCGGCACAGACACTGTACAATATAATCAAAGTACTGAAGTACTCTTACTGGGGGAAACCGCAATTCTGGGTATTATAGGGTTTCACATTTAATGGCCTACTGAATTTCATAACAAATGTTAATATTGTGACAAGGTTTCTGAGACGCGATAGCAGCTGAATCATTCAAATCACACCTCAACGGACCCATCACAATACTTGAACTCATCAAGGCAATACACCTGCTGTAGTTCTAAGTAATATGTCACAACGTGTGCTTGTTTCTAACGTGTTTCATCGTGTTTGTCGTTTTTCACTGACATAGCTTCATAAGATGCTCGTTAAATGAATTATCAAACATCGAATGTACCTGTGGACATCAAGACATACCAGTCCTGATATATATTTTTGCAGGTCACACTCGCGTAATAAATAGAATAAAAAACATTTGATTAAACGTTACCGTGCAAATTATTTTGATGGTATAAGTAAACCAAAAGAATGCAAGAAATGGGATAGGGCATCAATGGGCGAAAGAAAATATAAGCTAGCGTCTAAAAACTACACAAAGTCATAATTCCACAACTCTTCAGCTGCATAATTACATTTCGTATGTAAATTATAAACCATCCGGATAGGATACGATTCGCGAGAACGAATAAGATAGGGGTCGAAACACAAAAGACGATATGGTCTGGATTTTCAAAGGGAAATTGTATACACAGCAGCGCACGGACAAGGGTTGGCCTAACGACAGACGCAAACTATTCAAGTTAGCTGATGATCTATGGCAATTCAATGGACCAAACGTCGACCAATACTATTAACACTGGCGCAAGAAAATAGAAAAAAAACTAGAAACTAAAAACTTATTCCATAATTATACCTGTGTACGAACTGGATATGGTACGAATAGCGCGAACGAATAAGATGGGGACGAAACATAAATAACTCATAATGGTCTCGACTTTCGGCGGGAAAATTTATGTAACAGCGCTGGGAAAAAGGTTGTTCTAACGGTAGATCCAAACTATTTAGCTGAAGATCTCTGGTAAGTTAAAGGACGAAACGTGGATTAATACTATCAACAAATGCAAAATATTGTAAATAGTAAAGAACAAGCACACATTAGATTAGGAGTTTCTAGCTAAACTGTAATATTATGAATGTTAAAACCACAAATTGTGAAAAGTTCGTCTGCTCAACGGGTTACTTTTATCAGTGACATTTTTATCGCCCCTCCAAAATCATAAGTCATTTTACAGCGCGTAGGAATTTATTCGCACAAATACATTTTCTCATCCAAGTAAGCTTTCAAAAAGTTCACACAATACGAACAAATGAAAAAATATTAAATTGTTGAAAACAAATGTTCTCATAAACGGTCGAAAATTACGATATCGGTTGAGATTTGCAGGCACTTCTTTCTTGCTCGGATGAATTGGTCGTGGAGAAATTACATCGTTAAAATCGTAGTGATTTCAGGATTGGATGTAATAGAAATACTGAGGTTCCCCCAGTAAAAATCTAGCCACTACAAAAACACGGCATCCCGTCCCGAAAGTCTGCCGCCTCAGTCAGTCAAACTAAAACGGAACGAGAGCTAGGTGACAAGAAAATAACAACCGGACATTACACACCACAAGGGCAATCTACAACATATATATATAATGCACATGCAGTTTTGAAAGATACAATTTAAGCAGCCTTGTGCTGGACTACGAAATTGCAGAATGACGCATACAAAATGAACAAAGTTTAACAAAAAAGGCACAATGGCGAAATATTTTTGTATTTTAACATTGAGATATGTATGCATAGATTATTATGTAGTATTGCGTTTCCATACCAAGAATTGTCTAATAAAAGAACTTATGTTCTCTGCCTGTCTAATATATAATGGACTATTATTCAAAATAGATGCTCCTGAATAGGAAAAAGATTTCTTAAAGAATTCCATGTTGGGGTGTGGTACAACCAACTCTTCATTCGTTGTTGATGTTAGTCCAGGATTAGATTTTAACACAAATTTATCACTCAGATATTTTGGGACTTTATTTTGCATCGCGTTATACATTAAAACAGTTTTTTTTATATATTATTCTTTCATGAATTGTCATTCAATTTAGTTTAATGAACAGTTCTTCTGATGGATGGTCATGTGGTTTATCCATAATTACTCTAGCTGCCCTTTTTTGAAAATTGTAAAGTTTATCTCTAAGTTCTTTGGCACATGACCCCCAGATTGTACAGCAATAGTCAAGGTGGGGCAGGATATAAGCATTGAAGAACAGTTTACGAGAATCTATATTAAGACAATGTCGGATGCGTAGTAGTAGGTATAGTAGAGAATTACATTTTTTAAGAACATAATCAACTTGTTTTTTCCATGTTAGAGTTTGATCTATAAAGATACCAAGCAGCTTTTCTTCTTTTGAATTTGAAAAAACTTGATTGTTAAGAGTTATATTTGAATCATCATGTTCAGCTATGTCTTTAAGTTTTTGGTGAGATGCAGCAACATACATAACTTTAGTTTTTGGGCATTTGGTATCATGGCGTTCTGTGTGCACCATGTTTCAGTGATGTTAACTTGCTCTTGTAGGGATGCGTTTACGTCGCTGAATGTTTTATCTGAAGCAGACAGTGTAGTGTTATCAGCAAACATGTCGATTTTTGTATTATTATGTTGATAGAGGGGAAGATCATTTATGTAGATAATGAAGAGTAAGGGTCCTAAAACTGATCCTTGTGGGACTCCTGCATTTATACCCTTGGCATCTGACAACTGACCTGATATGCTAACTTTTTGGAAACGGTCTGTTAAGTATAATGAGAACCACTTAATTGTTTTAGGGCTTAATTTATAACACTCTAATTTCTTGAGTAGTAGATCATGGTTGATAAGGTCAAATGCTTTAGTTAGATCGAGGAACACAGTTCCAACAACTTCATGATCATTTATAGAGTCAATCCAATTATCTATTATATTTGTGAGTGTTGTCTCACATGAGTGGAATTTTCGGAAACCCGATTGATGACTACTTATAAGAGCATTTTATCAAGAAATAGTTTTAAGGGATTAGAGACATGTCTTTCAAATATTTTTGAGAGAACTGGTAGAATAGAAATAGGTCTGTAGTTGCTTACTTCTGATTTTGATCCTTTTTGGAAAATGGGTGTAATTTTTGCCATTTTAAATGATGCTGGATATATTGATTTACAGATGCAAAGATTTATAATGTTTTGTAATAGTTTAGATATTATGTCATACCCTATCTTAAGAAATCTGGGCCCAATACCATCAATTCCTGTGGATTTACCAGGGTCCAGAGATTTTAGTTCTTTTTCTAGGAACTTTAGTGAGATTCCTGGTATTTCAAATTCTTGCTCACTTTTTAGATTTTCATTTACAAAATCAATTATTTTATTAAAATCATAATTATTGTTATCAATAGAAGGGGCTTTCTTGAAGACACTGGAAAAATAGTTGTTGAATTCTTCCGCTGTTTTTAATGCCTCAGTAATTGGGTTTCCATTTTCATCTTGAATGATATTTGATTGATGACTTGATGTGAAATGAACTTTAAATATTAAGGAAAGGTATCAACATTGTCTTATATTTCATCAAACACAATTTACTTCAAATACTCCATATCGTGAATGTGGATTAAATAGTTTTGATGAACATTTCATCCAATTATAGTCACAGGCTGTCGTGTCATGTCTGTTTCTTCCAAACATAAAAATAATTACGTCGGCCGATATAACTGTTTAATAGACAAACGCGGGTCATTGTGGCAATAGTTTACCCATGATTCCCTGTTAAGGAAATGATCAAATGATAAGGCCACAATGCGACAGTACTAATTTAACATGATGTAAACACGTCATAGAATATGCTTTATGTCTCCAGTATGAATATGCAGTATGTTACCAGTATGAATATGCTGTATGTTTCCAGTATGGATATGAAGTATGTTTCCAGTATGGATATGAAGTATGTTTTCGTATGAATATGCAGTATGTTTCTAGTATGAATATGCAGTATGTTTTCAGTATGAATATGCAGTATGTTTTCAGTATGAATATGCAGTATGTTTCCAGTATGAAGACGCAGTATGTTCCCAGTATGAATATACAGTATGTTTCCAGTATGAATATGCAGTATGTTTCCAGTATGAATATGTAGTATGTTTCCAGTATTAATACTCAGTATATTTCCGGTATGAATATGCAGTATGTTTCCAGTATGAATATGCCTTACGTTTCCAGTATGAATACGAAGTATGTTTCAAGTGTAAATATGCAGTATGTTTCCAGTATGAATATGCCTTGCGTTTCCAGTATTTATATGCAGCATGTTTCCAGTATGAATATGCAGTATGTTTCCAGTGTGAATATGCAGTATGTATCCAGTATGAATATGCAGTATGTTCCCAGTGTGAATATGCAGTATGTTTCCTGTATGAATACGCAGTATGTTTCCAGGATGGATATGCAGTATGTTTCCTGTATGAATATACAGTATGTTTCCAGTGTGAATATGCAGTATGTATCCAGTATGAATATACAGTATGTTTCCAGTGTGAATATGCAGTATGTTTCCTGTATGAATATGCAGTATGTTCCCAGTGTGAATATGCAGTATGTTTCCCAGTGTGAATATGCAGTATGTTTCCTGTATGAATATGCAGTATGTTTCCAGTATGGATATGCTGCATGTATCCTGTATGAATATGCAGTATGTTTCCTGTATGAATATGAAGTATATTTCCTGTATGAATATGGAGTACGTTTTCAGTATGAATATTCTATATGTTTCCAGTATGAATATGAAGTATGCTTCCTGTATGACTATGCTGTAATTATCCAGTATAAATATGCAGTATGTTTTCAGTATGAATATGCAGTATGTTTCCAGTATGAATATGCAGTATGTTTCCAGTATGAATATGCAGTATGTTTCCTGTATGAATATGCAGTATGTTTCCAGAATGAATATGCTGTGTGTATCCAGTATGCATATGCAGAATATTTCCAGTATGAATATGCAGTATGTTTCCAGTATGAATATGCAGTATGTTTCCAGTATGAATATTCTGTATGTTTCTAGTATGAATATGAAGTATGTTTCCTGTATGAATATGCTGTAATTATCCAGTATAAATATGCAGTATGTTTTCAGTATGAATATGCAGTATGTTTCCAGTATGAATATGCATTATGTTTCCAGTATGAATATGCAGTATGTTTCCAGTATGAATATGCAGCATGTTTCCAGTATGAATATGCAGTATGTTTCCAGTATGGATATGCAATATGTTTCCAGTGTGAATATGCAGTATGTATCCAGTATGAATATGCAGTATGTTCCCAGTGTGAATATGCAGTATGTTTCCTGTATGAATATGCAGTATGTGTCCAGTATGGATATGAAGTATGTTCAAGTATGAATATGCTGTATGTTTCCTGTGTGAATATGCTGGATGTTTCCTGTATCAATATGCAGTATGTTTCATGTATGAATATGAAGTATGTTTCCAGTATGAATATGCTGTATGTTTCCAGTATGGATATGCTGCATGTATCCTGTATGAATATGCAGTATGTTTCCTGTATGAATATGAAGTATATTTCCTGTATGAATATGCAGTATGTTTTCAGTATGAATATTCTATATGTTTCCAGTATGAATATGAAGTATGCTTCCTGTATGAATATGCTTTATTATTTGCTTTCAATGGATTATGGAGATTTTTCAGTGAAATAAACAGTGAAAATAACAGTGAAATTACCACTTTGTTATTTTCACTGTTTTAGAAGCTGGTTCCAGTATCATGCAGAAAAAGAAACGTAACGTCAACGGCGCCGGGCTTTAAAATATGCGTTACGTCATCATGACGTCATAATCATCACGTCGGGACGTTCTAATTTCGACGTGATTTTCCCAATTAAGCCAATTACGGCACATATTTAAGAGGAATTGAGGCATATAATAAACAGCAAATTTGTTGATTTTTGGTGTAAGATCAATTTTATTTCACTCGTGATCACAGAAAATTACATTTTAACTCGTGGCTACGCCACTCGTGAAAATATTGATTTTCTGTGATCACTCGGTGAAATAAAATTCGATCTTACACCAAAATCAACAAATATCCTCTATGTAATTATCCAGTATAAATATGCAGTATGTTTTCAGTATGAATATGCAGTATGTTTCCAGTATGAATATGCAGTATGTTTCCAGTATGAATATGCAGTGTGTTTCCAGTATGAATATACAGTATGTTTCCAGTATGAATATTCAGTATGTTTTCAGTATGAATATTCTATATGTTTCCAGTATGAATATGAAGTATGCTTCCTGTATGAATATGCAGTATGTTTCCAGTATGAATATGCTGTATGTATCCAGTATGAATATGCAGTATGTTTCCAGTATGAATATTCTGTATGTTTCCAGTATGAATATGAAGTATGTTTCCTGTATGAATATGCTGTAATTATCCAGTATAAATATGCAGTATGTGTTCAGTATGAATATGCAGTATGTTTCAAGTATGAATATGCATTATGTTTCCAGTATGAATATGCAGTATGTTTCCTGTATGAATATGAAGTATGTTTCCAGTATGAATATGCAGTATGTTTCCTGTATGATTATGCAGTATGTTTCCAGTATGAATATGCAGTATGTTTCCAGTATGAATATGCAGGAAAGCACTGTACAAATTACAAGGCAGAAGTGGATGCCATCATGCAGGCAACCAAAACTATAGAAGTCCGAAGAGAACTGTGAACAGGTGGTTATACTGACTGATGCTTAATCCGTCCTTGATGCCTTAACAATTGCCAAACTGCCTTCACTTGCCAGGGAACTACACATACTCGGCAAGAAACGAAGAGTGTGTCTTCAATGGATACCCGCACACTGTGGTGTTCCTGAAAATGAGACGGCAGACAGACTGGCAAAAGAAGGCGCGCAGGGCAACCAACCGCTGAATAACATCTCGCATGAAGAAATGCTCACCATGATTAAGTCACTTGCAAGAGCACAGTCACCAAAAGACGAATACCATCTGCTTGAACGATGGGAGCAAGTGGTTATATTCAGACTTCGCACAGGACACATCAGGCTCAATGCCCATATGTACGAAAAACTGAAGCTGTCCGAAACACCAAAGTGCTCCTGTGGTGTGACAGACCAGACAACAGAGCACATACTCCAACAGTGCCACCTGTATGAACCATCAAGAAAACGTATATGGCCAGTTTCAACCACCCTAGACAAGAAGCTCCATGGCAAGATGGATGACCTCAATAGGACTGCTTCATTTATCGCTATGACCGGGGTGATTGTGTAGACAGTGAACGAAAAGAAGAAGAAGATTCCAATTTAAATATACAGTATGTTTCCAGTATGAATATGCAGTATGTTCCCAGTATGAATATGCAGTGTGTTTCCAGTATGAATATGCAGTATGTTTTCAGTATGAATATGCAGTATGTTTCCAGTATGAATATGCAGTATGTTCCCAGTATGAATATGCAGTGTGTTTCCAGTATGAATATGCAGTATGTTTTCAGTATGAATATGCAGTATGTTTACAGTATGAATATGCAGTGTGTTCCCAGTATGAATATGCAGTGTGTTTCCAGTATGAATATGCAGTATGTTTTCAGTATGAATATGCAGTATGTTTCCAGTATGAATATGCAGTATGTTTCCAGTATGAATATGCAGTATTTTTCCAGCATGAATAAATTATGCAGTATGTTTCTAGTATGAATATGAAGTTTGTTTCAAGTATGAATATGAAGTTTGTTTCCAGTATGAATATGCTGTTTGCTTCCAGTATGAATATGCAGTATGTTTCAAGTATGAATATGCATTATGTTTCCAGTATGAATATGCAGTATGTTTCCTGTATGAATATGAAGTATGTTTCCAGTATGAATATGCAGTATGTTTCCAGTATGAATATGCAGTATGTTCCCAGTATGAATATGCAGTGTGTTTCCAGTATGAATATGCAGTATGTTTTCAGTATCAATATGCAGTATGTTTACAGTATGAATATGCAGTGTGTTCCCAGTATGAATATGCAGTGTGTTTCCAGTATGAATATGCAGTATGTTTTCAGTATGAATATGCAGTATGTTTCCAGTATGAATATGCAGTATGTTTCCAGTATGAATATGCAGTATTTTTCCAGCATGAATAAATTATGCAGTATGTTTCTAGTATGAATATGAAGTTTGTTTCAAGTATGAATATGAAGTTTGTTTCCAGTATGAATATGCTGTTTGCTTCCAGTATGAATATGCAGTATGTTTCAAGTATGAATATGCATTATGTTTCCAGTATGAATATGCAGTATGTTTCCTGTATGAATATGAAGTATGTTTCCAGTATGAATATGCAGTATGTTTCCAGTATGAATATGCAGTATGTTTCCAGTATGAATATGCAGTATGTTTCCTGTATGATTATGCAGTATGTTTCCAGTATGAATATGCAGTATTTTTCCAGCATGAATAAATTATGCAGTATGTTTCTAGTATGAATATGAAGTTTGTTTCAAGTATAAATATGAAGTTTGTTTCCAGTATGAATATGCTGTTTGCTTCCAGTATGAATATGCAGTATGTTTTCAGTATGAATATGCAGTATGTTTTCAGTATGAATATGCAGTATGTTTCCAGTATGAATAAGCAGTATGTTCCCAGTATGAATATGCAGAGTGTTTCCAGTATGAATATGCAGTATTATTCCAATTAAGTAAAAGAAGAGATGCAAAAGCTCTAATGCAAAGCAGCAATTACCAATTCTTGCCAGACCACCCCATGAAATCAAGGCTTGCTGCACCAACCAAAAATCGTCTGAAAAGGGAAAGCTTTGTACATGAAAGAAAGAAGTTGACAAGAAAATATGCTGCCAGCCTTGGACCTCCAACGTCTACTCTGGATTGGTCGGAAGCAATAGAACCATCAAAGTATGACCTGTCAAATATCAACATTAGCAAGAAGGTACAAGGGCTACAGTCGGATGTGGAAGATGAAACATCCAGAAAATTCCTGACACAAGCCATGATCTCAGAAGACTACCCTTCTGAGACATTGACCCATGTGTACACGGACGGCTCAGGAACAGCTGTAATACAAGATGGAGGTGCTGGAGTTTTCATCCTACATACATCGGGTGTGTCTGAGACAGTAAGCCTACCAACAGGAAAGCACTGTACAAATTACAAGGCAGAAGTGGATGCCATCATGCAGGCAACCAAAACTATAGAAGTCCGAAGAGAACTGTGAACAGGTGGTTATACTGACTGATGCTTAATCCGTCCTTGATGCCTTAACAATTGCCAAACTGCCTTCACTTGCCAGGGAACTACACATACTCGGCAAGAAACGAAGAGTGTGTCTTCAATGGATACCCGCACACTGTGGTGTTCCTGAAAATGAGACGGCAGACAGACTGGCAAAAGAAGGCGCGCAGGGCAACCAACCGCTGAATAACATCTCGCATGAAGAAAAGCTCACCATGATTAAGTCACTTGCAAGAGCACAGTCACCAAAAGACGAATACCATCTGCTTGAACGATGGGAGCAAGTGGTTATATTCAGACTTCGCACAGGACACAACAGGCTCAAGGCCCATATGTACGAAAAACTGAAGCTGTCCGAAACACCAAAGTGCTCCTGTGGTGTGACAGACCAGACAACAGAGCACATACTCCAACAGTGCCACCTGTATGAACCATCAAGAAAACGTATATGGCCAGTTTCAACCACCCTAGACAAGAAGCTCCATGGCAAGAAGGATGACCTCAAGAGGACTGCTTCCTTTATCGCTATGACCGGGGTGGTTGTGTAGACAGTGAACGAAAAGAAGAAGATTCCAATTTAAATATACAGTATGTTCCCAGTATGAATATGCAGTGTGTTTCCAGTATGAATATGCAGTATGTTTTCAGTATGAATATGCAGTATCTTTACAGTATGAATATGCAGTGTGTTGCCAGTATGAATATGCAGTGTGTTTCCAGTATGAATATGCAGTATGTTTTCAGTATGAATATGCAGTATGTTTCCAGTATGAATATGCAGTATGTTCCCAGTATGAATATGCAGTGTGTTTCCAGTATGAATATGCAATATGTTTCCAGTATGAATATGCAGTATGTTTTCAGTATGAATATGCAGTATGTTTACAGTATGTATATGAAGTATGTTTACAGTATGTATATGAAGTACGTAGGGTGTTCCAGAAATAATAGGACTTTTTTCCTAACTTCTGTATACACATCTGTATTTGAATGATATATGGCATATTTATAAAGTGATACATGTACTACATAATGGTAGTAACAGGTAGCCGTTGGTGTCGACAGTATTCCAATAAGACGTCGTCATAGTAACCATGTAATGTGTAGGCGGGTCACACTGTTATTTGTTACGGCTACTCTTAATAAAAATGCGAATATCTCTGTAATCACTAAATGAATGACGGCACAAAAACACGTGGCGTTACCTTGACGTCAATGACGTATTTATGTAAATTTGTGACGTTATCGATCTTTGTTTACGATATAAAGTATATTCATACATTTATTTCTCAACCGATGTTTTTGATACTATGCATATTTATCAATGAAAGATTAAAATTTCTGCCTATCAAATTTGTTTTTCTTATTTCTGTTTTACAGCGACGTTATAAGAAAAGTCCTATTATTTCTGGGACACCCCTCGTATGTTTATGAATATGCAGTATGTTTTCAGTATAAATATGCAGTATTTTTTCAGAGTGAATATACATTATGTTTACAGTATCAATATGCAGTATGATTCCAGTTTGAATATGCAGTATGTTTCTAGTATAAAATATGCATCAGTATGTTTCCAAGAGTAGAAGTCTGGTGGATGTATGTGCGCTAAGAGAGCTGGTTGTCTCATAAGCTGAGCTGACCGTGCCAAGACACTATAATAATAAATTCACCCTTAACGGAATAAAGAAGAAGACGTATTTAGTTGATATTTTGTATTTTGTTGAATATCTCATAATATTTATCACAATATCTTCAAAGCGAAATAAATAGGAAAAACATAGACAATAATACTTAATATAATACACATAACTGACAGACAGAAGTGTATGAAATGTTCATACAAAATTTGTAAAGATAAACTCCTCACAGATGGGCAGTAACTCCAGCACAAGGGCATTAACGCCCCGCATATGGATGGCAACATTAGACACAAAGCCATTGTCGTCACAAAGCCACTATAAACTAGTTTCTAAATTATCAATCAAGTTTTTGGAAAGGAGACCAGATTTTTTCTCTCAAAAGAGTTTCTTGGTTTGATATCTGACTATTTTTCTATATTTTGTAAACGTTTTGATATCTTTTAACAGATGTATTGTTTGCCTTACCAAAATTAAAAAGGTCGAGCCAGTTGCATCACAAATAAGAGGAGGGGGTCAGTAAGGGATGAAAAAAAGTGCAAGACTGCATTACAACATCAGTTCAGGCAGTGATGACAATCCAGGAACTAATTTATTCGGGCCTCGGGAATGAAATCCAGATTTTAGATTCTGGTCATATTGTGTCAGGATACATGAGATCACACAAATTCACAGCAACCAGAATGTTCATACTTATATATATTGTTTTTCATAAAAAGTAAAAAATGAATATCTATATATTAAATCTACCCTTGAACATATTTCCCAAGATAATATATGATTTTACAGTGCTAGTCTGATGTGAGAGAACATACAAGAAAAAAATACCAGAAACAAGATTGGAAACATGAAACATCCGATCCTAATATCATCATCATTTGTGAATATCATATGTATAAACAAGCATATAGATGTACTATGGAGGGTCTGGCTTCAATACTATTATACCAAGATTTTGAGTTCAATGAGAATGTCTCACTGAATCCTCCATTTATTTACAGGCAAACATGTCTTAAACATCAGTTGTCGAATATATTAAATGTGTCCACCTAAAGCAGGTGGCTACTTAACAAGAATATATTTCATCTCCAGACAACCATAATAAATTATGTAAGTTCAATTAAGGTCATTTCCCACACATTTATTGTGGTGCTAATCACTGATTTTTTTTATCATTAAATAAATTTGTCCACTTAAATAATTCGATCAAAAAGTCAATTGAAATGTAAATCTATTAAACAAATGGAAACCAATAACAAGTGCACCTCAGTGGTAAAAACAAAAGTTCAAATATCATAAAGACAGAATTGATAAGACTTGGGGAATTAATAACATGTGCTTTGCACCAAAAACAACAACACAGGAATAAGAAAATGTGTTAAATGTCAACATGATTCAAAAAGTATTGAATTGAAACGATGAGTTTGATAAAGAATATGCTATGACAGTGAATAAAGTCATGAATATTGTATATGCTAACAATTGTCAAGAAAAGAAATCACACTAGTTTTCTGTAGTACACACATGTTTTATGGCAACAAATTATCTGTAAGTGATATTAAATATTTGTTCAGCCACACATAATAGTAAATTATATACAGTAAAACCTCATGTTAAACACAACCTCTAATTTAAGACCATGATTTTCAGGTCCATTATACTATTATTGCGCTCCTTATTTCACCTCAATAACACTGGACTCATTAATGAGACCAGTTTTCCAGACTTCCCTGGGTTGTAGTACAGTACCACCTCTGTTAAGGAACACCCTTTTTGAGATCAAATACTGGCTGTTGTGTAGAGGTAGTTGCTCTTCAGAGTTTAAATTTAGAGTAAATATCACATAAGGGATATTTTGAAGGTGTTGATGTTGAGAGGTTGTTGTTTCTCAGAGGGCTGCTTTGGAGATGTTGTACTGTATACATAGTGAAAGTCTTTAGAAACTCAGCAGATAAATAGTCACCATGCCTTAAACAAAGCTTTGCTTTAAATGGGCTTAAAATGTCTGTAAAAAAGAAGCAAACTCAGAACAATTGACAGGGTCTAATCTCCATTCTTAGATGGTCGTTAAATATGGCAAAAATTCACGGCAATTACGGAATGCAAGAAAAACTCATTATTTGATATTTTTTATCATAAAGATAGCAACAGTATCAGATTTTTGGTATTGCATTTTACTGTGTGACATCCACTGACTCCAATGCCAATGGGTAATTGGATAAAATTCATAAAATTTCAATCGAAATTGATGAGGCATGGATAATTTAAAGACACAGAAAGCTCTTAAAATGCAATCTGACACTACAGAGCAAGAACCTGGCTTTTTTCCCCACTACAACACTGTGTGTATATGTTTACAGATTTCAAGCAGAGACACAAAGTGTTAACCTCCTCACTTGTTCAATACTGTCTAATAGGAAATGTTCTCCTGTCAGGGCGATAATATCTTAATGGTACAATCAACAAAAAATGCAACAAAGCAACACCATTATTGACAATTCTAAGCTGAAAAGCCACTCTACTGTAGGAAGCACTGATAGTTGTTTTTCTTTCTAAATTTGCCCCTTCAGGATCCTAGACATCAAAGACAGCAGGACAGCTTTCACTGGAAGTAGCCTTGTCAATGTTGTTTGCATAAATCTAACAAATTGTTTTATGCATATTTACAAACAGTAACTAGAATCAAATACTGTCAAAATAATCTCCAATCCAAAGTCACAGAAAATCTCAACACCAAAGTCACTAGGCCAAATAAATGAATAGTACTATAGTCTCCAAGCCAAAGTGACATCATACCATGTAATCTCTAACCTCTCCTTCATTTGAATTTGTGTCACTATGAATACCGGAATCTGTTTGTAGAAGCACAACTTTATTACACGACCTATCTAATGAATCATTTGGCAGATGTACCGCCATTGTGGATAATCCATGTCTCTGAAGTTCAAGGTCATGCCTTGGTGATGTACCTTGCCTTCTAAGGTCAAGGTCATTTCTTGGAGATGCACATTGCCTTTTGTGGTTATGGTCATGGTCATGTCTAGTCATTTCTATACTTTCAGAATTTATCAAATCTGGTTTGGAGTTATAGTCTCTGTTATAAGATAGGGACATGCCCTTTTTGAAAGAGAATGGTATGATTTCTTGATGCGTTAATGGTGGTAGAGGTCTCGTGAAATCTGAAACATAAAAAATCATTTACATAAATACTTATTTACAAACTTTAAAATCTGTGTAGCATGGTCCTTGACATTCTCATCCACCAGCATATACTTCTGACACAGGCGTATACTGTGAATTTCTACAAACTATGTTTGTACCTAAGTTTCAGTTGTTAAAGAATTACATGAATAAACAATTTGAATTTGAACGTAAGTTTAAGATGTCTGTAAGTGCTTTGATAAAACAGTACCCAGGTGACTAGGAAGTTGACTAACCTCTAATGCATGAGATGTATGAGGGGTCCAGTGAATTATAAATGGCTTCAGATCAAGAAGTCCCTGGTTCCATTCTCAGCCAGGGCACTTTGTCATTTCTGAAACGCTTAGCAGTGTTTCCCAACCTAATAGAGATGAACTGGTTGGTAACCGTGAGGCAGTTTTTGTGTATCAGTTCTGTACACTGGGCACACTAAAGTTTAATAGAAAAGAGTCAGGAGAGCACACCAAATTCCTTGTATTACACAACTGTCTTTCCTCAAAGTCAGAAGTCATTGGTCAATATGGCACAGAAAAAACTGCATGATTGTACTTGCAACTGTCTCAGACCAACTCAAACAAACAAAACCTTTATCAAGCACCGCATATATAGCTTCTTTAGAGAAGAGCTTTAAATGGAAGCAAATGAATCAGGCATTAAGATAATTAACTGCAATTAACATAATCAGTTTAATGATTAAGTGCAACCAGATAATTGACTTCCCTGAATAATGGGCCAAGTAGATTGCTTAATTAATCTTTGAATTTCATTTAATGAAATGGTATTGGAGCAGATAATTCTTGAGTTGAATAGTGGATGTTTGACACTGAGATAAAATTGTTATTCTGCCAAGTGAGTTCAAATAAATGGGATACATCATTAGTAAATCAAAAACATTATCTTCTTCAGAGACATTGGCTATGGTTTTGGTCCTCCACATATGAAGAGCTTGTCTGTTGCTTACAGAAAAGAAAGTTGTAGCACTGGTTCTTAAATATTTGGTGGCCTGAAGACTCAGGTTAGGTTGTGTTTGATAATGGAGTAGAACCAGATAAGAACCATGTATAGACAATACAAAACCACACAGAAATGGTAGCAGTGCCTAGCCACCCATGCAAGAGTCAGACATAGAACGAACCATCCATATCCCTTTTACATCAGTTTACATAGTCACTCCTTTGCCCGTAAGCTACCATTTTCCAATAATGAGCATGAAAGGGAGACAATTACTCAAAGGAATAGACTTAACAAGGGAGATCAGGCATGATATTTGTCATAAAAAGCTGCACATTTTCAACAATATTTCAGTTATAAGTAAACAAGACTGCGTTTAGTAAATGCTTATGTGCCAGTAGAAGCCTTGTTCACAAAAACAAGCTTAGTCAAACAGGGGCTATAATTTTGTAGAAATGGTCGGATTGTATTACAAGGCTTTGTTGGGCATTGCGCCTAGTATGTTTTTATATGTTTTCTGTGCTCGGCTCATTGAGTGCTGCCTTCCCTGTCTGACTTAATATTATCTTTTTAATAATGTTATGTGATTATGACAGTAAACAAATATGCCAAGTTTGAAAGCATGCCTTGATGGATTGAAAGAATATTTGAGTTTCAGTAACTTGAAAGTTTTGGTTAACATTTTCGGCAGAACGGACAGGATAGTCATTATATGCCTCCTGCATCAGTAGATGAAGAAAATAGCATCAATATGCTTACCCATCATTTTATCCCTAGGTGATTGAGACATACTGGTATGTATCTCCTCATCACTACCACCACGTCCACTATCACTGGTCCCCGTATCACCTGACGTCTCACTGTGATTGTCCTCTACCTTACGTTGGTTCGGTGAAAGGTACGTCAGATTGGGCTGGAAATAGATAGTACACTCGGTTAACATAAAACATCAGATAAATATGTATATGCTGAATTAACATACATAAATAACATTAATCGCATAGCTAAATCAAGGGCCATAACTCCCAAGAGATGGCAGAAAACAATTCAGATAAATATGTAGACATATAATAAACATACATAAATTTAGTTAAGTTAAATCAAGGGCAATAAATCCAGAGAAACTTTGTAACACATATATCAAACAGACACGTAGATGATTTTAAGAATAAGCTAAATCAATGGTTGTTTAACTACAGAAAAATACATGATAATAAATCTCTGAGATTTTGACTTGGAATTAGATATTAAAGACAAACTAATTTAAAAACATGAACATTCAAGTAAACAAATTAAATTTACCAAGACTTAAAAGTACTTTATCTAATGTGTTTGAAAACATATACGCCTGCAAGATTTTCCGTTGTAAGCATGTATACAAGTATACAATGTACCAAGGTTTGTTTTTTTTGTGATTTAACTTTTATTCCCGATATAGTTACAACATATGTACACACATATCCAATAAAACATTACGGATTGAGATATAAAGATATGTAGATCTATCAACATAAATACATGAGTGCATATATAGTAACTGTATTTAATAAGGAATAATTTTGGGAAAAAATAATAGAGAAAAGATCCAGACGAAAGTGGGGAAAAAAAATACTTACAAAAAAAAACGAAATAGAGAGAAAAAAAATCCATTACAAAAAGTTCCATTTTTCAATGTGCTTGTCAACTTTATTTTTCGCAAATGCTATTATTTCTTCCAATCTTTTTCTCTCTAATATTACATTTCGAAAATATAAAATACTTGGTATTTCATTGATATTCTTGCATTTGAATATAAAGTATTTTGCCAGAAGTAAAAGGAAATTTATAGTTGTGTTTATTTTTTTACTTTTCGAGTAGTAGTTACAAAAGGAGATAATCTCAAAGCTTAATTTGATATTTGTATTAAATTTTTGGTTTAAAAACAAACCGACGTCTCTCCAAAATCCTTGAATAATATGGCATTCCCAGAACATGTGTGAAATCGAGTCACTAAACATTGAGCAAAAATCACAAAGGCTTGATGGAATCAAACAATACTTATGAAGAAATGAATTATCTGGGAGTATTCTCATAATATATTTATATTGAAAAGCTCTTAGTTTTGTGTCAATTGTTAATCTAAATGAACACTGAAATATACGAGTCCATTTGAGTTCTATACTGTTAAAAGTGTTCTCCCATTTTGTCAATGCTTTATTTAAGGTGGTTGGCTTATTTTTGTTAATTAGAGTTTTGTAAACGATTTGACTAACTTTTTGGTCTGTGTCTATGATTGAAATATGGTATGTAGGTTGTGCGTATGATATTGGTTCTTGTTTTAGTTTTGTTTTTATTTCTTCTGGTATACATCTTATTAAAGATTGGTAGTTTAGATAGTCTGTCTCTGGTAAATCATATAGCCATTTCATTTGATCAAATGTGTATAGTCTTTTCGTTCTGTAGTCTGTGATATGTTCAAAAAATAAGACACCTTTATCATACCATTTTTTGTAAAAAAGGAGTTCCTTGTTGGGTTTTTTAAATTTTGAGTTCATCCAAAGTATTTCTTTCGATAGCTGTGAAGAATCTGTGTTGTATGTCATGCTAAACCAACCACTAAGTACTTGTTTAAGGAACTGTGATTTTATATTTAAGCATTTCGTATCGTTTGGATCGATGTTACATCTAAATATTAATTCTTCTCCATATTTTTTAAGGTCTGATTTATAAATTTCGCTCAGTTTTGAATCACGCTTAAGTAAACGCTTCACCCAACTTGCTTTAAGTGCCTTGTTTAGTGACCAAATATCAATCATCTTCAATCCACCATCTTTATAGTCCTGAATAATTTGTTTTCGTTGAATTTTGTCTGGTTTTGAATTCCATAAAAAACTGAACATCGTAGTTTCAATTTCTTTTAGGATCTCATTTGAAGGACTTTCTAGAACAGTCAGTGGGTATATTAGTTTTGGGATTGCAAACGTTTTTAGAACTGTTATTTTACCTATCATTGTCATATTTCGTTTACTCCAGGATCTTAAACATTGGTTGAAAGCATCTATCTTAGGTTTTATATTGTTATCGAGCATACATTGTTTGTTATTGTTGAACGTTATTCCTAAGGCAGTTGCTGAGTTTGATGTCCAGTTGAATTGTTTTTCTTTACAAAATATTGTGTCTCGGTGTCTTAATGACCCTATACGCAGTACGTTACATTTATGCGTGTTCAATTGCAATCCTGATCTTTTGGCAAATGCTTCTAATGTTTTGATTAGGCTTTCAAAAGAGTATTTCGATCCATCAAGTGGAAAACTTGCATCGTCCGCAAAAAGAGATTGTTTTATTTCGATTCCGTTCATCTTAATTCCTTTGATAGCATTGTTATTATTTATCATTATAGACATAATTTCGATACAGATAATAAAAAGGTACCAAGGTTTGTTACAATTCTAGTCAAACTAAATTTTGATGACGATGGTTTTAAGAAAGTTGTTGCAATTTTGTATAGGAAAACTGGTTCACATTAATTAAATGATTTTTACCAATGGACATAACTATCTAGTATGGGTTTTGTTTGCTCTATCTGGACTCAATAAGGTAAAAAACACATCTAAGTTGCTGTTTAGGTAATTGTGCTTAATGTCACTTTTACTGGTTTTCAAATACGAAGTAAAAAATTGAAACAAATGTCGTATTTTCCCATGGTCTTAAAAGTCATATCTGAGAAAAGTCAATCGCTGCATCAAGAGAAAAACAGTTTCCAACATTTTTCTGTTTGCAATTTTTTTTCTATCATTAATTAAAGGTAATATTTAATTATTTTTACTCATGAATTAGTATTTCATGTTAACAAAACATGTATGAACAAGGCCTCATTTGTTTAACAATGCAGTCATGTTGCAGTTTTCATTAAAACGAAATATGTCGGACGAGCGATTGATGTGTATTAAGTTCAATATCAATCAAAATTATTATTTTTTCTATTCTAAAAACTACATGAGTTTTATACAAAGATCGAAGCATTTTGTCTTGTCGGGTTTATGATGATGACAGGTGCACACGATGGCGACAATAAATGGCAATGAATCATGCATTGGTCTTTTGAATATTCTCAACATGTGGGAAATAATAGTGAGTAAAACACAGTTCATTAAACTTCATACAAACACAACAACAACAGCGTTAGGCATTAGATAGAACATCCTTTTCCCATTTCCCCGACGATGACGTCTCAACATTTTTTACCATGATGGGAAAATGGAAATAAAAGATGTATGCAGTTGAATATTAACACATAAACCGAGCGATTACAGTTAAAGTGTTTCTTTTATGAGAAACGGTTTGTTCAATTTCAGCTTAATTAAGTCATCTAAGGACATATAAAGATTGAATTATTGGCATCGGAAAGGGAATTAAATAGTTTCTCAATAGCACAGCTGGTTGCCGAGTCGTCGACGTATGATGTGACCATATTTGGTCAAATTACTCTCTAAGTTGAATAATTAAACAGTGCTTTATAATACACAGCATTCTCACGAATCACAATTTTTCCGTACACAGAATGCCTCCTGACTTTTCTAACATTCCGTGGAAATACATTTACCAATCAGTCTGGGGTTCCAGCAATTACATTTATGGTGACTTTAATTGTGCAATAAAATTGAAATATTGTTGTAGCCTAAGCATAGGTTAATCTTACAAAGCTATGTTGACAGAAAAACGAACTCTATATATCAATGTGGTATTGGTTAATGTAAAATAATTTGTAGGACTGATGATCCTAGATAAGACTTTATGGTTAAACGCAAAAAATGACAAAATTTATGTCAGAAACTTCTCCGACAATCTTAGTACAATGTCAGGTCAAGTCAATTTAACACTTACCACTGGCGGTGATAATGTGAGTTTACATTACAACAGATTTAAGTCTCCATTAGACAACAAATTGTACTGAGAAGTTAACTACTTACTAGAAACTATTGCGCAATAATTGTGCAATGAAAATGTCTCCCAACTTACATATCCCTGTGCATTCTCTAATTATTAAGAAATATAAATCAGTTTTATTTATACGAAACTTAAGCTCGTAAATATCTATTTCACCAAATAAGGAGTTTTCTGTAAAACTAGATTCACTTGGAAGTATTAAACATCTACTTATTTGTAACATACGGCGAACAAGTAATTGCAGAGGATGAAGAATGGAAATCTATAAATTTTCTGGAACAAAAACAAAATTTTACATAATAAAAGATTGGTTATAGAAGATTTTACGTCAGTTTTCATAATGATTTATTGGTAGTTTATTTATTGAGGTTTTCCTGTATATTCTACAGTCACCGACTTGATTAGCCTTAAGTTTGAAAAGTCCCAATGGTGGTCTAGTTCTGTGCATGACAGTTCGTTGAAAGACATTTTGTCGAATATACGACAATTCACTGAAACGTGTAGCTATAGAGGGTTTCCTGTATATTAGACAGACATTTGTCCATTCAGTATTTAAAGGAAGATTCAAAGTTGTCACACCCTCTGTTGTTTATTAAGATGGAGAAATGTAATTTAACGACAGCTTCTACTAAATGCCTTACAGGACTAACCAAACTTCAAGGCAGGAGCCAACTTCATAGTGACTAGTAATTAGATATATTTTTCTATGACATCACACCAAACAGGCCATTGAGCTAGTCTAGACTGAGGAAATTGGTCATAAATGTTAAATAACATTTTTATCATTGTAACACCAAACAAAGAAAATTAGCTAAAATGTTGTCTATAAGGAAATGTTGTTTATATGTAAAAACTACAACTCAATAGGAGGTAACGAAAGTCATATGGTGGGGGGTACCTATTTCAGCAAAACATCACTTAAACGACCTTATAAACCTTTTATAGTTAAAAAAGACAATAGAAAACCGAACAGGGAAGATAGCACTGACCTTACCTGGCATAATGCCAAACACATAACTGAACAAGGAAATGAACCAAACCGCTGTAAGCCCTACATTTGTTTGTAAAACATCAGAGACAATTGTATATGCATGAAGCTACAATGAGTCAACCAAATATTATTCACTTGAACCAGTCCTGTCTTTAGCAGCCATGTCATGGGAATGGCATCCAGATTGTGGCTTTTTACAGCAGATGGTTGTTTAATATACTGGGAACCTATTCACAAATATTTTAAAGGTTGAAAATCATACTTTGATTTATGAAAGTGTCAAAAATAAGAATTTCTAGCATATTTTTTCCCATTGGATCAAAACCCATAATTTCTTTTTTGTTTGCGGGAACTTTTTCACCAGCTGTACACAACTAGAATCTTATACTACAATCAATACATTTTTAACAACATGTGAATAAAAAGAATATTTAATATTTTTAAAAGTCAAAATCTTGAGTTTGGTCTTTAAATTTTTATGACACAAGATCCCTGAGGTGCAATTAAAATTATACAATTAAGCTTATTTATATATGTTTTGTTTATGCATCATGTTTGGCTATTTTATACTCATGTTTAAATGCATATGTATAGTACAACCTCTCAACAACAACACCCTCTAGAAAACACACAGTTTGGTTGTTGAACACCTAGCACAGATTGTTGCTATGGAGAGGTTAAATTAATACTTATTTCTTGAACATTACTGATATATGTATTGCTAAAGAAAGGTTGCTGCTAAATGCTTATTTCTTGAATGATTGATAATATTGCATAAGAGAGGTTGCTGCTCAAGGCAATATGCCACTCTGGAGAGGTTACTGCTGAAGGGAAGGCCCCTCTTGAGAGGTTGCTGCTGAAGGGAAGACCCCTATGGAGAGGTTGCTCTGTATATTAAATTAGCTTATTCACTTAAACAAGGAAAAGCAAAAACAACTGTTTATCAATCTATAGTCAGTATGGGGGCATCAGGTGTTGAATATTCATATACATTCTAGTACAAACTAGGTCTGATTTGACTCAAATGTTGAATATATTGACAGTTAATGGCCGCCCGCCCCCATAAACTCAAATACTTAGACATCATTTTGACAGCCAAGCTTTTTCCTACATACTGTCCATACATAGACCATAAACTTGTACAATATATCACTTAATAAAATTTAGACCACCAAATTGATGATTTTAAGTTAAAAGTTCAGTCACTGTTAATTACATGTAAAATGTCAAACTTAATATACAACTACCATTAAAATTAGCATTTAAGTCTCTCCAAAGCAACCCACTTTTGGAGATGTAATTTTATGTTGTTTCAGAGAGGCTGTTGCTATATTTTGGAAGTTGTTGAGAGGTTTTTGATAATTTGGTTGTTGTAGGAACGTCATTGCTGTTTTTTGAAGTTATAGAGAGGTTGTTGAAACAACTTAAATCTCCCATCAGACAATTATTATTTTCATTTGTATAAAATATCCTGTCAACAGAGACAATCTCTCACCAAAGACCACTTTTTCACTGTTCCAAAGGTCAGGTCTATACAGCGAGGTGTGTATATTTATTATTGTTGTTATATTATACAGAAAGCATTTCAGCCACAAGTGCAGCAAACACACATCAGCTATCAGAGCCAGAAATCATAGCAATAATATACAACTTTTTTGCACTATAGATGGCTTTAACTAGAAGTGACACCAGGACACAATGGCATCACAATTCAAGGGAGGATAATTAATGGGAGAAACTACGCTGGTAGTCAAATTTACGACATGTCTTCCACCAAATCCAATAATATTCCATGCAAATCTAGACTCAGCCTTTGCAATTCGGATTTATTATTAATGACATTAAAAAAACTCATTGAAAGCTCGCCCAGTCGCCACATGGGCCGTCTACTATGTTATTAATATGACAAAATGCAGGACGATTACTGATGTGGTCATAAATTACTGAGGATTCTCACTAATAGCTTAGAAATATTGCAACTGACAAGGATTCTATATACACAGGTTTACAAGAGTTATGCAGAATGAGTTCTAGACAATGAATGAGTTTAGCTATTGACCATAAGCATTATGAATTACACTGCTTCCTTATAACCAAACCGAATCTAGTTTGTATTTCTGGGGTTTCTGAAAGAAACGACCATTAATTATATGAGTCATTTGAAATCTTACCGACAATTTGTTACAATAAATGGTCTGAATCCCTAGTAATATATCCCCAATCTCTTTGGCCCTTAATTGGTGGTGAGAAAAGGGAGAACCAGAGCAATAACTGTATGATCATGTTTGCCACTTAATTTGAAGTTAAAGCACTAGGAATTATGTTTAGATGGTTGAATTTTTCGAATATAAGGCCATTCTTAAAAAGTGCAGACAGGCTATTAAGAAACACTGGCACCCAACAAAAACAAGCACTCCCTCTCAGGTCCTGTAGACTATAAGAACATGCTTCCAGACAGAAACTTTAACAATACGCCAAATTCTGGCTCAAAAATCAACCTGACGATCGCTGGTTCCAGGTAACGTATCAACAAATAAACAGTAAGGTTGCATGCTCAAGGTCAAAGACTTTCAATTCTTTATGCAATTTAAAAACAAATTCAATAACAAATCAGCTACAATTAATAAATTCATTAATTATATCATATTCATGTTTTGGGACACTACTTCCCTTTCTTCGGTGTGATTCGTATACTAACTTTTGTATCTTTACGCAGACAGACAAGAGTTTCTGTGCAATGGATTCTAAGACTGGGTGAAATTACAGACTATCGATTGTTATTTCAGTTCCGATGCATTGGCACGTTTGGTACGATATATACATTTTATTGTCTTACCTCTATACAAATGAGACAATATGCAACGAAATTGTTCAACAATACAGTTTATCACAATTTCTCAGAAATGTTAAAAGTTTTCAATCATCGACATTAACGATGTCTGTTGCTGTCTGGTACAACGTCCGGGAATATATCCATCATTGTTTATGTCTATATACGTCGGATGGGAGCTATCTCGTTTCTTCAGACGTCTCCGTATGACATCAAGTTATTGTTTTACAAAAAAATGCATTGGTTTCTGAGTCAAAGTACAGCTGTTATCCTCGGTGTGTGAAGCTAACAGTTCACTGTCCAATGTCCATTCTAGCTATTCATCGTTGAATTAGAATTAGAGATAGTTCTCTAATTCATTATTCGACAACTGTCCAATGTTCATTCTAGCTGTCCACCTAATTAAATATGCTGGACAACTGTCCAATGTCCAAATTAGCTGTCCATTACTATAACTGTTCAACTGTCCATCTGTATTAGTCATCGCTGTATTTATATAACAAATATACCAACTGTCCAATGTAGCTGTTCATTCTGAATGTCCATTCTGGCTGTCCATTTCATTAATTGTTTGAAAGTCATGTCTGTATTTATCTCACAATTGTACCAACTGTCCAATGTAGCTGTTCATTCTGAATGTCCATCATAGCTGTCCATTCCTATATAAGTTCAACTGGTCATCTTTGATAGTTGAATTTATATCACAAAAATACCAACTGTCCAGTGTAGCTGTCCACTCCGAATGTTCATTCTGGCTGTCCATTTCATTAATTATTTGAAAGTCATGTCTGTATTTATTTGACAATTTTACCAACTGCCCAATGTAGCTGTCCATTCTGAATGTCCATTTTTGCTGTCCATTCCTGTAATTAGTTGATAGTCATGTCTGTATTTGTATCACAAAAATACCAACTGTCCAATGAAGCTGTCCATTCTAAATGTCCATGTTTGCTGTCCATTTCTATAATTGTTTGATAGTCATGTCTGTATTTTTATCACAAAACTACCAACTGTCCAATGTAGCTGTTCATTCTGAATGTCCATTCTGGCTGTCCATTTCATTAATTGTTTGAAAGTCATGTCAGTATTTATCTCACACATTTACTACCGTCCAATGTAGCTGTCCATTCTGAATGTCCATTATAGTTGTCCGTTCCTATAATATATCTGTCCATCTTTGGTAGTTGCATTTACATCACAAATATACCAACTGTCCATGCCAGGGGACTTTAGAATTCAAGGGTTTGTCGATATATTATTTGTGCGGCAACTGGGATATCCGTTTACTGTCGCTTCTAAGCTTTTTTGATATGTAAATAGCTAGTAATGCTGCGTTTACAGTCAGCCACGATGCCCACGATGTCCGCGATTCGACAATATCGTGGAGCTCCACGATTAATTGCATCAAATTTAATTTTACTACGCTGTCCTACGCTTTGTTACGTTGTGTTACTACTGGTTGCGCTTTCTTACGATACCAACACGATTCATGTCAAGATCTGCCACGAATTACATCGCGTTCTCTTACGTTCTCTTGTGACAACCCCGATATGCTATCACGTTTTATTACGTCTTATTACGTTCTGTTAAGATCTCTTACGCTCTTCAAGTTATGCTGAGCTCTCCTACGATTAATGTTCACGACTTGACAAGTTGGTCACGTTTTGAGTACGATTGAATACATAAATAGAATGGGAGATGAACCCATTCTCTAACTATTCCACAAAGAAACAAGCTATGCATTCAAGAGATGACGATGTCGAATTCGCAATAGGTATGTGTTCCTGTATTGCTAATATTCAACAGTGGCAACAAGGTATGTAGCCGGGAAGACTATAGGAGAAGTAAAGGAGAATAAGAAATAGATGACTTAGGACCTACTGTGTAGACCATGGTTTGGTGTAAATATAAATAACCTAGTGGTTCAATATTTCCGACAAAGAATTCAGGCTTGATGATGTTAGCACCTTCGTCATTTTATAGGATGATACGTATATTTGATGATATTATAAAAAGAATAGCAACAAACATAGAGAGAAAATGTACTAAATGAGAACCCCTATCACATGGACTGGAGCTGACACTCATCCTAAAACATCTTATCACTTATGATAAATTACTTTTACTATACTATGCCTTCATATATAGTCGTTTCTTCTATTTTGTTCAAGAAGTTCGAAAGGCAGTTGTTAAAATGTATAAAGGTGATATATTCTCTTGTTTTAAAGATTGAAAACTAATTGCAGACAAAATCAATATGCGATGTAATGTATCACATGCGATAGGGGGTTTTGAATGGCCAATATAATAACTCCCTAAAGTCAGCACACATAGGTAGCTCTAGGGATTGTAAATGTCCCACTTCGGTGGTATTGGTAGATGCTTGAACTTGGTGGCATTTGCCATATGTCAGATGAACAAACTGTATCCATTATGTTTGCATGGTGCAACCGCAAAATATCCTTGGTCCGGATGTTCATGATTGTTGTCGACTCTGTGTTATTCAAAGATGAAGAGGTTGGCTTTCAGGGACTCTGTGATATTCTCTGCTTGAATGTCACTGAAGGAGGTTGCTATCCCGACTTTTTTCCGAGTGGTAGTCTTATATGCCAATTCCTCTTGTGAAGGTGGGGTAGATGGTCTTTCCATTGCCTGCGTGCACTTACGGTTATTGGTGTTGGTAGGACGGTTTGACAATCTGATAATTCCTAGCAGATTATTTCCTTTGTTTTTGGGCTGCCTCAACGCGACGAATCGTCACACCGCGGCCCAACAATGCTTGAAATGCATCGGAACTTGCCCATACTTAGGAGAGCACCACAAAGCGTGGGAGTGGGAATATCTTACTAGACCTTGTCGCATCGTGATTAAATTACTGATAGTACCCTACATATCTTGACGAAACGAGGTGGAATCGTAATGCAACTTTACGCATCGTGTTTCAAAGTCCATCAAGATCCCCTACGATGAAGCATCAAGGTCTGACACGCTACGTTAAGGCCTGACAAGTTTTAATGCGCTCCGCTACGATTAGCACGTTCCATCACGCTCTATCAAGATCAAAGTTAAATCGGGACAATCGTGGTCAAATTTTTGACTGTCAAAAATTTTGACACGATGCTCACGATGCTCGCGATCCCACCAAGTTCCCCCACGATCATTACGATTCAATTCCACGACCTCCGACGATCCCCCACGCTCACCACGATACTTTCCAATCGTGGTCATCGTGGCTATCGTGGCTGACTGTAAACGCAGCATAAGCCTACTAGGTATGCAACATTGGACAGTTGGTATTTTTGTGATACAAATACAGACATGACTATCAAACCATTATAGGAATCGACAGTCAGAATGGACATTCAGAACGGACAGCTACATTGGACAGTTGGTAAAATTGTCGGATAAATACAGACATGACTATCACATAATTAATGAAATGGACAGCCAGAATGGACATTCAGACTGAACAGCTACATTGGACAGTTGGTATATATTTGACATAAATACAACTATCAAAGATGACCAGTTGAACAATCATGGGAATGGCCAGCCAGAATGGACAGCTACATTGGGCAGCTGGTATAATTGTGATATAGATGCAACTATCAAATGTGGACAGTTGAATACTAGTATATATTAGAATGGACAGCTAGGATGGACATTCAGAATGGACAGCTACATTGGACAGTTGGTACAATTGTGAGATAAATACAGACATGACTTTCAAACAATTAATGAAATGGACAGCCAGAATGGACATTTAGAATGAACAACTACATTGGACAGTTGGTATATATGTTATATAAATACAACTATCAAAGATGGACAGTTAAACAATTATAGGAATGGTCAGCCAGGATGGACATTCAGAATGGACAGCTACATTGGACAGTTGGTGTATTTGTTACTAGTATACAAATGCCGTAATGAATATCTAAGATGGACAGTTGAACAGTTATGAAAATGGACAGCCAGAATAGACATTCAGAATGGACAGCTACATTGGACAGTTGGTATAATTGTGATAGAAATTATATGCCATTATCAAAGATGGACAGCTAAACAATAATAGTAATGGAAAGCAAGGATGGACATTTAGAATGGACAGCTACATTGGACAGTTGTTTGGCAACTTTAATTAGATGGACAGCTAGAATGAACAGTTGACAGTTGTCCAGCATATTTAATTAGATGGACAGTTAGAATGAACAGTGGACAGTTGTCCAGCATATTTAATTAGATGGACAGCTAGAATGAACAGTGGACAGTAGTCCAATAATGAATTAGAGAACTATCTCTTATTCCATTATGAATATGCAGTATATTTCCAGTATGAATATGCCTTACGTTTCCAGTATGAATATGCAGTATGTATCCAGTATGAATATGCAGAAAGTTTCCTGTATGAATATGAAGAATGTTCAAGTATGAATATGCAGTATGTTTCCAGTGTGAATATGCAGTATGTATCCAGTATGAATATGCAGTCTATTTCCAGTATGAATATGCAGTATGTTTCCAGTATGAATATACCTTACGTTTCCAGTAGGAATATGCAGTATGTATCCAGTATGAATATGCAGTATGTTTCCTGAATGAATATGAAGTATGTTCAAGTATGAATATGCAGTATGTTTCCTGTGTGAATATGCAGTATGTATCCAGTATGAATATGCAGTATGCTTCCAGTGTGAATATGCAGTATGTTTCCTGTATGAATATGCGGTATGTTTCCAGTATGGATATGAAGTATGTTCAAGTATAAATACGCTGTATGTTTCCTGTATGAATATGCAGTATGTTTCCTGTATGAATATGAAGTATGTTTCCAGTATGAATATGCTGTATGTTTCCAGTATGGATATGCTGCATGAATCCAGTATGAATATGCAGTATGTTTCCTGTATGAATATGCAGTATATTTCCTGTATGAATATGCAGTATGTTTCCAGTATGAATATGCAGTATGTTTCCAGTATGAATATGCAGTATGTTTTCAGTATGAATATGCAGTGTGTTTCTAATTGGAATAAGAAGTTTGTTTCCAGTATGAATATGAAGTTTGTTTCCAGTATGAATATGCAGTATGTTTCCAGTATGAATATGCAGTATGTTTCCAGTATGAATATGCAGTATGTTTTCAGTATGAATATGCAGTGTGTTTCTAATATGAATATGAAGTTTGTTTCCAGTATGAATATGTAGTATGTTTCCAGTATGAATATGATGTATGTTTCCAGTATGAATATGATGTATGTATCCAGTATGAATATGTAGTATGTTTCCAGTATGAATATGATGTATGTATCCTGTATGAATATGCAGTATGTTTCCTGAATGAATATGATGTATGTATCCAGTATGAATATGCTGTATGTTTTCAGTATGAATACGCTGTATGTTTTCAGTATGAATATGAAGTATGTTTCCAGTATCAATATGAAGTTTGTTTCCAGTATGAATATGAAGTTTGTTTCGAGTATGAATATGAAGTATGTTTCTGGTATGAATATGCAGTATGTTTGCAGTATGAATATGAAGTATGTTTGCAGTATGAATATGAAGTATGTTTTCAGCATAAATATGCAGTATGTTTCCAGTATGAATATGCAGTATGTTTTCAGTATAAATATGCAGTATGTTTTCAGTATGAATATGCATTATGTTTACAGTATGAATATGCATTATGTTTACAGTATCAATATGCAGTATGTTTTCAGTATAAATATGCAGTATGTTTTCAGTATGAATATGCATTATGTTTACAGTATCAATATGCAGTATGATTCCAGTTTGAATATGCAGTATGCTTCCAGTATAAAATATGCATCAGTATGTTTCCAAGAGTAGAAGTCTGGTGGATGTATGTGCGCTAAGAGATCAGTTTGTCTCATAAGCTGAGCTGACCATGCCAAGACACTATATTAATAAATTCACCCTTAACGGAATAAAGAAGAAGACGTATTTAGTTGATATTTTGTATTTTGTTGAATATCTCATAATATTTATCACAATATCTTCAAAGCGAAATAAATAGGAAAAACATAGACAATAATACTTAATATAATACACATAACTGACAGACAGAAGTGTATGAAATGTTCATACAAAATTTGTAAAGTAAAACTCCTCACAGATGGGCAGTAACTCCAGCACAAGGGCATTAACGCCTGCATATGGATGGCAACATTACAGACAAAGCCATTGTCGTCACAAAGCCACTATAAACTAGATTCTAGATTATCAATCAAGTTTTTTGGAAAGGAGACCAGATTGTTTCTCTCAAAAGAGTTTCTTGGTTTGATATCTGACTAATTTTCTATATTTTGTAAACGTTTTGATATCTTTTAACAGATGTATTGTTTACCTTACCAAAATTAAAAAGGTTGAGCCGGCTGCATCATAAATTAGAGGGGGTCAGTCAGGGATAAAAAAAAGTGCAAGACTGCATTACAACATCGGTTCAGGCAGTGATGACAATCCAGGAACTAATTTATTCGGGCCTCAGGAATGAAATCCAGATTTTCGAATCTGGACATATTGTGTCAGCATACATGAGATCACACAGATTCACAGCAACCAGAATGTTCATACATACATATATTGTTTTTCATAAAAAGTAAAAAATGAATATCTATATATTTAATCTACCCTTGAACATATTTCCCAAGATTATATATGATTTTACAGTGCTAGTCTGATGTGAGAGAACATACAAGAAAAAAATACCAGAAACAAGATTGGAAACATGAAACATCCGTTCCTAATATCATCATCATTTGTGAATATCATATGTATAAACAAGCATATAGATGTACTATGGAGGGTCTGGCTTCAATACTATTGTACAAAGACTTTGAGTTGAATGAGAATGTTTTACTGAATCCTTCATTTATTTACAGGCAAACATGTCTTAAACATCAGTTGTCGAATATATTAAATGTGTCCACCTAAATCAGATGGCTACTTAACAAGAATATATTTCATCTCCAGACAACCATAGTAATTTATGTAAGTTCAATTAAGGTCATTTCCCACACATTTATTGTGGTGCTAATCACTGATTTTTTTTGTCATTAAATAAATTTGTCCGCTTAAATAATTCGATCAAAAAGTCAATTGAAATGTAAATCTATTAAACAAATGGAAACCAATAACAAGTGCACCTCAGTGGTAAAAACAAAAGTTCAAATATCATAAAGACAGAATTGATAAGACTTGGGGAATTAATAACATGTGCTTTGCACCAAAAACAACAACACAGGAATAAGAAAATGTGTTAAATGTCAACATGATTCAAAAAGTATTGAATTGAAACGATGAGTTTGATAAAGAATATGCTATGACAGTGAATAAAGTCATGAATATTGTATATGCTAACAATTGTCAAGAAAAGAAATCACACTAGTTTTCTGTAGTACACACATGTTTTATGGCAACAAATTATCTGTAAGTGATATTAAATATTTGTTCAGCCACACATAATAGTAAATTATATACAGTAAAACCTCATGTTAAACACAACCTCTAATTTAAGACCATGATTTTCAGGTCCATTATACTATTATTGCGCTCCTTATTTCACCTCAATAACACTGGACTCATTAATGAGACCAGTTTTCCAGACTTCCCTGTGTTGTAGTACAGTACCACCTCTGTTAAGGAACACCCTTTTTGAGATCAAATACTGGCTGTTGTGTAGAGGTAGTTGCTCTTCAGAGTTTAAATTTAGAGTAAATATCACATAAGGGATATTTTGAAGGTGTTGATGTTGAGAGGTTGTTGCTTCTCAGAGGGCTGCTTTGGAGAGGTTGTACTGTATACATAGTGAAAGTCTTTAGAAACTCAGCAGATAAATAGTCACCATGCCTTAAACAAAGCTTTGCTTTAAATGGGCTTAAAATGTCTGTAAAAAAGAAGCAAACTCAGAACAATTGACAGGGTCTAATCTCCATTCTTAGATGGTCGTTAAATATGGCAAAAATTCACGGCAATTACGGAATGCAAGAAAAACTCATTATTTGATATTTTTTATCATAAAGATAGCAACAGTATCAGATTTTTGGTATTGCATTTTACTGTGTGACATCCACTGACTCCAATGCCAATGGGTATCGGATAAAATTCCTAAAATTTCAATCGAAATTGATGAGGCATGGATAATTTAAAGACACAGAAAGCTCTTAAAATGCAATCTGACACTACAGAGCCAGAACCTGGCTTTTTTCCCCACTACAACACTGTGTGTATATGTTTACAGATTTCAAGCAGAGACACAAAGTGTTAACCTCCTCACTTGTTCAATACTGTCTAATAGGAAATGTTCTCCTGTCAGGGCGATAATATCTTAATGGTACAATCAACACAAAATGCAACAAAGCAACACCATTATTGACAATTCTAAGCTGAAAAGCCACTCTACTGTAGGAAGCACTGATAGTTGTTTTTCTTTCTAAATTTGCCCCATTCAGGATCCTAGACATCAAAGACAGCAGGACAGCTTTCACTGGAAGTAGCCTTGTCAATGTTGTTTGCATAAATCTAACAAATTGTTTTATGCATATTTACAAACAGTAACTAGAATCAAATACTGTCAAAATAATCTCCAATCCAAAGTCACAGAAAATCTCAACACCAAAGTCACTAGGCCAAATAAATGAATAGTACTATAGTCTCCAAGCCAAAGTGACATCATACCATGTAATCTCTAACCTCTCCTTCATTTGAATTTGTGTCACTATGAATACCGGAATCTGTTTGTAGAAGCACAACTTTATTACACGACCTATCTAATGAATCATTTGGCAGATGTACCGCCATTGTGGATAATCCATGTCTCTGAAGTTCAAGGTCATGCCTTGGTGATGTACCTTGCCTTCTAAGGTCAAGGTCATTTCTTGGAGATGCACATTGCCTTTTGTGGTTATGGTCATGGTCATGTCTAGTCATTTCTATACTTTCAGAATTTATCACATCTGGTTTGGAGTTATAGTCTCTGTTATAAGATAGGGACATGCCCTTTTTGAAAGAGAATGGTATGATTTCTTGATGCGTTAATGGTGGTAGAGGTCTCGTGAAATCTGAAACAGAAACAATCATTTACATAAATACTTATTTACAAACTTTAAAATCTGTGTAGCATGGTCCTTGACATTCTCATCCACCAGCATATACTTCTGACACAGACGTATACTGTGAATTCCTACAAACTATGTTTGTACCTAAGTTTCAGTTGTTAAAGAATTACATGAATAAACAATATGAATTTAAACGTAAGTTTAAGATGTCTGTAAGTGCTTTGATAAAACAGTACCCAGGTGACTAGGAAGTTGACTAACCTCTAATGCATGAGATGTGTGAGGGGTCCAGTGAATTATAAATGGCTTCAGATCAAGAAGTCCCTGGTTCCAATCTCAGCCAGGGCACTTTGTTATTTCTGAAACGCTTAGCAGTGTTTCCCAACATAATAGAGATGAACTGGTTGGTAACCGTGAGGCAGTTTTTGTGTATCAGTTCTGTACACTGGGCACATTAAAGTTTTTTAGAAAAGAGTCAGGAGAGCACACCAAATTCCTTGTATTACACAACTGTCTTTCCTCAAAGTCAAAAGTCATTGGTCAATATGGCACAGAAAAAACTGCATGATTGTACTTGCAACTGTCTCAGACCAACTCAAACAAACAAAAACAACAACTTATGTTTTATCAAGCACCGCATATATAGCTTCTTTAGAGAAGAGCTTTAAATGGAAGCAAATGAAGTTAAAATCAGGCATTAAGATAATTTACTGCAATTAACATAATCAGTTTAATGATTAAGTGCAACCAGATAATTGACTTCCCTGAATAATGGGCCAAGTAGATTGCTTAATTAATGTTTGAATTTCATTTAATGATATGGTATTGGAGCAGATAATTCTTGAGTTGAATAGTGTATGTTTGACACTGAGATAAAATTGTTAGTCTGCCAAGTGAGTTCAAATATTATGGGATACATCATTAGTAAATCAAAAACATTATCTTCTTCAGAGACATTGGCTATGGTCTTGGTCCTCCACATATGAAGAGCTTGTCTGATGCTTGCAGAAAAGAAAGTTGTAGCACTGGTTCATAAATATCTGATGGCCTGAAGACTCAGGTTAGGTTGTGTTTGATAATGGAGTAAAACCAGATAAGAAAGCACATTTTTTAATACTGTAGCGTACAGACAATCCAAAACCACACAGAAATGGTAGCAGTGCCTAGCCACCCATGCAAGAGTCAGACATAGAACAAACCATCCATATCCCTTTTACATCAGTTTAGATAGTCACTCCTTTGCCCGTAAGCTACCATTTTCCAAAAATGAGCTAAAGGGAGACAATCACTCATTATATGCCTCCTGCATCAGTAGATGAAGAAAATAGCATCAATATGCTTACCCATCATTTTATCTCTAGGAGATTGAGACATACTGGTATGTATCTCCTCATCACTACCACCACGTCCACTATCACTGGTCCCCGTATCACCTGACGTTTCACTGTGATTGTCCTCTACCTTACGTTGGTTCGGTGAAAGGTACGTCAGATTGGGCTGGAAATAGATAATACACTCGGTTAACATAAAACATCAGATAAATAAGTACCGTATATGCTGAATTAACATACATAAATAACATTAATCGCATAGCTAAATCAAGGGCCATACCTCCCAAGAAATGGCAGAAAACAATTCAGATAAATATGTAGACGTATAATAAACATACATAAATTTAGCTAAGTTAAATCAAGGGCAATAAGTCCAGAGAAACTTTGTAACACATATATCAAACAGACATGTAGATGATTTAAGAATACGCTAAATCAATGGTTGTTTAACTACAGACAAATACATGATTATAAATCTCTGAGATTTAGACATTTAAGACAAACTAATTTAAAAACATGAACATTCAAGTAAAAAAATTAAATTTACCAAGACTTAAAAGTACTTTATCTAATGTGTTTGAAAACATATACGCCTGCAAGAATTCCGTTGTAAGCATGTATACAAGTATACAAATGTACCAAGGTTTGTCACAATTCTAGTCAAACTAAATTTTGATGATGATGGTTTTAAGAAAGTGGTTGCAATTTTGAATGGGAAAACTGGTTCACATTAATTAAATGATTTTTACTAATGGCCAATGGACATAACTATCTAGTATAGGTTTTATTTGCTCTATCTGGACTCAATATGGTAAAAAACACATCTAAGTTGCTGTTTAGCTAATTGCGCTTAATGTCACTTTTACTGGTTTTCAAATACGAAGTAAAAAATTGAAACAAATGTAGTATTTTCCCATGGTTTTAAAAGTCATATCTGAGAAAAGTCAATCGCTGCATCAAGAGAAAAACAGTTTCCAACCTTTTTCTGTTTGCATTTTTTTTCCTATCATTAATTAAAGGTAATATTTAATTATTTTTACTCATGAATTAGTATTTCATGTTAACAAAACATGTATGAACAAGGACTCATTTGTTTAACAATGCAGTCATGTTGCAGTTTTCATTAACGGAGCAGTATGAAAAGAAAAACGAATATGTCGGACGAGCGATTGATGTGTATTAAGTTCAATATCAATCAAAATTATTACTTTTTCTATTCCAAAAGCTACATGAGTTTTATACAAAGATCAAAGCATTTTGTCTTGTCGGGTTTATGATGATGACAGGTGCACACGATGGCAACAATAAACGGCAATGAATCATGCATTGGTCTTTTGAATATTCTCAACATGTGGGAAATAATAGTGAGTAAAACACAGTTCATTAAACTTCATACAAACACAACAACAACAACGTTAGGCATTAGATACAACATCCTTTTCCCATTTCCCCGACGATGACGTCTCAACGGTTTTTACCATGATTGGAAAATGGAAATAAGAGTTGTATGCAGTTGAATATTAACACATAAACTGAGCGATTACAGTTAAAGTGTTTCTTTTATGAGAAACGGTTTGTTCAATTTCAGCTTAATTAAGTCATCTAAGGACATATAAAGATTGAATTATTGGCATCGGAAAGGGAATTAAATAGTTTCTCAATAGCACAGCTGGTTGCCGAGTCGTCGACGTATGATGTGACCATATTTGGTCAAATTACTCTCTAAGTTGAATAATTAAACAGTGCCTTATAATACACAGCATTCTCACGAATCACAATTTTTCCGTACACAGAATGCCTCCTGACTTTTCTAACATTCCGTGGAAATACATTTACCAATCAGTCTGGGGTTCCAGCAATTACATTTATGGTGACTTTAATTGTGCAATAAAATTGAAATATGGTTGTAGCCTAAGCATAGGTTAATCTTGCAAAGCTATGTTGACAGAAAAAGGAAATCTATATATCAATGTAGTGTTGGTTAATGTAAAATAATTTGTAGGACTGATGATCCTAGATAAGACTTTATGGTTTTACACAAAAAATGACAAAATATTTGTCAGAAACTTCTCCGACAATCTTAGTACGAATGTCAGGTCAAGTCAATATAACACTTACCACTGGCGGTGATAATGTGAGTTTACATTACAATAGATTTAAGTCTCCATTAGACAACAAATTGTACTGAGAAGTTAACTACTTACTAGAAACTATTGTGCAATAATTGTGCAATGAAAATGTCTCCCAACTTACATATCCCTGTGCATTCTCTAATCATTAAGGAATATAAATCAGTTTTATTTATATGAAACTTAAGCTCGTTAATATCTATTTCACCAAATAAGGAGTTTTCTGTAAAACTAGATTCACTTGGAAGTATTAAACATCTACTTATTTGTAACATACCGCGAACAAGTAATTGCAGAGAATGAAGAATGGAAATCTATAAATTTTCTGGAACAAAAACAAAATTTTACATAATAAGAGATTGGTTATAGAAGATTTTACGTCAGTTTTCATAATGATTTATTGGTAGTTTATTTATTGAGGTTTTCCTGTATATTCTACAGTCACCGACTTGATTAGCCTTAAGTTTGAAAAGTCCCAATGGTGGTCTAGTTCTGTGCATGACAGTTCGTTGAAAGACATTTTGTCGAATATACGACAATTCACTGAAATGTGTAGCTATAGAGGGTTTCCTGTATATTAGACAGACATTTGTCCATTCAGTATTTAAAGGAAGATTCAAAGTTGTCACACCCTCTGTTGTTTATTAAGATGGAGAAATGTAATTTAACGACAGCTTCTACTAAATGCCATACAGGACTAACCAAACTTCAAGGCAGGAGCCAACTTCATAGTGACTAGTAATTAGATATATTTTTCTATGACATCACACCAAACAGGCCATTGAGCTAGTCTAGACTGAGGAAATTGGTCATAAATGTTAAATAACATTTTTATCATTGTAACACCAAACAAAGAAAATTAGCTAAAATGTTGTCTATAAGGAAATGTTGTTTATATGTAAAAACTACAACTCAATAGGAGGTAACGAAAGTCATATGGTGGGGGGGGGGGTACCTATTTCAGCAAAACATCACTTAAACGACCTTATAAACCTTTTATAGTTAAAAAAGACAATAGAAAATCGAACAGGGAAGATAGCACTGACCTTACCTGGCATAATGCCAAACACATAACTGAACAAGGAAATGAACCAAACCCCTGTAAGCCCTACATTTGTTTGTAAAACATCAGAGACAATTGTATATGCATGAAGCTACAATGAGTCAACCAAATATTATTCACTTGAACCTGTCTTTAGCAGCCATGTCATGGGAATGGCATCCAGATTGTGGCTTTTTACAGCAGATGGTTGTTTAATATACTGGGAACCTATTCACAAATATTTTAAAGGCTGAAAATCATACTTTGATTTATGAAAGTGTCAAAAATAAGAATTTCTAGCATATTTTTTCCCATTGGATCAAAACCCATAATTTCTTTTTTGTTTGCGGAAACTTTTATCACCAGCTGTACACAACTAGAATCTTACACTACAATCAATACATTTTTAACAACATGTGAATAAAAAGAAAATTTAATATTTTTAAAAGTCAAAATCTTGAGTTTGGTCTTTAAATTTTTATGACACAAGATCCATGAGGTGCAATTAAAATTATGCATGTATATATAAGCTTTTTTATATATATGTTTTGTTCATGCATTATGTTTGGCTATTTTAAACTCAGATTCAAATGCATATGTATAGTACAACCTCTCTACAACAACACCCTCTAGAAAACACACAGTTTGGTTGTTGAACACCTAGCACAGATTGTTGCTATGGAGAGGTTAAATTAATACTTATTTCTTGAACATTACTGATATATGTATTGCTAAAGAAAGGTTGCTTCTAAGGAATGGTAAATGCTTATATCTTGAATGATTGATAATATTGCATAAGAGAGGTTGTTGCTTAAGGCAATATGCCGCTCTGGAGAGGTTACTGCTCAAGGGAAGGCCCCTCTTGAGAGGTTGCTGCTGAAGGGAAGACCCCTATGGAGAGGTTGCTCTGTATATTAAATTAGCTTATTCACTTAAACAAGGAAAAGCAAAAACAACTGTTTATCAATCTATAGTCAGTATGGGGGCGTCAGGTGTTGAATATTCATATACATTCTAGTACAAACTAAGTCTGATTTGACTCAAATGTTGAATATATTGACAGTTAATGGCCGCCTGTCCCGATAAACTCAAATACTTAGACATCATTTTGACAGCCAAGCTTTTTCCTACATACTGTCCATACACAGACCATAAACTTGTACAATATATCACTTAATAAAATTTAGACCACCAAATTGATGATTTTAAGTTAAAAGTTCAGTCACATGTAAAATGTCAAACTACCATTACATTTAGCATTTAAGTCTCTCCAAAGCAACCCACTTTTGGAGATGTAATTTTATGTTGTTTCAGAGAGGCTGTTGCTATATTTTGGAAGTTGTTGAGAGGTTTTTGATAATTTGGTTGTAGGAACGTCATTGCTGTTTTTTGAAGTTATAGAGAGGTTGTTGCAACAACTTACATCTCCCATCAGACAATTATTATTTTCATTTGTATAAAATATCCTGTCAACAGAGACAATCTCTCACCAAAGACCACTAATTCTTTTTCACTGTTCCAAAGGTCAGGTCTATGCAGCGAGTTGTTTATATTTATTATTGTTGTTATATTATACAGAAAGCATTTCAGCCACAAGTGCAGCAAACACACATCAGCTATCAGAGCCAGAAATCATAGCAATAATATACAACTTTTTTGCACTTTAGATGGCTTTAACTAGAAGTGACACCAAGACACTATTGCATCACAATTCAAGGGAGGATAATTAATGGGAGAAACTACGCTGGTAGTCAAATTTACGACATGTCTTCCACCAAATCCAATAATATTTCATGCAAATCTAGACTCAGCCTTTGCAATTCGGATTTATTATTAATGACATTAAAAAAACTCATTGAAAGCTCACCCAGTCGCCACATGGGCCGTCTACTATGTTATTAATATGACAAAATGCAGGACGATTACTGATGTGGTCATAAATTACAGAGGATTCTCACTAATAGCTTAGAAATATTGCAACTGACAAGGATTCTATATACACAGGTTTACAAGGGTTATGCAGAATGAGTTCTAGACAATGCATGAGTTTAGCTATTGACCATAAGCATTATGAATTACACTGCTTCCTTATAACCAAACCGAATCTAGTTTGTATTTCTGAGGTTTCCGAAAGAAACGACCATTAATTATATGAGTCATTTGAAATCTTACTGACAATTTGTTACAATAAATGGTCTGAATCCCTAGTAATATATCCCCAATCTCTTTGGCCCTTAATTGGTGGTGAGAAAAGGGAGAACCAGAGCAATAACTGTATGATCATGTTTGCCACTTAATTTGAAGTTAAAGCACTAGGAATGTTTAGATGGTTGAATTTTTCGAATATAAGGCCATTCTTAAAAAGTGCAGACAGACTATAAAGAAACACTGGCACCCAACAAAAACAATCACTCCCTCTCAGGTCCTGTAGACTATAAGAACATGCTTCCAGACAGAAACTTTAACAATACGCCAAATTCTGGCTCAAAAATCAACCTGACGTTGGATGGTTCCAGGTAACGTATCTATAAATAAACAGAAAGGTTGCATGATCAAGGTCAAAGACGTTAAATTCTTTATGTAATTTAATAAAAATTCAATGAAAAAAGTCAGCTACAAATTTCTTAATGTATTTATTATATCACATACATGTTTCGGGACACTACTTCCCTTCTTCATTGTGATTCATACACTAACTTTTGTATCTTTACGCAGACAGACAAGAGTTTCTGTGCAATACATTCTAAGACTGGGTCAAGTTACAGACTATCGATTGTTATTTCAGTTCCGATGCATTGGCACCTATGGTACGATATATACATTTTATTGTCTAACCTCTATACAAATGAGAGACAATATGCAACGAAATTGTTCAACAATACATTTTATCACAATTTCTCAGAAATGTTAAAAGTTTTCAATCATCGACATTAACGATGTCTGTTGCTGCCTGGTGTAATGTTGGGGAATATATCCATCATTGTTTGTCTATATACGTCGGATGGGAGCTATCTCGTTTCTCCTGACGTCTCTCTATGACATCAAATTATTGTTTTACAAGAAAGTGCTTTGGTTTCTGAGTCAAAGAACAGCTGTTATCTGTGGCCATTATTTGACAGAAAATAAACCTTTAATATTAAGGAAAGGCTTCAACATTGTCTTATATTCCATCAAACAACATTTACATCAAAGACTTCACATCGTGAAAGCGGATTAAAAAGTTTTGATGCACATTTCATCCAATTACCAGCACAGACTGTCGTGTCGAGTGTCGTGACGACATGTCCGTTTCTTCCACCCATAAAAATAATCACGTCAGCTGATTTAATTGTTTAATGGACAAACGCGGGTCATTGCAGCAATATTTTACCCATGATTCCCTATTAAGGAAATGATCACGTGACTATGCCACAATGGGACAGTACTAATTTAACATGATGTAAACCCGTCATAGATCTTACCAATGGGTGAAAATATTGTATCGAGCCCAGCTGGGCGCCCAAGAAGCCCGCAATTTACCGACATTGTCAATTGTTAATCTACCATTAACCTCTCAAGACCTGACAATTATTACATCCCATTAAAATCTTAGCCAAGTCCATTAAACTGTGGGTCTAGGGTAATAGAACGTTTACCAACTAACCCCTCCATTAAAAAACTTCAAAATGTATTCAATGCAAACTGGGCAGTATAAAAGGGTCTTTACAAAATCACATAAAGGACATGGTAGATTATTTCAATATAGTCAAATATAAACATTATAAGATTTTAATAACCAAGCAGCTAAATGTCATTAAGCGTACGCTTATTTAACATAAGTTTTCCTTAAACTTATTTAAGCATAAAATATGAAATCTTTAACATGTTAAAAACTCAAATAAATACATTAAACATGTTTGATTACTATAAAAGAAAACATACACACATATACATTATAACTCTATGGAGAGCGTATGCAGGTTACAATGTAAATTAAAGTACAAATATTGTACAATGTCAGAAATTCTACAGATGCAAGTTGACTTTATGTCAATATTTGTGTAGATTCTAAAGTGCAAACACTTAAATTTCGATTGCTTTCACTGCAACAAGTGACAGACATTAGCGCAAACATTTGACAATGTTTGGGTAAAATGACGTTGTATAGTAAGTATGATAGATACCATGCCATCAAATATATAGTCCAATTTTTTATACTTTTTTTCAACGGGGTCATGAAATTTCAATTCATTAATTTGTTTATCCCTTGCTATTAAAAACAAGTTCAGACAAGTATGTACATCACAATTTCAAGATCGTATAACAATGTTAGTTATTTATCTTAAAAAATAGCACTTGAGGCCCACATAGAAGATTGGGAAACCAAATGTGTAGCCTTGTTAAATAAAGTCTTTACTTGCTACATTTGTAACTTAATATAAAATAAGAATTAATGACTTTAATTATAGACAGAAATGTTATCAAAAGAAACAAAATTATTATCCAATGTTGTTGATACAATATGATGATAGAGTGAGTCATGGCGATATATTGAAATTGATAAAAGATCTATTAGAAATTATCGACACAACTAGAGTTCCACTGGAAGCTCACAGAAGCCTCATTAAGTTTCCCGTCGTTGTAAAAACTCTTGTCATGTACAGTTAGTGGTATTATATTATAAGTTTTAATGACTGCCTTAAATGTTATGAAACAAGCTGGCTGTGCATGCCCAAATTTTGGGTTCATGGGGAATACTGTTTATTGGATAAGGAAACCGCTTGTAGATAGTGTACTGTTGCACAAAAGAAGCGATATATCAAGCACTTCGTAGTGTTAGGTAGCAATTAAAGTGTCATTAAAACTTTATGGTAAAAGAATTTTATTCACTGTAATTTTAAAGAAATGTATTACATTTGTATTGCAAAGGCATTTTTAGATGGAACTTTCCACTTTTTTAAGAGCTTTTTAATGCAAGTTAACCCACTGATCTGGATATTTCGCAATAATCCTCGACAGAATCATGCTGAATTCACGCAAGCATTAACATATGACAACTTAAAGAAGCATTGAATTGTTTCCCATCCCAGAGATCAAACTTCTCTCAATGTGTAACCAAATTGGAAACACACAATTAAATGCTCCCGTGCAATTTCACACTAAATGAAGTGCAGGTTTAACTATCACACATTTTTCAATATCGCTTCACAGCTAAAGGTTTGGCAAAATTAGTAAAATGCACATTTATTTTGACTCCCGACTTTAAAGTGATAAATTAACAAACAACACTTGTACTTGTCTTATTGCATAAATGGTAATTAAATTTGTAACAAAACCAATTTCAAACTTTGCATACCACATGCCTGTCTAGGTGTTCTGGAAAATAAAATTAATTCCTTCCCTTCCCAGCATGCCACCAAATACGGTCTATTTTACTCATTAACAGAAAGGATTTTTATCTTTTGAATAGGAATAAACAATCTATCTTCACATTACGTCTGTCTGTTTTGAAAATATATCTTAAATGAATTATCAGTATGTGTGCTTAAATATGCCATATAATTAAAGTGTTCATACTGAGTAAGTTATTAAAGTACTGAGATTAATTTGTATGTTATAATTATTCAGTATATATATCGCTGGCTTAGAATAAGAAGGTCGTAAGTACAAAATCGCTATTTTGAGAAAAACAAGAAAAAAAATGTCTGAAAACTACTCTTTACTTATGGAAAAACAATTTTTTCAAACTTCTGTTTGGTTAACATGACCAGTTCAAATTTTCATGAAAATAGGTTCATAAACTTCGCATTGTGATGCTTACGACCTTCTAATTTTAAGTCAGCGATATACATGCAGCCATATAAATATTTTACCTCAGTAAAAGGGTTTTTTAAAGTGTTTTCTTTAAGATGGGAATGATGTACCCAACGAAATATTGCAATGATTTCCATCAATATCAAACACCCTATAAGTATATATACATGACCAGTCGACTACATGCTTAACGGCATTTGGAGATAAGTTCCAGAAGCTTAAATTAGCAAAGCAGTGGTGATTGATTGATTGATTGATTGATTGGTTGATTGATTGATTGATTGATTGATTGATTGATTGATTGTCATCATGTAATGAATGATGACTATCAGTAACTACTTATTTTGGGCAGAATTAACCTGCGGGGAATATGGAAAATTATTTTCCTAGAATAAAATAGTCAAAAGTTCAGGCAAGATGTTAATAAAATAACAAGAAATCAAGGCATAAAGAATGCGACTAAACATTGCAGCTTTTTGAGACAGGTATCAAGAATTACCTGCCCTGATCTGGTGCTTTAAAATCTACTTCTGTCATGGTGTAGTCTCCCCTCCATAATATTGGAAAATAAATGGGGATGGGCCATGGATTACTTGGGCTGGGAAATGACAATCTAGACGATATGGAGTACCAGTAAAAAGTCAGGTACAGACTGTCATCAGCATATTTTTTGGTGTTTAAAGAATAGTTTGAGGGACTTTGCAAAAAATGTGAAAGTTGTAATTACAACCAATTAGAGAGTAGTACGTTTGAATCGATACAGAAACTTAAGATTACCGAGAGGTAATTAGGCAGCTGGTGTATTTACATAGCTGCATGTTCCTAGAAGGAACAGAAAAAAATGCTTCATTAATACAAACTTTATTATAGAACCATTAATGATCATGTAAAAGTTAGGTTCAGCTGACATTAACATCTAGAATGTCATAATGAACATAAATATAAACATCAAACGTAAATCTTCATATTATTTTGAACATAAATATAATCACTTAATTAAAATAAATTACTTTCTTTTCCCTATTTATTACGCAATCTTTTAAACATCAAAGCAATATGGAAGGTCATTGCCAAAGGGGATTCTAAAATTGCTAAGTTAAAAATCAGGGCATATTGTACATAAAAGCAAACATTTCTGATTTTCTGATAATTAGGTCAATTAACACATTGTTGTCATCAAGCTATACCGCACTTTTTATGGCATTTTAATGATTTCTTTTCTTCAAATCATCTCATCAAAAATCTCTAAAATCTGGTGTCTTGACATGTGGCAATATGTGTACGACAGCCGGGCAAAAATCAATAATTCAAAAAGTAAAAATAAAATCAATAAAAATGATCATTTTGTTCAATAATTCAAAAAGGATAAACATAAATAATTTAGTTGTACATGTATGAATTTTGGTTCATTTATCATTACATATTTTATTACAAATGCCCGAGTTTCATATAGGAAATTCCAAAGTAAAAAGATAATATAAATAATTAAAGAACACAAAAACTTCTAAGGCTAAGGACTGTGGGGTGACTCAAAGTGTTGAGATAATAAGAGCATAATTTATTTACTAAAATATCTTCAATGTTCCAAGTGTTAATGATTTATTTCTCAAGAACTGCTTCCTGTGTTGGGTTAAAACTAATCCATAGTTTCAACATCCCCCAATAAAAGTGTGGTTGGAACTGTAAAACATTTGTAACATTCCTCATATTATCTCAGGCTTTCAAACATCTTCCATTTATGGTTTGGTTGAACAAACACTTGTGTAACACCCCCTTATATTATTTCAAATCGTTCATAATAAATGTAACAATACATGAGCTAGGAGCAAAACCCACATAACATCCCCTTTTATTATCTAAAACTTTGCATTATCTGCCTCTGTAGCTCAATGGTTAGCGTGCTTGCCGTCTAATCTGGCAACCCGGGTTCAAACATGGGTGAAGGCACACATGTGCCTGACATGTTTCAGCAGAAAGCTGACGGACAAATAAAGGCTATGCTCAGCATTAGTATCTTCCAAAGATTGTTTGGCCAGGAAATATTACTTTTGTAACAGCCACTTACTTTCTCTCAAACTTTCATTATTCTTTGAGTTCCGGTAAAAGATGGATTCCAGCATTTAATTATAACATCTTCACAGTAGTCGATCATGCAGTTTATTGAAAAGTCTCATGCATTATACAGCCCAATAAACTTAGTATTAATCACAAAATTCATTTCCAAAACTATTGCCTCCAAACACCAATTTCATTTTTTTTTGTTCAAATGTTCTTTCCGATTTCAATATTTTTTACAGCTGTCATAAACAATGCCCCAGCTGCTTCACACGTAAGTTCGTTTTATAATATTGTAAAAGTGTTTAGGGTATAGTAAAATATCTGAAGTGTACAACAAATTATGATCTAAGCGATAATAAAGTTACATTTTTTATGAGAAAGAGATCTTCAAATGTCTTATATTAATATTTTTTAAAAGTCAATAAAGTTTTATTTTTTACCACGACAATGACGATTTACAAGCAAATCATGCATATCATATTTTACTAATTGCTAGGATATTTTTACAAAGAGGCGTTAAAACACTGTTAAAATGGCGCTCACCCAAACACCAAGCTGGTTATCTGTTTCAACCAATGATCTCAAAATGTTTTTTTTTATTGAAACGTCTTGTTTCACACTGATGATTTGAAAGCTACTGTAAAATGGTTGGTGAGCACGGTATGATCATGGCTGTGTACCTGTTTAATGTCACAAGGAATGGGGTTATAATTTCAAGCATGAGGGCCAGTTATTGCGATTTGATGATAATCTGCCTGGTTTAACACAGCGGGTACACCTTGTAATTATCATTGGTCTGAATGGTGCAGCAGTTTTTATTCGTACTGACCAATGATTGACCACCCATAAACTGACCAGCACCTGTCTAGTTTATATCATCAGTGCACTGCAATTATGTGTAATCTCATAAAGCACCGGAACCTATAACTATTGTTTCGAAAGCTCGGTCACAGTCACTGTCGATAACGAAATAAAGTCACCGAGCTTACAATGTACATTCCCCTATCAGAAAGTGTAATCTTGTTTGTTAATAGTTATTCGAATTATCCTAAATTGTCCAGCGTCCAGTGTAAAGCCTAATTATTTTCCTATTTCATTTCGATTTTCGTGATTTCCATGCACTTGTATGGGAAATAATGTCGGACAAGCACGGTCTCGTAATTCTAAAGTTAATTGAAAGCGTTTGTGTAGCACTTTGCCAAATCAGCTATGGACATCCTGGCACAAAGACTTTAATGGGATATAATTGCTCTGGACACTGCTATTGTAATCAGAACTTCATTAGCGGCTACGGTCAAACGAGACCAGCTCAATCGTGAAATATAGAATCTTTTCTATCAGGGAAGGAATAAATTTCGCACCCAAAACAATGGGTCAGCAATGAGAAAACCATATGCACTTTTGCTCTGTATCAGGATAAAGCATTAGGGTGATTTGTTCAAAGGAATTAATGCACAAAAGAGTTAATAACTTCGTTTTCACTGCAAAGCTACAATAATTACCAAAATTGGATATGCAAGACAAATCACTAAAGTGGTAATTTGGTCACAACCCAACGCGGCACCAACAAAAAGTCATAATAAGATTGAACGCAAATGAATGTGCTTCCAAATGACCAATGCGCCCGACAGGAGTTATTTATGAGTTTACACTTTCATTTTTGCCATATAATTCATTAGCTACTACTGTATCTTTGGAATCAATTCATCCACAGCAGATGATGGGTCAGTATGGGGTTGCCAGACAATAATTCATGTCTTCCAGTAATTCGTACACATTTCCAGCAAATATTTACATTGTACGACTACCATTTCCCTTGCAATACACTCCGCTTTATCAGATAAAAACCGGTACTCATCCTCTATCCAATTTCCTTTGCCCAGTCTACACTTCAAGCATCCTATCTACCACACGCAGCATCCAACAACAGCAACTTAACAAACAAACATTAAAAAACTTGGCACACATTATATCGGAAGAACGAATTATTGTATTGAGTTAAATCTCCGAATATTTATTTTGTATAATTTATCAACTATACATAACAAGCTTATGTGTTCAAACAAAAAAACTGAGGAAATATTATCAAACACGATTCGCTTAATTAGCAGCCAATAACTTTATTATCCAATACCTCTGGGTTTTATGTGTTGTAGATGGTTTAATACAACCAGCTGTAAAAATCATCACTTTTAATCTACTCAACTGTATAATGTATTTAGTGAGAAAGGTATCCAGAAAAGTAGCATAGAAGCCAGTTCATTTCCAAAGGAACGAACTGTACTGAAAGGTCGGAAAATTGCAACCACTTGTGCAATCCAATTTGGCAATGCATACGAACCCTATTTAGATATGCACCGAAAATAAAAACTAAGCCAATTGTCAGTACATTCTATAAGCCACCATTCGTAGGTGGATTAATTTCATGATGCAAAATTTGGCAACAATTACTGGCAATTAAGAATTATATGGGTTTAAAACATAAGAGTTCTGAAGTTTAATCATACACATGAAAGCATAATGTATAAGGAGTTAACTAGATGTAACGTGTAAGAAAACTGTGTGTTCAAGTACCATCAACAGAATTTTTTGATCATATGAAGACTCACACCTAGTTACTGCCATAACCTTGCAGTCTGACACTGAGCCAACAATTCTTAGGAACTGTCATTATTTTAGCAAGTTGTACCTTACCCGCAATTTATGTCCTAATCATGCTTAGCCTACATCACGGAGCGATAGCGTTCATGCATATTTTAGTTACTATAGTACCAGTAATGGCCACACCGGAGATAAAGGACTTTATTTCAAAGGAATAAAACATTAATATATCAGCTGTCATATCATTGCTTTAGAGATCGGAAGAGCATCGGTACTTTAATGTATTATATGATGTATACACCGATACCAATCAATATTCTAATGATATAATTTTAGTTCATTACAATATCATATTGATTACTTGGTCAATGGTGGTACTACCACTTACAATACACACACAATAATATTTACAGAAACATCTTTAATTGTCATTTGATTCAGTTGATTAATATAAATGACATTGTTTGCTAAATTCATTTTGTTTGAATGACATAGACAATGGCATCTTCGGGAATGAAGCCATAAATTTTGTCCGGCTCCGTGACAGTTCAATACCTTACACAAAAGGAATAATACTTCAACTAGTTATGGGGTCCTGACAGTACCATTCTCTGGCAATGTTGTACAAATGAGCACAGCTGTCTCGGAGAAGCAATTACAGCCAATCATTGCCTCAATACCGACTCCCAACTACCATTATGATTACTCATTTCACTCCAATGTGCTCCTACAGAAGCCCCAAATGATATTAACACATTATAGTTAGAGCTTCAGGAAAAATAGCTTGAACTCTTCGTCTTTACCGGAGGCTATCTTCATTTTCTGTGATTAATTCTAAGTAGAGTTTCGCAATAAGGTCAAACATCGTAAGATTGATAGGCAATGGGAGGCGTTCATAGACAAACATACAATTGTCCTTGGCAATCATTCAGAGTTACTATTCCCTTAAAAACCTATCTGAGAAACAGGGAATTGGTAGGCGATATATTTGTTGTCAATTTTCATGGAATTTTATTGTCTTTGTCCAAATATATTCCCCCAAAATGCCTGAAGCTATGGAGTTATGTTTCACTGAGTATCATTTTACAATTTTATTGCAATGTCGGGAAGTTAAACTTACTTTTATTTTACTCTAGGGACATGTTTAGACAGCGGAATCACATTTTTTAAGTCAACATTCAACATCACAGAACAATGACTAAAAACATGTGCCTCCTATTTGTAGTTACTATTTTATGTGAATTTAATATCATGTTCTAAAGTGGCTATCATGTGCAATAAATTCAACTTTGTAATTAGTGATCAATAATTAAAACAAATCAATACTTTCAACACTGACATAGATATAAAAGTCAATGACAATCGTTTGTATGTTTGTACATATTATAACTATGAACGTCAGTGAACTTAACACAGCCAAAGGCTAATTTTAATGGTCTCCCATATTTCTCGTTACTTCCTTATTACTGTTTGCCATTAATGAATTATTCACTATCATCAATGTGTTACAACAAAACCTGAATTTTCAGTATTTTCCCCCCAAAATTTTCAATACACAAATCCGCAAATAGAAAAAAATGCTCCAATATGTTACTTTTTAAGCCATCTTGAAATCATTTACAATTTTTACAACAACCAAGATTGAAGTTTGTTTCAATTAGGAAAATCTTTTATTTCTTTAGTTGTGGCAATGATTTGGTTTGGATTAATCATCACATCTGGAGATCCTATTAAACACAAATGAGAGGACACAGGGAGGTTTTTATGTTCAAAGCAATCATTAACAAGAAACCGTAACATTGTGCAACCTAGTGATTTCCTTAAATGAAAAGCTCCCTGCTGTTCCCTTTTTAAATCTAAAAATCTAACAAGTCTCGCAGCCTTTTTCAACTAATAAATGTAAGCCCCATGTAATGAAGTGTGATGTAGAGAAGGTACTGGGCGGATGAACTTCAAACCCAGTGTGTTATTATCATCCTGGTAGTTAAATCTTACACCATCTAATCCCCCAGTAAATGGAGGCTTGAACTTTCATATCCTCAAACATTATCCAACGGTGGGAAAAAAGTTTCATTACATATGTTTGAAGCCACTGCTGTTTTACATATACCAGTACATCAAGACATCTGATATGTTGTAGATCTTAGAAAGTGAGAACATTGGGTAAGATAATAGATGATTATAAGTTTCATACCGGTAGAGTATGAAGTAAACACACAAATAACATACATTTTAAATGAGCCATCTGCCCCTATACAAATAATCAAAGATATTGATTGCACATTTCTTAATGCTTTCAAAGGTTTGAATATATAGGTACTATAGCACACATTTCAGAAATTTTGTCACGAACACACTCTAATGCATTAGATTACATGATTATCTATCGAATAACACCTATCATATCTTGACAACCAGATATAGGATGTTTGGTGCAACAAAATAACCTTAATGTAAAAGTCAAATTCTGAAATGCCAATGCTCTAGGTAAGCGATAGATCCTGAAAGCGTTCAAGAATAACAACAATGGGATGCCATGCTCAAGTAGAGTAGCTGTAAATTTTAAGTACAAGACAATATTTATGACATTTGCTGAAGAGTTACATGTACAGACCACACATTGGCTACAACATTGAGTTCAAGAACAGTACTTAGTCCAATTCTATAAGATTTTTAAGAGTATGTCATGCAATGATCTTGAATAGTTTTAAAATGTATTATATAGCAACAGTTTGTCGTTTCCCATATGGCTGCAAATTATGAGCAATTTAATATAGATAATTAAGATTCTGTTGAACAGTGTCCGAAAGGAACTTGCGTCAACTGCAAATTGTTAATTATCAGTTTTAATGGAAGGCTTAGGTAGTTCCATGAATCCCAACATTCCCAAGACAATGCCACACTGTATAGGTCTAATACCACATATGTGCAATACCAATTACAAGCACGAACCAAGTGCATATCTAGCTATAGTGATAATACACTAATGTCAAATAAGGGTAGGTGTGCGAGGGAGTGCTGAACAAAATAATACTAAATTGTCCAAATTTCATAACGCAACTGCGTGTTTGTTGTGTCTGCCTGTCAGAATACAAAGCATTCAAAGTTGAGGAGGTGTAAGTTGGAATATTTTAAGGGTATTGATATTTTATCCAATTAATTGAAATCATTAATCATTGGTGTCATACGAGTTATTACACATTATTGCAACAATAATACAACCAGGAAAAAAGTATACATTTTGCATTATAGATTAACAGAGAGGATGTCAACCTTTTTCTAGATAAGCTTGCGAGTTGAAAAGCAGCACTATTCAAGTGTTATATTTTCTCCAGTTAAATGAGCTGTACCGGAATATGATCTGGTGAAATATGAGATGATAAATCAATTCTATATTTCCGTTATAAAATAATGAATATCTTAACACAGAATCTGGAAGCTACGAAAATTGTTTTATGATGAGAATTGTTCTCCAGTTAGGAGCATCAAGGATGCTAGGGACAATAGATCATCACAGGGGCGCCAAACTTTCTTGTATCAGTGACTTATGTACTACACCAAGAGAATTGGAACATTCGAATATCAGAATTTTGTTTAACATTTTTTCTTTTAATGATTTTATTTTGTTAGCCCTTATGATGAATTGCACCTAATAAATAATGCATGATTGTATTGAACCAGCCCTTGTATTTGGGGGTCAGGAGCAAGCTACAAACATTTTTTGCACCTAATAATCTGAAACATTGCATGATGTTATTTAACCAGCCCTTTGTATTTAAGGAGGAAGCATTTTGCAAACACCCACTATAATCTGCATCATAATCTTGTAATAGATTGCATTCACTTAATTGGCGTTTTAGTGTTAGATATAAAACTTTAATAGCATTTAATTTTAGCAGGATTTATTAATCAATAAATTAATTAATAATGAAATCAGTGTACACACCATCTTTGATTAATTAATTTCCAATTTAATGAGGAAATTCTTTGAAAATCACACTGTTATACGATATTATGCAAATAAGTGGAACAGCTGCTTATTATTAATATATTCACAAAAACATGCACTAGCATGACAGCGAATGATTTTCACAGCGTGACATAAAAATCTAAGTACTCCATATTAGAATTGCGAAGTGTGCTATTAATTTCATTCTGTATTAATTATGTTTTGTAATTAATCCAAACTTTAATTGACTGTATTAGTAAGTTGGCACGCATACATAATTAATTAATAAACTAAATCACTTTACATTAAAATAAAGCGTTCAGTAAGCAGCGTGAACTGAACAATCCCTATTGTATCCAATTTTATAAGTGTTTTTTAATCCGAGGAAGCAAAATTAATGTATTTAAGATGGCAATTTGGGTATTCCATTGTGCTTTTAAAGCCTGGCATGCAGACGGATGGTAAGTAGTCAAATTACATCTTAAACCAAAGTGATTAATATTGTCTTAAAAAACATTTTTCATTACATATCAAGCATTAGACAATTGAGCCATAAAAGCAGAATTGTTGTATGTGCAGATTAAATGAACACAGCGATAGACCAGTCTGGTGTTCATCCCTTGAGGTGCAAAATGAAGATTTACCAGTTCATAAAATTTAGTGAGAAAGCTTCAAATTGCATTTTTGAAGTACTAAACCATTTTTAAGAATGATTTTAGTGTCATCATAATTATAGGGCTGAATTCAATCAAGGCATGCCAACGTTTTTGACTCACAAATGTTAATGTTTTTTTTGTAACACCAGACTTTTAACTATTTACTTAATCGACCCTTATTACATTTACCTGTAGTAGACTAATATTGTGTACACTGTCTTCATACAGATTTTTGGAAAATTATTGAAAATTGACATCTGAGTTTCGCAATTGTGAGGTGGCGTTATACTGATTTATTTAAAGCCAGTTGTGAAACATTTGACATTCTAAGTTATATAAATCACTCTCACTTTATTCCTGATGGTATCAAATACAGATATGTGAGAGAAGATGTGGGTTTAGAACGTGTAATGTCGAAGGTTAAGTGGTTATGTATCAAGTGACCGCAGCCACCATGCACACAGCCAGTCCCAACCGCCAATAATTTCATAAATACCAATTAAAAGCTAATTATAGAAAATGAACAGAAATAATAAACATTAACTTCTGACAAATTCCCTCATATGTTGGGTAGTGTGAGATAAATGATTAATTCATTCAAATCAACAGTTCTTGACGGACTCAATCCTGATATAGCTAATATATAAAAATATAAGACATGTTTTGTAACAATTTATGGCAATATCCCTTTGTAGAAGTGGTATAAAAATATGATTTATTTGTCATTTCATTATTGTATATGTCGTAAAATTCTCAACTTCTAAGTGTTATAATCTCTGGTTGCCCACACAAATATAAACTTCTATCTGAAACGTTAAAAGTGACTTGTATCGTGAATATTTATTATATGATTACAGAGAATGTTGCTGGCAACCATGATTGTTTTATGGCACGGCAAATGAATTATGTCCATTTCAATGAGTATTATTAACCTTTTCTCCAGAATTATTTCAACAAAATTGGAATTGAGAACTTTAAAATAAGTGAAATCTAAAATAATTCTCAAAAAAATTACTAACTTGAGAAAATACTTAAATTTTATTGTTAATAAGTTTGGAAATTTAAGAAAAAAGGGATCTTTTCAGTGATTGTTCATCAACAATTTTGAAAAATGGCCCCTCATCAGGATAATCATGTAGGTAAATACGATTTAATATAGGGGTCTATGTTGCGTATTAGGGGTCTATGGAGAAATGGGTTAACATAGATAGGGGCTCCATGGAGATTTGGGTGAACAGACAGCATCAGTTTATTTACAATAGTTAAAATAACATCAGAGAAGCGTGTCAATTAAGTGCACCCCCTGTGTTTATAATTCTCAGATAATAACTTATACCCCTTTACCTGATAGACCATTATAATGAATAATATACCAGCTATATATTTTATCTGTAACACTATACCTCAAACAGCAGACAATAGACAACAATGGACATTTAACGAAATTATGTTATGGTAAACAATCGTCAATGATAAATGCAAACACTGGCAGGGGATCCCGAATGCCATATTTCTTATCACTGGCATAATCATCAATTTTATTACATACCCAATACCGAACAAATAAATAATCAGACTGTACTTCTTTCAAAATAAACCTTCAAGTTGGATCGTTCAATGATAATCTATACCAGACACTTTCAGAAACAAGAACTTTCCTTTGTCAAAAATTTTCTTTAATAAAATATGAAAAATAAAATTGATTTACGTCGTGATTTAGAAAAGTGGTGTATAATTTTACATGTATTATTAAGTTAATTTATTGACACCCATTTCAAATTAAACCTATTATATTATTTTTTTTAAAAATCGGTGTAATTGACTAGGGCTGCGTTTTAATTCTATTCGGTCCATTTTCAAATAGAAAGACTGTTGTATTGATGCTAAAATGATCCTATTCAAAACATGGACGGCTCATTTTCACAAATGATCATTTTCATTTTATTCCGAATACATTGATTTTACAAAAGAAATGAAATGCCACGATATCCCTGCTGAATAAAATCTTTATATCATATTAACAATACCTATAGAATTTAACAAATGAATTTAATTACCATTCATATCTTTTCCATAAGATGATTGCCAACTTTCCGTACAATTTATAACAAGATCTTAGACAGGATTTAAAATTTGTAAATGAATTTTAAGTTTGAAAGACTTTAATGATTTAAACGAGAAATAATAGGGAATGATTAGCAATTATTTGGCCTTAAGATTATCCATGTTCCACGACATGTTTTTTTGTATTGTACAATTGCAATATTAATATTGTTAGTAAAGCATGAAAAGATTGAATAAGATATGGAAAAAAATTAGATCGTTTAGCGATAGTTTTAAATCAACACCTGACACGAAATAAGAGTCTATTACTCATCTAGCTAGTTTAGAGTCACTCAAAAAGTTGAGGACAAACACTTCAATGTTACGTTTGCTTAATACAAGTCAAACACTTGTTTGTGAAACATTTAGACGATATTAAAAACTCAACTACTGTATACTGTGCACTTGAGTTTCTCAAGAAGTTTTAGAAGTTTTTTTCGTAATGTGATTTCGCTTTTTAAAAGCCACGAGTATCATATCACAAAAATCGCTAAACGTTTTCCCCTATGATCAATATCCCGTCTTTCAACAGGTATTTTATGTAGAACAGATGTTTCGGTTTAAATGTTGTTTTTCTAACCTCAAACATAACAAGCTAAGTCTGAAACACGTTCCAGTATTTTCCGATACCAGAGTATACTAAAAATGAAAACAAGAACTTTCCCCGAATTCCTAATTGAAAGTTACAAGTTATAACTCAATGATAGACAGATCTGACAAAGTACGACTTCAAGAAATTGGTGCTCTTCGAAGTAAGAGTTAGAAAAATCTGTCATCGTTCATTTTCAAGATCGTAGCAGAGTTAGAAAATCAGAAATTAGGAAGTACATATGTTTTTTCAATCTTTAACTTTTTTAACATAAGAATACCAAGTTGCAAAAATTATGCCAATTTGTGTTTAAATGCCAATTTTTGTGGACAAAACTATAATACCGGTAATACAACTGCCTAATGTGAGTAAAAGTCCATCTGTCTGCAAAGACCACCATTCTTTTCTCCCATCAGACTATTTCCAATGATACTTAACATGTTAAGACTATCAGAGACCACCTGTCTTCAAACACCATTTTTGCAGTCTCCAAGGGTGGTCTATAAATACATGTTTGACTGTGTGTACTAAATTATCCATTAAAAGCAATTAAGAATACTCATGCTTATACTGAGTGTCTATTGGTCAGTCAAACGTAAAACAAGTTTTCATTGGCTGACCTCTTTTATATTTATTTACGACCGTTATCTAGTAAATATTAATGGTCTGAATAAAAAGTTACAGGAAAACAACGATTTTTGTATGAATAAATTATAAAAAACCATTATTCAGTAAATGAACGATACACATGAGATTGGCGCCTACAGGGTCCAATGAAAAAGCAAACTGTTCTCAATGCTTGTAAATGGTAAATATACCATAATTATATTCAATCTAAAAATTGTACTTTTAACAATATATCAACACAAGTTCAATGAATTCTGAGTTTCTCGTATTTTACGACTTGTATAACTATTTCTGTAGTTACATTAGCACTTACAAGAAATTCAGATAGATTTTCAAATTTTTTTTGTAATCCCATTGGAATTCTCTAGTATCATGTATTAATGTATTATCCGTAATAATTCCCTGTTAATTCAAGAAGGAATATTAAATCAACCAATAATTAAAAGAGGGGCGTTAGAAAGCTTCAACAGCCACGAAGGGTTGTCGTCACTTCATCACAAATTATTTTGCAACCTTTTCCATTGTTTGACATCTTATCGACATAATTAGCTGGAAAATCTATCAGACTGACACCAGCGGAAACAGAAGCAAAAATTAATAAGACACCTTTATTATACTTGATGAAAATTAGGATTTAAAGAGGGACATTACATAAGTTACTGTCACTTATATAGAGGGGTGTTATATAAGTTACTATCAGTGTAATTAGTTACACCAATAAGAAATGTAGAACCAGGAGAGTGTTTCCCCAATACAGCGGCTCTATTCGATATTGACAAGATTACGTCATATTAACCGTGTCAAAACATGACATTAACACCCAAACATAATGGATCCCACATACCATGCATTGACTCCTGCAGTTTGCATAGCGCTAAGATTGCTAATATAAACTATGCTACAAACAATCTATCTAATTACTTAGCTAATTTCCCTCATAACTAGTTAATTAATGACATATAATGTAGTCAGTTACAACTCCTACCAAACACATTGCAGAAATAACTGATATAAGTCCCTATCCACTTAAAATATATTCCCCAGCAAACGAGCAATGCAAAAACGTAATTATCACACCTTTAGAAAGTTTTCCCTCCACTTCATAAAAGGCAGCTAGGGGGGAACAGATAATAAATATTAAATGATACAAGGCAGTTGTTAGACAGTTGTGCATGACCTAATAATATTCACATGCAAGTGTCAGTGTAATCACCAAATACAAGAATAGAACATCATGTATCTAAAATTGAAATCCTGCAGTTTACGACTGTCGATAATGTAAAAGAAATTTAATGGGCCTGTTTTTCTACACATGTTCAAGACTTTGATATCAGCCAAAACACAATTTGTGTCTGCTGAAAATGAATGTCGCCATCAAAAAGTTATTCCATCAAAAATAACTTGAGCTATTTGAACAAATTTAATTTTTGTATCAACCAAGAAACTACTGAACCCCGCTTCAACTGTAAAATATATATTAATGTTCGAAAATGTGTTGTCTCCTAAATATCCACTTTCCCCCACCCAAGTATGTTATCTCCCTGTAAAATTTGGTCTCAAGCAAATTTTTATATCCCCCTCTAAAAAGGACTAGCTCCTTTCTAGAACGTGTTATCCCCTCTTAAACATTATTATACCCCTCAACAATATTTGTGCCCTCTAAAGTATAATGTTGACAGTGAAGTCTTAATAGTGCCTCAACATTCTGCTCTCAGGTAGACTGTTATTATATGCAGCGAGTCCTCTAAAATAGCAGCAAGCTAGCGAGATCACACAGACCAGCAATCATGCTTCCATCAGACAAATATAACCCAATATAATCAGCCTGTTATCTATTACTAGACTCGGGTAATAATTACACCATTTTTTTACAAAATTCACAATAATCACTGCACTTAAACGACAAAAAATAACCCACTAACGATATAAACCATTAAATTGCATTTAGAATCATTTTTTATAAAGATAGAAAAAATGTTGAGTGGTAGATTTCAATTGCAGTGTAAATTGTAGACAAAATTTACTTCTCTGGTGTGATATTCTGGTGCCAGTTTCTAGATTTATACACATTGGAATGGCAGAGGAAATTGAGTTTTACTTACTGCAAGCTTTTAAGTTAATTACGTTTCTAAAACTTCAAGGACAAGTCCTGCTACTGCGACAATTGTATTTCTCCTTTACCAAATTGTTAAATCTTAATGAGTTACACCATGCCATCAAAGTCTAGCTTTCTTCACAAGTTAGTTATTCTCATGAGTCACCGAACCAGTCTCAGGCCCAACATGAGTTAAATTTACTACTTCTAAGATATTATATTACTCAGTGTATTAGACAGATTTCTGCTGTTCCTTTGATTATTTTATGTAACTTAGACTACCAGTGACTTTATGTAAGAAGTAACATGGAAAATCATGGTTTTTAAATCCTCAACTATGCAGCATCTTAGGCACTTTGGTCTGTTTCCAGATTTTCAATTCTTTACAAATCAACCCAAAGTACTCATAATGAGCCGCAAGATTATGTTTAAATGTGATCCTATAGAGTTGCTTTCACTGTTGAAAATAATCACGAAAATGTGTTGCATACCCATAAAATGTTCCCGGCCTAAACAGCATCCCATAATGCTGCTGATCTTAAAAGTTTTGTAATGTAGGTGAAATGTATGAACGATAAAACAAAGGCATTAAAATGCTTTCCAAGATAGATGCAAAATTTCGAACATGTATCAATATTTCATGAATGCAAAGAGCCGGAGTTATTCATCCGAATATTAACTGACCCTAAGTACTTTAGAACAATAAATGTTTCGCAATCGTTTAGGGAGAGAGGGGTGAGATGCAAAACTAGTCTATGTGTATGAACATAAGCGAAGGCAATAGCTATAGGCAGGTTGCGATTTCCAGCTCAATTTGAAATAAATATGAACTACATAAGTGATCAATCTTAAAATTAATCTGTCTACATGCCAACATGAAATTTTATCAGATATGAAAGTACTTAAAGATATTACATAAGTTTTTTTCTGCTGCTAACATATATACCTAGTTACATAAGCCAGTGTGCATGATTGTTTACTAGAATTGAGAGAAATCCTTGAATGTTCATGAGATGTAACTTTCTAAATATCTTGCAAGTTAGAATTTCAACTTTTTTGTACCATAACATAATTGCTTGGAAGTTGTTAGCTCATACTAAACAAATCAAGTTCTATAGATTGTCTGTTAATGCAACATTAATGGCAGTCATTGACTTACAAATTTACTTAAATAGCAAAAGACTTCAGATAATATATATACTACAATGTATTCATAAACAGCGTCTACATGAACATTTATTTGATAGCACTAATCAGAAACTATGTTATCTACAGTCTCTGTATTAATGCATTTCAAACCTTTTTTCCCATTTTCCCTGATATACGTTACTTATAATTTTAGTAACACAGTTAATAATCGATCCCTAATGTGTTCTCAGCTGGGTATATCAGAAAATGCTGTTATGTTTTAATTATTTAATGCTACACATTGTATGACAAATGTAAAGTGAAATTGGAGACGTTTTATCGTGATTGTCAATATATTTTAAAGTAAGTATTAACGAAAAGTCAATTAAAAATTAATTAAGCTTACTATGTAAGACAATTTCAACCGTACGTAATTGATGATTGAATTATATTTACACTTGGATACTTTCACTTTTACAATTACATATTGTCAAGTAATATATGTCTTTGTGGAACAAATACATCGTATTCTGTTATTTAGGCAACTCAGAGTTAATTACCCCCTTTATTAGATAACTAACAGTACAGTTAGTCGTAGCTATTTTAGTCCCAGAATTATAAAGCTTGAACTAATATATTAAACACAGATTGGGAAACATTTTAGGTCTTACAATTTGTAAATACTGTGAGTTTCAAACCTCTCTGTAAAGACCACCGATGGTAAATGTTCACAAACAGTGCTTTATGGACAGGACCTGGTGGTCTCTCTGAACGGTTTAATATTACTGTAATGATCTGACAGGAGAACGACCAACTGTCAACAAAGACCATTACTACAAAACCTGTCTGCAATGACCACTTGTTTATCATATCTACCATTAAACAGATTTTAAGAATATTCAACCTCTTAAGAGAGACCACCTACTTACAAACAGACCCTGATCTCCTAAAACATCTCAGTCTGAGCTAAATCTCATCTAAACTATTGCCATGTGTCTTTTTGATAATTTCCATAAGAGACTGCATTCACAAAACAGAAAACCTTAGTCTTAGTTTAATACAGTAAAATTTAGTGCTCCAACTTCAGATTTTCTCAAATTCTGACTCTGATTTGAGCAAAATCTCAATTTTAGTGAGATTTCTTCCTGAGATGCTAGGGGTATTTGGCCAGGTCCTCATGGGTGGTTGTTACAGAGAGGTTTGGGTATATATATCAATACCAGGCCTGTAGCTTTCTCCATGTGTGGTTGTTACAGAGAGGTTTGAGTATATATATCAATACCAGGCCTGTATCTTTCCCCATGGGTGGTTGTTACAGAGAGGTTTGAGTATATATATCAATACCAGGCATGTAGCTTTCTCCATGGGTGGTTGTTACAGAGAGGTTTGAGTATATATATCAATACCAGGCCTGTAGCTTTCTCCATGTGTGGTTGTTACAGAGAGGTTTGAGTGTATATATATCAATGTAAATTCTGAATTATGTATCTGTTACAAGGATCCCAGTTGACAGTCATTCGAGGCTGACATCTTGTATTGATAAATCGAGTTTAACCGCATCAACTAGTCAATATTAATCTCATTTTTGAGCAATCTATGAATACGGACACGGTAACAGACACCAAATTGACATTGATTTTGCTTATAGAAACATGCTTAACAAGACCTATCACATTTCGTTAAAACAAGAAAAGAGCGAAAACCATTGAGAGTGTTTGATATTTATTATTGTATTAACTATACATGTAGCACTATTAGTTTGTCCTCCCCTATGAAAGTGGAAGGTAACATTATGTTTACGCGAAATACAGAAAATATCAATAGTGTCACTTATATGACACAGAACACATTGTAAAAAGAATTTAAGTGCATTGTTAACATATTGCGAAAATGAAATAAATTGATATAAATTATATGTATTGCTTTACAAAACTTTTTACAAATAAATTACAATTGAGCACAAAACAGTCTTTGATAGCAACAACCTATTTAAACATGAATTATTATACAAGTTATATACATTAGGTTATTTTAGCACGGTAAATTGTACATTAGTCTGTAAAACGCATCTTGAAAAGTCAATTTCATCTCATTTCATTTTTATAGCCAGGCTCTGATAATAAGATATATGAACGTTATTATATAAAATTTTCTGTAAGTGGTTTTAACGTTGTTTAATCATATTTGTATGTGAAAGATCTATTCTGACGGGAGTTCTAGACAACACATACCCCCCACTAATAGATCCCAACGAGATCAGAAAATAACAAAATTTCACAAAATAAAGGAGTCACATAAAAAAGATATTATTAAATAAGTTTGATGTGAATCAGTTGTTGTGTCTGAGAGAGTCGGGGAGGTATTGTACTACTGGATGTTGATGATAGTATTGAATCACTTGTTGTGTCTGAGAGCCGGGGGGGGGGGAGATATTGTACTACTCCAGGGTGAGGATAGTATCATCACAGAGAGCTTCACACTTACTACATTGTCTAGACGGTGTACACAGAATTACACACACACTACCACTCACCTTAAAATGCCGATGAGAACTGTCAAGACCATTTTTCTGTATTAGATCATCGTCGGAAAAGACGTCGTCCTCCAGTGAGAAGCTGACCTCCTTTTTCTTGCGTTCACTTGCCAGCAAGCTGTCCTCCGATGGTAATGAGAATACAGTTATACTTCCATCAAACACGCGTTTCCCGTCTAAATCCGGGTCAACTTTTATCTGATTATTGTTTTTCCTTCTTTGTTCTTCTTTTCTTTCTCTGTCGATCCGACGAATAATACATATAGTGGCAACAATACCCACAGATAACACAACCGTTACCACGCCAACAATAATAGCGATGAGAATGTTTTGGTTACTAAGCACATCAGTTACTTGGGGCTCAGTACGAGTTCCATTGTTCAATCTGATTTTAATATAAAGTTCAGATTGCACAGAATTTGCTCTAGGTTTTCCGAAGTCTGCGACGAGAATTTCCAACTTATATAATTTCCCTACAGCCGATCCTGGTAATGATTCGGTTATTTGAACTACACCATTATTTGGGTTCACTTGAAACAATTCCGAATCATTTCGACCAATGACGTCATAGCGAAGTCTACTATTACTGGTTCCCTGTTCATCACTATCGGTAGCTTGAATCTGACACACAACATGCCAAGGGGCCACTGATTGCTGAATACTGACAGTGTTGTTTCCTGGTCGCGGAAATGTAAGATTTGGATACAGATCGTTAGCGTCAGATACGTTCACGATAACAGTTCCAGTACTACTCAATGGTGGCATACCTTTATCGGTCGCTACCACACGAAACTCGTATCTATCCAGTGTTTCACGATCTAACTCTTGGTTAGTCTTCACACTTCCATCATTAAAAACCACAAACGGTACCTTACCCACATAGTCGGGACTCATACTATACACAACCTGCGCGTTCATGCCGAGATCTTTGTCGATAGCTGTGACACGTCCAACGACAGCATCAGCGGGGAGATTTTCAAGAACTACAAATTTGAACACTTCGGTGAATGTTGGAATCTCATCATTAACATCTGTGATGTGTAGTTTGATTGTTGCTGTCCCAGTGAGTGAATCTTCTCCTTCCTCGCCGACATCGACAGCAAATATAGGAATCACATATGCTGCTCTCTTGTCACGATCTAACGATTTGTTTAGTCTGAGAATTCCTGTGGTAGAAGCACTTGATGAATTTTCGAAATAGAAATAATCCTTATATTCATAATTTTCAGCAATTTTAAAATGAAATTCTGCATTCTTTCCTGTATCCAAGTCAGAAGCTGTGACCTTTATAACTGATGCGCCAACAGCTGTATCTTCACGAATGTTCTTTGAATAACTCGACACAGAAAACACTGGTGCATGATCATTCTTATCGGTGATAGAAATATTGAACGACGCCGACGCCGGTAAGGGTGGATTTCCGTTATCCTGACAATACACCGAAACTTTCTGCACTTTCGTACGTTCGTAATCCAGAGGCTGTGATACAAAGATCTTATATTTATTCATGTCTATCATTTGTATATCAAAGCCATTACTTTGTATAATACAGCTAGCGATACCTTGTCGACCTTCGTCATGGTCAACAACTACAACGTAAGCAACAACAGTTCCTATGGTCGCTAACTCTGGAACTTCTGCATTGGCTGTCTGCGTTAGAAGATTGATCACGATCTCCGGAGCATTATTTCCCGTGTTTTCAACATTCACTATAACGAGGGTCTGTGTTGACAGAGATTGACCGTCCAGAGGGTTGTCGTAAGCTTCGACAATAATCCGATACTGTAAATTAGGTGCGTACATAATCTTCTCCTTTAGAATGATCTCACCACTATCTTGAATTATGTCAAACAGATCAAACAGTTCAGCTTTCTGATGAGTGCTAAATACATACTTCACTTGACCGTTTTCATCGGCATCTAAATCTGTGGCGTTTAACTTCAAGATCACAGTTCCTTTCTCTGTCTCTTCACTGACAGTACAGTTATACGATAGTGCACTGAATGTAGGCTGGTTATCGTTTACGTCAGTCACAACAATGTAGAGGGGTAGCCTCCCCTGCCTCGGCGGAATGTCACCATCTTCAGCAATAACTTCTAGGAAGTAGGCATTAAGCACTTCCCTATCTAACGGTTCAGTCACGACTAGCCGGACATTTGAACTACCATCTAAATCTTTCTGATATTGAATCATGAACGGTAGATTTCCGGTTTGGTCCGGATCTTTGGATTCCAATCTGTATTCTTTCAGGGAATACTGCGAGCTTGTGTCCCGATCACGTGCCCCATAGATCGGGTATGTGGTACCAACTAAGACGGATTCAGGAATGGTCAAAGTCAAATCAGATTTCAGAAACACAGGTGAATTATCGTTGATGTCGTTGATGAAGATGTGAACCTTTAAAATTCGAAAGAAACTACCTAGTTCTGATTTGGCAGCAATTTGAATGACTAGCATACATGTATCTATGTATTCACACACAGTTTCTCTATCAATAACAGCGTTTGTGTACAAATCACCGCTACTTTCATCCACACGGAAATAATGAGCATACTGATTGCCTGTAGTCAAAAAAGTAAAAGTTAATGTTGAAGAGTCACTGCCACCGATTGCCGAAAATAAATTTGAGTCCTCACCAACATTTCCGATGTACGTAGAATTCGAGCGTTCCTCATCAAGATGGTAGGTGACGTCCTGAGCAAATCCACAAATCAACAAACTGCACGTAATTGCACAGATAAATATCAATTTAGCTGCCATTTTAAATTCCTAACTAAACTAATTTAAATCACCAAGTTCTCTGCATAATTCTGTCTGTTAATCTGATGTCCTTTTTTTATACAAAATATCCATTTTTCTAATGTTCCATTGAACAAGTTTATCACTTTTAAATCAATTTAACTGACTCCTCAATAGAATTAAAACTATTTTGTCATAAAAATCCTCAAACAAATTAAATCAAAATTTAATCCAAGATTTTATCTTAATTTTATCAAGTGCCGATAAAATAAAAATGGACAATAAAAATATCCAGTATTTACAATTAAGTTCTTAAATCCGTTCCCATCAAACTCTTTAATCCTTCAACGTTCGATGATTTCCTACAGTCAATTAAATTCACTATATTTACCACATACACGGAAATTTCAAATAAACATCGCTTTACACTACTTTACTCCAATGTAAACGCACTTATTATCACTCAAAGTATTTACTCTCTGTCGAAACGTTCTCGTTCACCAAATGAATATGAACAGCTTTTTTATAGCTATATATCCCAATATCTTATTTCAATGTATCGCTTCAATACCTCTCTCCGAATAAATGTGCCCAGAGTGCACTCTAGAAGAATTTTCAAATTTATTATTGCACTATTTTTCAACAGTAGTAATGTGTCGATAACACGATGCTTATACGATTATAACACCACTAAGCCTCTGACATCAATATATAGAACAAGTCATGCTTCACTGAGCCACAAGTTTTCCAATCATTTGTCTTTAGATTTCTCTCTGCAGGACTGCTGAATGAATATAAAGTCTGTAGTCCTTCCTTAATTAGGCCTAACTGTTTACTAAATTGTACTTAAAGTGTCCAAGTCCTCCAACACCTTCTTCAACTATCTCTGTATGACATACTCTATCGCCCTCAGGGCTTGTGTTCACTTGTCCACTATCCTCTATAATACTCCAATGTTACATCCTTATCTCCAAGGCCTTCAGGCTGAAAACACATCAATAAACATCATTTTTCACTATGAAATATTTAAATTTTTCAAACAACAAGTTAGAGATTAGATAGGGATCTCAGTGCAGTAATTAACACAATTGCATTGTAAGCATGTCATACACAGGCTTTCATGTCCCTTATGTTACCAATAATAAATAGCTACACTAACTCAGCTCATCATTTACTTGTCTAGATAGTTTCCCAGTCTTCTCTTATCTGATGTTTAATTACACTGATCTAGTAACATACTTAATTAATCATTCCCTTTAATATTAATCACTCTTCTAAAACATTGACTTTGTTTACTGAGAATTGAATGCAACTTTAATATGTTTCATCAATATAATTTCCATTTTCTAACTAGATTCAAAATCTTTTGGACTCATTTACAATTCTGCTACTTTTCTAGAGTATAAGTCTCTTAGGGTTTATTTGTTTTACTATAAAAACAGAACAATAAAATACTTTTCTGGAGATTTCAAACCTCCGGCCTCGTTTTTGTCTGAAGATTCAATTATACTTCTACTTGAATAAATAGTTGAGTAAATTTACAAAATTTAGTACTTTGTGGTGAATAAATATATATCGAAAAAGCAATCACATCGGTTAAAATGACAGCAATCTTGATGTATATAAAATAAAAGGGATTCAATATCTACGTTTTACAGAAGGAAACGCAATAATGAAACACTTTAGGTCTTAACGTGCTTTGAATGTCTGAAACCAACTTAATTTTGGATACAGAATATCAATCAAATTGCCTCCATTGTATAGTTATTTACAAATATTAATTTGTACCTATATGACATAGATCGATATGACAATACATCCAATTTCGGAAATATATATCATTGGTAAATTTTTTGAAAATACTGAAGGTAATTTATTATATTTTCTGACAGGAATTGTTAAAGCATTTTTCTCAAAATAACACATTTTTCCCCAAAAAATACCAATAGAACACTGTAATTGTGTGACAATATAATTGTTAAACTATATTTTCACCAAAATTTGGTGAGAATAGTTATCTGCAAATAAAATAAACCTTGAAAGTTATTATAGAGTACTTACTAATTAGCACAATTTGCATTTTAATCCAATTAAATCATTTGAAAAATAAAATCTTTCAAGTTTTTTTTACATTTATTTTTATTAAATAATAAAATTACTCATAATTACAATCAACAATGCTTTGGGCACACTTCAACACATACAATTAAATCATGTAAGGGTCAGTAAAACCCCCTTGGCCATAAGGTGCACTACCTTCCCTTAATTGTACCATATGGTAGTCTTGACCAGTAATTACTGAGTAAATATTTAAGGGACAAAGGGATTTAAGTAAATATTGAAAGGGTTGACAAAATTCTTTGAATTTCTTATTAGACTGCTAAACCAAATGTCCCATATAAATAATCTGTAGATTTAATGTGATTTGTGATATGGTTGTAAATAAAATGAAAATACATTCTTGTTCAGTTATGTTCTAATTTAAACAAACATCTAAAATATTTGATCTTTGTTCTAAACTACATTGTATACAGAAAAAGAAAAAACAAAGATCTAAACACATATTAGATCTTTGGGGAAAAAACATGTAAAATATATGCAATTTTTAATAAACCAAATAATAATATACAATTTAATATTAGTAATATGTTATGTAAAGAAAACTATTTTCGATGATCATTAACTATACACAAAATAATAATTAAGGGCCAAAAGATAATATTACGTTTCTCAGTTTTTTTTGTCAAAATTAAATAAGGCAACAGGTTAAAAATGTTTCTTGTGTTTCAGTTTTTTTGTATCCTGCTTATTAGGTTACAGACCACTAAATTGGGAACAAAGCAAGAAATATTTTTGATGTAAAAAAAAACCAATCAGGGAGTGAAAACAATTCATGCAGCAAGGGTCAGAGAAACTAAATATTTTATTTTTAGAGGGAAAATGTCACCATTTAAATCAAATTTTTATTTTTTATACTTTTTTTATTACTTTTTTACAAAATAAAACATAGACATAGCAGGCAAGTTAAGCCCCGCAAGTTAGTTTTTCGAGGAATTTAATTTATCTTATATTATATATTCTTTCCCAGACGAACTGAAAATGCGAAATAAGTGTAAAAGAACATAAACAGGAGTACGAAGTCTAGGCTTTGATGAAATCAACACGGAAAACAATTTTCGGGATCACATATTCTTTTCAAAATCGTCTGTAACATTGGAAGTAATTGACTAGATTGTATAGCCAGGTGACAGGTACTGTCAATTTAGGTGTTACCTAATTCATCACCGACCCCTTTCCCTCTACACTAACCCAACTCAAAGTAGAAGCAATATAAGGCTAGGCTTCAGACTTTCGATTGAAAACCTACATACACCAAATAGAACTTGTTACATTAAATTTTACTGTTGAGCACCATGCAAAGTTGTTAGACGAGGTGATCAATAAAAATAATTTGTTTACCAGGTCCCACATTGGTTGCATACTAAAATCAGCAAAATGTAAAACTTTTTAGCTGTCATTTAAGATTATTTAGATTTTAGCCCTTTACTCCATAGAGATGTCAATTCACCACTATGCCATAATTCATAATAGGCATTAAGGGGAAACAATCCAAGTATTGAAATGGATGTAAAAAGAGTAAGCTCAGATCTTATCAAGGGAGATCATTCTAAATATTTGTTAAACCAATGTGCGCAAGTTTTCGCTTATCTCTTTTTATTGTAGTGAAGATTGTGTTGAGTGAAGGGTTAAGTTATTGTAGCGAAGATTATATTGAGTGAAGGGTTAAGTTATTGTAGTGAAGATTGTACTGAGTGAAGGGTTAAGTTATTGTAGCGAAGATTGTATTGAGTGAAGGGTTAAGTTATTGTAGCGAAGATTGTATTGAGTGAAGGGTTAAGTTATTGTAGTGAAGATTGTATTGAGTGAAGGGTTAAGTTATTGTAGTGAATATTGTATTGAGTGAAGGGTTAAGTTATTGTAGAGAAGATTGTATTGAGTGAAGGGTTAAGTTATTGTAGTGAAGATTGTATTGAGTGAAGGGTTAAGTTATTGTAGTGAATATTGTACTGAGTGAAGGGTTAAGTTATTGTAGTGAATATTGTATTGAGTGAAGGGTTAAGTTTTTGTAGTGAAGATTGAGTGAAGGGTTAAGTTATTGTAGAGAAGATTGAGTGAAGGGTTAAGTTATTGTAGTGAAGATTGAGTGAAGGGTCAAGTTATTGTAGAGAAGATTGTATTGAGTGAAGGGTTAAGTTATTGTAGTGAATATTGTACTGAGTGAAGGGTTAAGTTATTGTAGTGAAGATTGAGTGAAGGGTTAAGTTATTGTAGAGAAGATTGTATTGAGTGAAGGGTTAAGTTATTGTAGTGAAGATTGTATTGAGTGAAGGGTTAAGTTATTGTAGTGAATATTGTATTGAGTGAAGGGTTAAGTTATTGTAGTGAAGATTGAGTGAAGGGTTAAGTTATTGTAGTGAAGATTGTATTGAGTGAAGGGTTAAGTTATTGTAGTGAAGATTGTATTGAGTGAAGGGTTAAGTTATTGTAGTGAAGATTGTATTGAGTGAAGGGTTAAGTTATTGTAGTGAAGATTGTGAAGGGTTCAGTTATTGTAGTGAAGATTGTGAAGGGTTCAGTTATTGTAGTAAAGATTGTATTCAGTAAAGGGTTAAGTTATCGTATTCAGTATAACCTGCATTACTCAGGTAACCTCAGTTAAACAACCACCTGTCCAATTCAATATTTCCTTATTAACAATTTTTATGTGAAATTCACCTGCATTAAACATCTACACCCTTTAAGATGTCACATTGGGTGTGTCCCTTGAAGGGCTGCTTTCAGCAAGTTAGACAACTACTTCCTACTTCTCCTCCAAAATTAGTAAACAACCACCCTGCTACATTAAACAAATGTTTTTGTGATGTCCTTTGAGTAAAGAGTTAATCAATAGAGGTCTTCAAATATACATTATGCTGTACAAAATGCTAATTACGAGTACAAAAGGTCTCAATTGGTCATAAATCATGGCTCAGGTCGACTCAATTTCGTCCTTTCAATATCATGTACCCAACAAGGGGAAAGGATCACTATTAGTTTTTTTCAACTAACTTAATCAGTCGCAAACTTACGAGGTTATTATTTGATTATTAATTCATAACTATGTAACTAAACCAAATATCAATATTGAGATCAGTTAGAATTCCAGCTTTACGCGCAAGACAGCAGTATCTGATTTTCCTGGTTCGTATCTAGTTAGAATCTTTTTCCAACCAACTATTTAGTTCCAAACATGGGAGCTTTCATTTCCACAAATTATGAGCATTTGATGTTTTTATTCAATTCTTTTCTGATATGTCAACATTTGTAGTTATTGAATTGGTTTCCTTTGACCAAAACCAAATGTAGCATATAATTGTATCAGAATCGCTTAAATTAGGCAATGTATTTAAAAGCATCAGCTGTGTGCACCACTTAAGAATTTGGCCTTCAGAACTAACACATTGAGAAACTGTACAGATCACCATGAGCTCAAGATCGACATTGAGTGATTTGTTTTGTGCTGTTTTTCTACAATTTTTCAGACAAAAATGGTGGTCTGTTAATTCCGAACCAATTTTCCTGACATTAAGAATCAACCAGTTCTAAGTTGCACTCAACACGCAACAAGCTAACAACTTCTCCACACCTGACTGAAGCCAATGTTGTAGGAGACCATAACCTCCCTGCAGACCCAGTACTCAGGTATTCAACCTAGATCACTCGGGTGTTGTAGGAGACCATAACCTCCCTTCAGACCCAGTACTCAGGTATTCAACCTAGATCACTCGGGTGTTGTAGGAGACCATAACCTCCCTGTAGACCCAGTACTCAGGTATTCAACCTAGATCACTCGGGTGTTGTAGGAGACCATAACCTCCCTTCAGACCCAGTACTCAGGTATTCAACCTAGATCACTCGGGTGTTGTCAGAGACCATAACCTCCCTGCAGACCCAGTACTCAGGTATTCAACCTAGATCACTCGGGTGTTGTAGGAGACCATAACCTCCCTGCAGACCCAGTACTCAGGTATTGAACCTAGATCACTCGGGTGATCCAGACAGGCTGATTCATTTCCTTTTGCGTTTGACTGAGACAGTCGTAGTGCATGACCATTGGGTTTTATCCCAACGTAATTGACCAATGACCTACGGCTTGAACATAGATGATTTATAATTCTGCTAAATCTTCCAGCTTTGTAAACCATGAAGTGTAATTAATTTTGCCTGCAATATTATTTTCTATTGAGACAGTTGGAAAAATGTCTATAGAGTTTTGTCCGAAGTTGTTTTGTTACCAGACTCAGGACAATATAATGCCAAAGAAGAACTCATACTTAAAGATTTACTATAAAAACATGGGATACTTGTCTTTATTCAATATAATTCTTGGACCCATTTACTTAATGGAGTGCAAACATTATAAGAACTATTGAAGTAATTAATAAGCACACACCCTACAAAATCAGTGAAGTACTTCTGTTTATGGAGTGTCAGGGATATATTAGGCCTGTATAATGCTAAGGCCAAAACAAATTATGTGGTCCTGGTAACATGGTGAAAAAGATTAGGGCAGGTAGGTAGGTAGGAAAAACATTTTATTTTTTAAAATTATTTTATTTTTCCTTTTATAACAATATTTCAACACAAACCCACAAAGATCTAAAAATATAATTACAAATCAGACAGGCAAGGCAGCACTCAACAGAAGTAGCCAAAAGGCACAAATTTATATTGGAACCACTAAATACCGTGGTTTTCGTAGAAAATTACTAATACCACAAATAAAATGTTTAGGGTCATGTAAAATAAAAGGGTCTGTCAGGTTACTAGAACTACATAATTAATTTGTTTCGCCCTAACAGCGGCTAATACTCTCCTTTTCCACCAAATATTTACATACAAGTTCAAAATCCTCCTTCTGGTCTACTTGATTGATTAGAACAAGAAAGTTACTCTTCGATTAACTCTGGAACAGTTCTTAGTGTTACTATTAGTGTATGAAGCTATGTTTGGAAGATATTCTCACATTTTCTCTCCCCATCAGTGAATTGGACGTGTTGGTGGTACAAAATGTACGTACACAACGGGGAAGGAAAGTTCTGAGATCTCAGAAAATCATTGTTGCCAATTTTTATATTACAGATGTTTTACATTGTCAGACACATTTACTTCATGTTATGGTACTAACTTCCAAGCAGGCAGCATGAGATTTTCATTCTTAGGTCAAATATATTAATTCATAGATACTCATCCCAACCCACGTCCTATTTTCGTGCCACACCACCACCCCCATCTGAGTATTTTTCTGAGGTATCTTATAATTTTTCTGGTAACCCCAAACTGTTTTGTTTTATTTAAGCTCCCTATTTTTTGTATAATTTATATTTCAAAATAATTCTTCCAATTTAATTAATGTTGGATTTTTTTCAGGAGATTTGATTTATAAAATATGTTTTCAAGTTCATTGAAAGGAATGAATTGGGTGAACATCAAAACCAAGTTTTTGAAAATAATATTCTAGCCCCACCCCCTTTGTTAAGAGGATAAGCTAGCAATTATCTATAATAGCCTTATTTCAAAGAAACAACCCCTATATTGTTATCCCAGACATGGTGTCAATGAAATGTTTTACACAGATTTTTCAACACCCCCTGAACGCAATAATTACAGCAAGATATGAAAACTATGTTTTGTTTGTATGCTGATAAATTTAGAGCAATTACGAAAGCTTGGGAAGTGTGCTTCCAATTTTCACAGTTTACATTCATAACCTATCATTGTTTATAATGGCATTAAATGCAATTCTGTAGACTGGGTCACAGTATTTACCCCTACAGCTACAACACCTAGAAGGTGTAAACTTGCCAACCAGTCTGTGTACATTTTAATAGATGTTGTTGTTGTTGCAATAAGGGGATAAGCTATTTCACAGTCTGTCGTAAAATGTTTCATGAAAACAGAAATTGCAATTATAAATAGATAAAGAAAGAAAACATGTACATAGTTAAATCTAGTTATTTCCTGTTACATGTAAATATTATTCTAAATGTCTTTTAAAAAGTGTTCGGCCCAAAAAGACCACAAGAAAGGTAACAATAAAACAATTTATCACATACAACAGTAAATGCAATTAAGATACAAATACATTAATTTTGTTCCCCCCAGAATTTGTACAATGTTAAAGGAAGTTATTTGTGAATTAGATGAGGAAGATAAATATTATTGTCTATAATCTCTATTGAATCATGTGACAACATCATGTGACCTTGATTTAATGATGTCACAAATGATGTAATCAGATTGTCTTACAAAGGCTTTCATGAAATAAACCCAGCACATATCATCTATTTTATACATGGAGATAAGACAATAACTCCATAGAGATTCACAGAGAATGTAGAAACCAGAAGGCTTTTTGACACAAAATCTGATTGTCTGAATGACCGATGTGTGTATGCCAAAAAGGCTCTACGTTGTATACATTCAGAACATGTATATCTCCCACCATGGACTACAACTCCGACAATCATCACCTGGAACCCCAGCAATGGTTAAGGAGAACAACTTTACAAGCACAGACAAATTTGTGACTATCATCCTTCCAAGCACATAGATGTCCAACACAAACTCACTATGTGTCTCTGGAGACACGTAATTCTAAATGACAGTCCCAGCACCATTGAAGCTATATAGGGAGCTTAGAAACACCAGTACCATCTTAAACTATAGAGCAAACATGGCTACAAACTAAACCTGAGCATTCTGTGATGTGGACCCTTTTCTAAATGGCCATGCAATACAACACAGGGGACAGTAACTGTTGCAATAGCGATGTGTCATAGAATTTTAAGATGCAATACATGCATATAAAATGGGTAAATTGTAGATTTTCTAACAAATTTTAACATAGGTTAACATATTCTACTTATATACCAATACACAAGTATGCTGATTTTTAAAATTAGAAATGCACTCAACCACTTTTCTAACTGGCCACTTTTCAAACCCGAAATGCCTTTAACTGTGGTCATATTATTTGATAGCGAAAATGCAAAATTTATCGTATGAATGACCACGCATAATTTGGCACGTGATTTTGATTTTTAATGATTTGACTGTTAGGACTATTGCAAAACACATTTGTGTGCAACAAATCGTCAAACATTATGATCACAGTTAAACGTATTTAGGGTTTGAGAAGTGACCAATTAGAAAAGTGGTTGAGTGTAGATTGTTATGACTGAGTAATAAGACAGAAAGTTAGAATTCCAATTACCAGCTTATAGGAATAATATCAATACCTGAAGTACACAAAAAATAGAACAGAAATTGAAAACGAACCGATTTATTTCACATAAATACTAAATATGGAAATGTCTGCGTGTAAAGTTCTTGCATTACATGCGTAAAATATATTGATCAATGCATTTTTAAAATTTAATTTGACACGCAGTTTGCTTCATGAAATTAAAAACCGCCCAATTAATTGGCACTCAATTGGCACTCAAATAATGCAGAATATGTGTACAGAGTGCAAATTTGTATTCAACTTATTCATATTCATATTTAATGGGAAACGATGCAATTTCAATTAAAATCCTGGTAGCACATGGAACCCAGTTTCTATAGTACATATATTATGTGTGTGTAACTGATTTGCATTCAGTAGAGAAGAAATTTCAAACCAACTGATGAATTATAAAGCATTCATATTTATTTACATATTAATAATGTGTATTTGTACGCTAAATGCGAATACGATCAATATAGTCGAAATCTATACTTGAATTCAATTCAACGACTTCAGTGCAAATAAAGTTGATTACTTTTTGTTATGTATTAAGGTGAAAGTTTAAAATAAAATTATTGTAACGGTTTGTATACAATTGTGTTCAGCAAGAAGGCAAACTTTTCTATAACATAAGCAAACAATATGATCAATGGAGACTTCATGACAATTATATAAATACTGCTTAAACATTCAATAAATTACATTGATTTTTATTAATTGATATGTCAACAGTTCTAAAATCTGAATAAACACCAGTCGGTCATTTCTCATACTTTAGGTACGAAAACTAATGATGATGTCCATATAAAGGCATTGTGTTGTTTTATCAACTGACATACAATATGGTTAACAATAGCTAAGTAGATTAAACAGTCACAATAAAAGGTCACCGTTGTACAAACTGTCCAACCTTATACAGTACAACAAGTCATCTGTAAAATTGTCACCTTACACGCTGCCTGAGGGGATGTTTTCGAAAAGTAAACAAAATTAATAACAGGTAGACTGCATGGTCGTTAAACAATCTCTAGAGGGGGCATTCAAGGCAGACACTGGTGCAATATTGACTGGTAATTAGGTAATCAGAGGTCCCAACTTGAGACAAGAAAATTAAATATTGTCCTTAGATAGCAAGGAAAGATAGGAGCCAAAATTTATGACTTTGGTCAAGAATTACACAACCATAGACAAATGGTAATAGCTCTTCAATCACACAAAGGGAGCTTTAATTATCCTGATTACCCCTATTACAGCCCTTAAACTTTAAGGGCATGTTGTAATTGATCTGGTCAACCAAATAATATCAAAGATTTGGCCACTGATCAAACAGTAGGGTGATAATAGGGGTCCCTTCTGTCCCCTGTATTATGTGTACAATACCAGAGAGCAAAATAAACAAAATTCATAAACCAAAAAATCCTTCTTAAAAAGTAGTTGTTGCAAAATTCTAATTATTTTATCAGAGAAGCATGTATTTTGCCAAGCCATCAGACATATAAGGCAAACACTCTGCCAACCTTCAATCTTCAATATAATTATTAGCTCATATGGCAAATACACGGCCAGCAGCCATTTCCAAATCCAGAAACAACCACTCATCCTCATTTCTACCATGCTTTATTGATGGTTTATGTATATTATGTTCAATGCATTATGTTTTATCTATTGATTATATATGTCATTTTATATGACCCGTGATTGGTGAAATAAAATACTTAATTCTAAATAATAAGAACATCTCAAAATTAATACATAATTCAACCTCAATATTAAGGCCAACTCAATAATGAGACCAGTTGAGGGATCCCAAGAGCGGTTTTATCATTGAGGTTTTATTGTTTTACCTATGTCAATGGTAAATTCCAACATAAAAGTATATTTAACTTATTCTAGAGTAATAAATTTGTAACATCTAGATTTGAGAAAGTTGCCACAGAAAAGTTTCTGAGCTCCAGTTATCCAATGAACCCATTTGTAGTTCAGGAAATGTAACTTCAAACAATTTACTACAGAGCAGTCCCATTTAATACAACCCCCTAGGTACCAATACATCATTGTTCAATACAAAGTTTTAATTGGAAAATCATTTTTGCCAACAAGGAATTACAAGTATGTTGCGGATACTTTTACTGGATGATATAGGAACTGAATGTCACGCAAGAAAGTCAGAAGTAAGGAAGTCCTGCCCCCTGCATGTTGTGCTGCAAGAAATGTCTCTATCGTATGTGGAGAACATACACTTTTTGACACAAAAACATGTTTCTCACACAATGGGTCATATTTCAACAATAATCGTCCGACAAAACATTTCTGACAATATGCACAACCTAAGGCTTGGCTAAAGCACCAACAATTCATGTGAAGTTTCCATGAAATTTGACCAATGGTTAATGAGAACAAGCTAAGGGGGAAAACACAGAAAATCTTATTTTTGACCATTTAAGGGCCTCACCTCATCAGAAACAATCCCTGACAATATGCATAACATACAAGCAGTGGTACCAACTATTTGAATTCATTCAGACAGAATCACTAATAATTAAACTGTGATGGAATACCACAAATATTGTAGAAAAGACAATCCAAAGTCACACAGATAAGGCGAAAGCACCTAGCTGACTTGAACAACTTGGGAATCAAACTGTGTTGGGTGACAGTGTGAGGCCGGTTGTCTACCAACTGATCCACACTGCCGGACACATAAAGCAGCCACTATAATTACACTTCTCCCTCAGGAGCATATTAATTGAGTATAACCTCACATATATTACATTAGTTCTTTAGTTGAGATGGAAACTGTTTTTCCCCCAGAAACAGACAATGTAACTAAATGCACTAATACACTCAGGAGACAGATAATTTGAGGAATTTGTCGGCCACAGGTGTGAGGGATGTAAATATTGCTGTCATTCAATAACACCGATGTTTACAATGTTGATGAATTAATATAATTACTTTTTTGTCGGTCCTCATCAAATGTTTTTTGTATATATATAATACATAATGTATTTGTTGGTTTGGAAACATACAGCAGTTCAATACACCCAGCAATAGGTGGTACATTGGGGGAGATGCTGGAGATGCTATAAATTATGGTCAGCGGTTAATTGGTAGACAAAACTAAGAGAAGTTGAACAGTTAATGTAACAAATAGGAATTATGGAAGATGATTATATGTGCTTTGTACCAAAGTAGAATACATTAGGAAGCTAACCCAGCTGCCACCAGGTGATTGTCTCAGTTACTGACATTCAAGTGCAACTTTTAACTGTTGGTAGAGTTATATATTGTTATAATGTTGTTCCAAAGTATGTTTGTTGTTTGTTTTGTTTCTTACATTCGACTGAGACAGTAGTTTTGCGTGGCCATTTAGTTTTATCCCTGCCTAATTCAGGCCAATGACCTCAGGCTTCCAGGGATTTCACAGCGTGCTGTATAGGGTGTTTTGTCCTGTGACAGCGACAATATGTTCATGTGCTCTTTCTTCTGAAAAGGTAGTCAGCTGTTTGTAAAAGAGCTAAAAGATAATAACAAATCAGACAGGGAAAGCAGCACTCAACATGAGAAACAATGAAGCACGAAAGGTACAAAAAAATTTGTATTGAACCTGAATCATAACGCAAAACACAGAGCTGGTGTCAGAGGATCTCAACCTACTACCAGAATCTACTATGTAACTATGTATGTACTGCTATGTAACTAAGTTAATTCAACAAAAACATATACATTTTGTAGGTAAATGAAAATTTGTATAAAAAGGTGCCAAACCCAACCAAATTGTCCATTACATTGTATCAAAGGTGCTTTCCAAGAATTGCTGATTTAGCCCCTTTTATCTGGTACGACATATGAGAGGGTCACTTACATCTAAATGACATACTTGTTGTTGATCATGTTTAAACTAGAGGATTGGGACAACTCTGACAGCACAATTTGTCAGGGAAACACTAGAGAATTCAGCCTCAATATGTATGATTTAATTAAAAGCCAGATTTCCAGACAAGCACCATGTGATAAGAATAGCACCATCCGAAACTGTCAGACTTTACAAAATGTCAGACAAGGCATTACTGGTAAGCAGATAAGTAGAAATGCTGGTCACAAAAACAAACAACTAGACAGTAAATTGGGTTAGAATACTGGTTTTATGGCTAGAAATGATGAAAATGACAATCAGTGTTAATTTGAGACTTATTGTACTCAGAAAGTGGTCAACACCAGATGTATTCACAATGGTAAGTATTGTATGATGTTGTTTTTTCAGGGGAAACACTAGACACTATTTGGTAACATAATGCTGCCTGGTTGTATAAATAATGGACAAAATGTTATTCATGATTATGGAATGTTTTGTTCAATGATTTTTTTTTGCATTCGCCTGAGACAGTCATCATAGTGCTGATCAATCGGTTTTATCCCTGCCTAATTGGCTAATGACCTCCAGCTTTGAAGAGATAAAACGTTTGTGTGATACAAGGAATCTCATGGCCATGCCACCCCAGTTCTTTCTGAATGCTTTCCTTGGTTCTTTAACATGCCCGGTGTACAAAAACAATACTGGCCTCTAGGTTACCACCAGTTCATCTCTAGTAGGGTGGGAAACAATGAAAAGCGTTTCTGAAATTTCCAGTGCACCGACCGTGATTAGAACCAGGGACAACCGCCGGATTGTTTCACCCTGCAATGGTTTTATTTACGGCTTCCACTAATATGATGATGTTGTCATTATGACCATATTATTGTTGCTGTTCACAGTAGCTTTGTCTGTTGTAGCCTCCACTTTTCTGTTGCCATAGTTATTTGCCCAAAAAATGCTATTGTTGCCATAGCTAGGGCTGTTGTTGCCCCTAACAGTTCTGTTGTCTCTTTGGCTATAGTTTGCACAACTAATGCTATTGTTGCTTTTAATATTGCTATATTATTGGCTCTATTAATTGCACTGCAGCTAAGTGTTATTACCTTTTACATAGATCTAAAAATCCAATTTAGATCTTTGCCTTTTATGACATTTTTGCTATATTATAAGGAACAGTTCACAAACTAGTTTTGGTGAAGTATGAATTCCTACGAGTTCACACAACATTGCACCATTTAAACATCATGACCATATTAAGCCACTTTGATACGCCCATGACATTCAGATAAAATCTGATACCTTGTAAAACATCTTGATATTTAAACAAAGATGGTGGTCATAGTAACTCGATACAGCCAATAAAATAAAGTGAAGAGAAACACAGAATTCAGCTGTTTACTGTTTTAAACATATGTAGGCAGGGAGGGGGAAACAAAACCATTTATTTTCAAATGTTTGAAATGAAACACCACAGACGCTCCTTTAAAATAGTATAATCTATATTTTAGATTCGTTACTGATACTTTTCCATGGTTACCGATACATCTTCAATTTCTCAATTTTGGTGATTTTTACAGATATTTCCTATTTGTACAATAATCAGAGAGTAAAGTGAGAGTAGATGATACCAGAAGCTTGTTATGGGAATGTTAGCTACAATGATAAGGCAGTTTTTGTGTGGATATATAATAGCCTAGAACAATACTTATCTATCTGATGAAGTATTAACTAGAAGAGTTAGTAACCGGTATGAATTGAAGGGCAATTGTTTTACATATTGTACCATATGTTTGAAAGTTGTTTGTTACCTCAATGCAGTCCGTCTCAAATTAGCCTATTGGTAGAGTGTACGCTGAGAGGTCTTGGGTTTGATCCCAGGCTATAACACACCACAGTTGTTGAAAATGATACTGGTATTGATTGCTTGTGCATGATGGTCAGAATAGTTAATCCAAGTAACTGCTGATTTGCCCGTTGTCTGAAGGATGTGACGGGTATAGTCCCCATTCTCCTATTTGGTTACAGAAATGAAATGTACTGGGTTCCTGACAAAAACAGTACTGCTAAAACTCCTTAATAACATGAGGGTTACTTCAAGACTATTTAGCCCATAGGATTTGAAAGTTTTTATTTGACAGAAATACAGAATTTTGAATTTTCAAACAACTTAAGATAAGAAAATGTTACCCACTATCATAGTGACCTTGAAGCACCGAGCACGCTGACAGCTTCTAACCTGAATGTGTCAATTTGTTTTAAACCCATGAGAAGCATAGTGATACTGTCATTGTAGACATTTAACAACTCTGAGATCATTCTGAGATAATTGGTCTGGTGATACATGGTGCAGGTGGGAGTCTGCAGATAGCTAACAAATCAAGTACAAGTCGGGGCAAACTACAGCCGAACAACTGGTGCAGGAAGTGAGAGATTATGACTAACAATACCATCAACATGCAGATGAACACAGTAAAAGTTAAAAGCTTAACTAGAAATTTCCTTTTCTCAATATGCTGTTAAAAATCCCATTAGCAGACTTAGTTTAATTGACAGGTGCTAATTAATCCATTAAGACACCAGCATCTATTTATTTCACATTATTAATTCATTATCACCTACTCAATTAAGCATTTAGCTTTGTCATAAATCATGACATTATGACCTCTGTTTCTGGAGAGTATCAGAGGAACATTCTGACCTCCAACACTGAAGAGCATTGAAGAGTTCTGTCAGGAAAACCAGAGATTTCACTCAATGGTCAGTATGGAGCTATATATTCTAAACAAATGTTTCTCAGAAAAATATGCCTAATGTAAATAAATATTTTTCAGTTTGAAATAAACCACATTCCTGCTGGTAAAAGATTGACATGGCATAGAGACATGGAATAGTTTGTTTATTGCCATGTTGCCATGGTGTCATGCTGATCTTCAATAAATCAACTATCATCATTTTTCACCATCTTAAATGATTTTTAAAGAGAGAAAACAGTGACTGGGAGAAAAAGCAGCATTGAGTAATTTCAGCTGTTGGTGAACTCCCGATAGAATTCATAGAATTCGACAGATTTGGTTGATGCAAACTTTACTCTCTTGATAATTTCAAGAAAAAAATCAAATTACTCAGTAATCTGCTTTTTATAAAAAGTTCTGTTAATGTAAAATGGCAAATAAAATACAATCCATTTAAACTAAAATATATCCTGGTAATATGTATATATTCCGGTATTCACTTGTAACTCCTTGTTAATATACATATGACAGAAGCATGAAGGACCAAACTACTCAGTGTTATTTTTGCGCGGGGGGGGGGGGGGGGGAATGCCTCCCACACATACAGATCCCAGGAACAGGAAAATACAACAACTCAAAAACACTTAATGCCTGCCCCCTTGATGACCAATGTCCCAATGACCTTGACCATTGACCTACTGACACAAATATCACAAGGGATCATATCTGCTGATCATGCAAAACTTCCACACCAAGTTGGATGATCCTAGGCAACAGCTTTCTTGAGTTATCATCAGATTCTGGTAACTGGTCTGACTCAGACAGTCCAACATTAGCCAACAATACTCTGGCACCCATCAGCTGAAACTTGGTCCCTGAGAAAAACATAAATACTAGGTTTGTACTCTTACAGTCTGCAAGCTGATAAAAATTGTAACTGCCTTCCGAATTTACTGATCTTTCCTCATGAGAAACAACTTGGTTAACAAATGAGCTTCAACAAAAACAAAACAGAAATAATCAAGCAAATTCACTGTTTTCAAAATCAGCTATATCAATAAAGTCATGCATGTTTCTGGCATTTAATGTGACACTGTATTGAAATATTGGCAAAAACATCCTCAGAATTGAAGGTTTCATGAGCCATGAGCCATTTACTTTCCCATTACATGATCAAAAGACAATTCAATGTTAAAAATTGGCAATCATCACCTACAGGGTGAAGTTAGCAAAAACTACTTTCGAAACATGATAATGATTTACTATAAAAATCTTCACCTGATCATTGCAATTTATAATCTAAATCTTGTACAGAACTGATATTTGACAGTCCCGTACAGTACATATACAGTAAAACCTCAATACTTAGCTCATCATAGAGACCATTGAAAACAAAACAGGTCTTTATATTGAGTTGGTCATATATAATGTTCAGGTTAAATAAAGAGCAAACAAGACTGCGTTCAATAAACGCTAATGCCCCCTGTGGAAGTCCAAAACTAGGTCAAGGTGAAGGTCAAAATGGGGTTAGGTGATACAGGCGTGTGGAAAAGTGTTCATATACAACATGCATGCAAGTATGAAAGCTTTGTAGCAAGCCATATTAATGCTAGAAGAAATGGTCAATTTGGTTTAACCAAGAATTTAGCCCTTCAATTAGTCTCAGTCCAAAATTAGGTCTAGGTGAAGGTTAAAATGGGGTCAGGTGATACAGGCGTGTGGAGAGTCTTCATATACAACATCCATGCAAGTAGGGAAGCTTTGTAGCAAGCCATAATGATGCTAGAAGAAACGGTCAATTTGGGTTAACCGGATGGACGAACGCACGGACGGACTCACTGACTTGACGTTGTGGGGTTTCCTTTTGTTCTATCTTTTGTTTGTAAAACCCCATAAGCAACATTTTGCACCCCGTAAGCAACAGAATGAATAGAATCTAAATATAGCCTATTGCTCCGCACCCCACAACTTCAAGTAGGTGCGTACGGACAAACAAACGAACAGACGGACAGGTGAATCACTATATGCCTCCCGATCTATCGATACAGGGCCATAAAAACAAACAAACAAAGGATCTAAAAATCATGGTCTTTATTTTGAAGTGGTCTTAAAATGAGGTTTAACTGCACAAGCACATAATCAATTAATTACAATACAAATTGTACTCCCAAATGATTGTAAGGCAAAAACAAACATAATTCATTATCTTCCCCACCCACTCCTAAATGTTCATGTCACACGAATCTCATTCAATATGTCACCATCAAAATGTTTCAACTCTATAAAGGGAAGTAATACCACCCAAATTGAAATCAGAAACAAAATTGAGATATTATCAAGTTAAGATTTTTTCCCTTTTTTTTATTATTAACTTAAATTATTAATTGATTTAAGTACCCTTTGTTGGTAGATTCTGAATCATAATTTGTAAAGATTGTATTCATTTTTTTAAATATTGTTGATAGTGTTTCAGCAGAATTTTTAAACATTTTGTCAGTCATATAATGATATATTGCTACAAGAGAAGGCAATACAATCAAGTCAAAGGTAATTAATTAATATCAATTAATCTATTGGTGATAATCAGAGATAATTTCTCATTAATTGAATAACAATCAGTGAAGGTGTACTAAATACACTTGATACTTAATCTCTATATATTCATCATTATGTAAGAAATGCATCATAAAGCATGAAATCGCTGCACAGTATGATACAGATGTTGGGTAGATAATAAACGTGTACTAAACTAATTATCACATGGGTGTAGCAACTAATAGAATCAGAATTTACATAATCATTACCTTTCATTATCTGACATTAATCAATCACCAGCATGAGTTATATAGTCCGATTTATATTAGTTCAATATCCCATAATCCAAAGCCAACCAGTTGGAAACTATATGTACTAGTATTTTAAAACCCTGAATCATGGAAGTTATTCAAATCCAAATTTATCAAAACTTGCTCTGGGGCAATGAATGGAAGAAAAAATGTATCAGATAAGCAAATCATTATCACTACAGTAACTGCATCACATGCATATTCTCTTACCACTTGCCAGCCTCCTAATTGTAATCGACCAATCAGATTGCAGGATTTGGAATTAAGCCCACCTGATTGGCAGGGTAGTGTATACAGGTGTGGTGTAGGATAAAATCTAACCAAGCTGATACCTGTAGATTGCTATCCGAAAACTAACTTCACTTGAAATTTTTTTTCCAGCTGATTCAAATTAAAGGTGCTGTACTCCAGATAGATTAAAAAAAATCTAGAGTCAGTACAATGAATACTAATGAAAGTAATTCTGAGGTCTATACCAGTACAATATTTTGCATGTAGAGCTTGCAAATTTCAAGTGAAATCAATCGAGGAGTACTTACTGGGTATTGAGTAAATCTAGCAGGTAATACAGTGACCTAATCAACATAATATAGTTATAATTTTGACAAACATTTGTGGTAAAAAATGGAATTCCAAGCATGTTTCAATCAGTAATTATTATTTAAACATTCTTCAAAGTTCAGACTATTAACAGTGGTTTTAAGAGATTTTTTTTTTTCGATGGTTATGTCATTTTTATTAAGAATCCTTTTATTCAATTTTCTCTCTCAGAAGCCACAGACTATTGTTTGCAGAACGTGAAAAACAGCCGATTAAACAATAAACTCTGTATTTACTTTCTCAGTAACTCTTCCCTGAGAGGCACATTTAGATCTAAATATTACATAAATTTTACTTCTATCAGAGAATGTATGTATTTTCTTATTTCAAGTACTGTAAACCAAAAAATTATTTTGTGCGATATTTCGCAGAGTTTGTGAGTGGTAGAATTTCGAGAAATTATGTCGCTATGAAAGTGCTAAACACGTTACAATGGACAATGTGGGAAACTTAAAAACACGAAAAATTGTAGTCACAAATAAGCTGACGATCAGCAAAACGTGAAAGTCAGTATTCGCGAAAGTAAATTGATTTACAGTATTATGTGAATCTATAATCCTTTCATTTTATAGACAAATGCAGTTTGATCGAAAACGTAAAATTTAATTTCGTAAAACTAACAGCTGAACTGGGAAAATCAGAAAGCACAACAGAGGTTGTCATCTAGAGACTATATTTCAATATTAGCGTCAGAATATACACATAAATCCCCTTGTACATCACATACATCTACAATTTTATACAATTTTCTAAGAAACTTGGTCTGTACTTTATGGAAGTGTTAAAATCTGCATACTTTGTATTTACAGGAAAGATTTAAGTTGGTAAAGCTTTTGTTTATTTATACGTTGCAGCGAGTGAGTGGGTGTTTGTGTTCTTATAATAACCTTCAGTTGTATATTTACATTCAACAGCAGCCATTCAATCTAATTAGTTTTCCTGGAATTAATTACCAGCCAGTACTAACTTATTCTTCCACAATCTACTGACAACATCTCCACATGTGGAAGACATGACTGTAGCTAAAGTTACAGAAAAACATAATCTGCCCGAGTATCAGACAAATATCACACAGGTGACAAGCAAATGCTTATTCCCTGTGCTTTTGCCTTGTTGGATGAATCTTCTTTAATAAAAGTAAGATGCATTGAAGAATTTTGAAGAAAAATTGATTTTGTAATATTTTGTTTTCATTTTACTAAGACCTAAATCACATCTGACAAATTTGACAACAACCAAGTTGTAAGGGATGCATGTTATATTTGTACAACAAATTTCAGAGCAGAGTTTTAATGTTTAACCCAATTCTGAAATCAATACGTGTATGTATCATTCCAATACATAAAAAATACCAGGAGATTAAAGTGCTGTTTGACAACAGAGAAACATATTAAAAACATGTTTGAATCAGATTACGTGATATTGCAAGATTATTTCCTTATTTTATTTCATAAGATACAAAATCTGCCTCTAAAATATTACTCCAGAGGTACTAAATGATAGTTCACAAAACTTCACACACAAAAAATAATTCCGGTAAATTTCACATCATTTTTCACATTAATTTTTTACAGCCAAATGCAGAATATCATGCAAAAACATGTCAGATAAATTACACAGAACAGTAAATCCAACACGATTTGTTACTTTTTAGGTAGATAAATTTTCTCAGGAAGTGCAAAGAAAATTGTGGAGAAATTTTCATTAATGGAAATAGATAACTCACGTTCATGTAACTCTTTGTTGAGGTCAATTGACTAGATACCTGAATAGTTGATGATAACATTCAAGGAAATGTAGGCGCATGTCTTTATTTGATATGAACCTTGGAATTAAGTACAAGTCATTTATGTTAAATGGGGTTCTTTGCTTGAGTGCCAAACATGTGATATATACAGTAGATGAATGATAACCTTTCTCAGCACATGGATTTCATGGTTTATTAACCCTTTACTCAATAGATATATCCATGCATGCCCTATCTCATGTCCATTATTCGTTTCATTCTCTGTTTTGTAACAGCCCCTTGTTTGGCTTTAATGCCATACACACCTATTTGTAGAACAGTATATTTGCCTAAAGCAGAGTCCCAAACCATGATCTAAACAGTTTCTCCAAATGTAAAATCAATCATTGTCCCTAATCAATCATTTTTTATTATGAGTATGGAGAGGGGGGGACCTAATTAGGGGAATGGACTTAACAAAACACTCATTCAAGGGAGATAATTCTTGCTATTTATCCTAAAAAGCTGCACATAAGATGTGTACAAATTCTAACTCATTTATTATCATAATAATCAGTACTGTAATTTGCAATATATCGTTCAATGACTTCATGCTAATAAAGACGGCTAAGAGTCTGATCATAACAACCCTCTAAAACCCACTGAGAAAAATAGCTAGACTGACCCCCCCCCCCCAGAAAAATTGTCTAGATCGGCAAATGCAGTGGTAGATAGTTTATCATGCATGTTATGTATTATGTCATACAGCAGACAATATCAACATTAAAATCTTATATAAAATACAACAAGGGAATACTTGAATCAGACTGTATTTTGATTTCTGTATAATCCTTTCGGTTCAGAGCCAAGAAAGAATGACAAACGTCAGTTGAGGCACATGATTTACATCTATGATACCCAGGTTCAGGGATTACAGCATGTCTACTAGCAATACTTTATTCATAACAATCTATTACCTCCAAATTCCAAATCCCAATACGACCAATATATTATCCTTCCCTTTTGACGATATTTAATCAGAGAAATTTAATAAACTATAAGAAATGTATGAAAACTATTCCCTGTAGAATCTTTACCAGAAGATCATTTTCCTGAACTCTCTGAAGTTGCAGGCAATCCTTTTTTTTTGAAGTATCTTAATCAAATACATGATTTTTGAATGGTGATTTCCCAAGGAAAAAATGTATTTCCTGAGGAAAAAATGGTATAACATACTGTACTCACAGGAAAAATGGGAACAGATTGATAAGAACTATTGTATAAATATTTTCAGTGAAGATGGAACAGTTGGAAGACTGGAAGATAAAGTTGTTTGTTTGTTTGTTACCATAATGGATTTAGTCAGCGATGGAAATCTAGCAATCTTGATGGAAAGCCTGAGAAATCCCACAAATTGTGCTAATAGTTTGTGCCGTCTGGATCAATGTATTACCAGCATTCAACAATGACGGCAGAAGACAGCCCACTCAGTCCCAGTACTCCAATCCAATCTAAATCATTTCCTTCCATTACATAAGGAAGTATCAGTAATTTTTCTCTCTAAGGAATCTTTAAGAAATACGACAAGAAGTGTTTTTTTTAATTTTGCAAGACAGCTAGTATTAAAGACGTATTTATAAAACTTTACTCAAATGATGTTATGTTTTTCTTCTTGTTCAGCTTGTTGCCTGCTATCGACTGAGACAGTCATTTGTGAGTTGTCCTTTAGTTTTTCCCAAGCAGATCGGCATAAAGATGTCGAGGTAAGAGATGTTTGTGTGATACAAGGAATCCGGGAGTAAGACCAAGCTCTAGCTCTGTCCAAATGAACTCCTTTGTTTGTTAACATGCCTGGTGCATAGCACTGATACATTTGAGACTACCTCTGGCTTACATTCAGTGGGAACACTGAAAAACAATACATGTCTTTGCATGAAATGGAATAATTTGTTGTTATTTTGTAGATCTTGTTATGTCCATCACTACATGTATTGTAAACATAGCTTTATTAAGTAATTAAGCAACGCGATCCAGCAAGGATCCAGCAAATATACCAGTATATTGAATTTGTTTGTTTTTTGATTGATGTTAGTAATAGAACCATTCAAGATGAAATTAATCTTGAGTTTAATTTAAATGTGTTTTAATTGACAGGTATGCATGAAAATGCAACACAGGCCACAAGATACGCTGTTTTCTTTTAAACTATTTTTGTAATTTCGTACATTGAAAGGGATTCTTTTGGCACAACGACTGTCACTGTTTGGCAGTTACCAGCACTTTCTACTCTCTTAAAATTTGAACAATATACAAGCAAAAAAATTATAATTGAAAATTGAAATCTATACAGAGTCTTTCAGGTTGTTTTTTTATACAATCACAGAGTTTGAGGTTTAATTGCAGTCCCATGCATACCATGAGCACCCATGCATTCTTAAAGCAGGATTAATTAAAATTTGCCAAAACACAAATGCAGAGTTTTAAATAAAGTAAAATTTATCCGAACAGACCCCAACAAAGATTGATTGCTTAGCCCTTTCCCCCATAGATGTGTCAATCATTCCCATATTCCTTGATTTCCATCAACATTTATTTTTCCAATAATGATTTAGTAAAGAAGGGAGGTAATCCAATTACATAGAATGGACTTAACAAGAAATATTGTCAAGGGACATAACTCCTGATATTTGATCCAAAAAGCTGCATATGAGGGGCAGAATCATTTTCTAGAGGTGGAGTCATTTTCTAGCTTATCTCTTATTCATGTACTACTGTAAAAGCAGTATTTTGCGAGGGTTCAATTTTCGATATATTAGCGAGTTGGATAAATCCGCGAAAATTGATCCTCGTGAAATTATTACCTTCATAATAGCTTCAAATATGTTGAATTTCAATTTGATTACGGCTAAGTGACGCCATTAAAATCTACTCGGATTTGTTAAAACACTGACGACTACGCTACGACTATTGCTTGTTCCGATAAGCTCGGAAATGACGGAATAAATACAGTATATTTTCACAGTTTACTCATTACACAATGAGACTGTCTGGTTTGGCTTAATTGAGTACTAGTAAATACAGTAAAACCTCGGTAATACGAGCAGCGATTATTCGAGCAACCGGCCTAATTCGAGCAAATTTCAAAGTTCCGAAGAATTTGCTCTATATTGTACAGTAATTTATCCTTCTAATTCGAGTAATGTTATTACGAGCATCCGGTCTAGTTCGAGCGCAGGTGTCGGTCCATTCAACAATTTTCAACGATAATTAGTTACTTTATCTCGAGGCAATCGTCCGAGCGAAATTTCACACCCCCCGAAAAATTGTCAGATTTAATGTTGCTGCGGTCCGTGATTTTCACACATCGTGATTATCACATTTTATGACAATAGCGTAACCTTCAACACTTAAATCGGTTGTTTGTCTACAATAAAGGTGTCAAAGGGCAAGATTGAATAATACAAATTAATTACGAGGCGTTAATTATGAGAAATTTAATGACGAGTCAACATTTGTTATAGTGAAAGTAATTTTCACGCCGCGTGTAACTCTTATGATTCACCGATCTAAATGTTAACCTTATCCAAGTCAGAGAAACAATCACAAAACAATGAATATTTGATCATTTAATGGTCATAAAACAACTCTAATAGAACATTATGCATGATTTCACCTACAAAGGTAACGTAACATTCAACGAATGTCTGCACGACTCAAATTGCATGTAGACTTGATAAACAATGACGATATTCGTAGTTGCAACCAAATATGCGCACCAAACACGTACGTGGTAAAACACAGTTACACTTAGTCTTAACAAAAATTCATCATACAATTCTGATAATTCGAGCAACTGGCTTAACTCGAGCATTTGGCTTGTCCCGATGGGTCCTCGAAATAACGAGGTTTTACTGTACTAAAAAGTTTAAGGCAATCGGCCAATTAAAAATCAATACGCTTGGGAGGATGACCGCTTTAGTGTACAAACAGTAGTCGTAATTATCGGAGTGATTATCATGCTGTGACAACTAAATGATGCATCAGGGATATTGCCAAAAAGTAATTTTTTTCTGAAATTTAAAATTCGCAAACATTAACCCTCGCGAACTGTAACTTCCAAATTAGAAATTTGCAAAAATTTCGCCTCGCAAAAATAAATGCTTTTACAGTATATCAGTATAGTAGAGGATGTATGAAGTGCAGGATAAAAGTAGTACACAAACTGAACACTATAATAGCTACGCCCACCAAGTCTCGGATTCACTATTTTTACAATCCCCTTGGACCTTACCCAATGGCTTTTGAAACAGCAAGGAAGGATTATATGTGTCTGGGACATTAGCATCTAACTTCCTGTTAAAGCCAGGAGTGTCAGGAGGTACTACCCTGTTAAAGCCAGGAGTGTCAGGAGGTACTACCCTGTTAAAGCCAGGAGTGTCAGGAGGTACTACCCTGTTAAAGCCAGGAGTGTCAGGAGGTACTACCCTGTTAAAGCCAGGAGTGTCAGGAGGTACTACCCTGTTAAAGCCAGGAGTGTCAGGAGGTACTACCCTGTTAAAGCCAGGAGTGTCAGGAGGTACTACCCTGTTAAAGCCAGGAGTGTCAGGAGGTACTACCCTGTTAAAGCCAGGAGTGTCAGGAGGTACTTCCCTGTTAAAGCCAGGAGTGTCAGGAGGTACTACCAAGGGTTCCACTACCTTAGTTTACAGTAAACCTTACAAATCTTATCTTCTTAAGTTTAACTGCAAACAAGATGCTAATAAATCAGGAATTATGTGAACTATCAGTAGTGTGAGGGTATCAATAAACGTAACATTTGGCATGATTATTGTATATTGCAATAGAGATGAATGATTTTATAGGCTTTACACTGAGATTGGTTTTCAGAACGTAATGGTGTTATGTAATCCCAACAGTTCTATTTGATAGAAAGTGTCTGACGTGAACCTAAAACAATGGATTCTCAATGTCTCACATTTGCAAGATTTAGAAATTCCCGAAATTATAGAAATAGGTCCATTAGGGAACATGGTCAAACCAGTTTGAAAGTTGCTTTCTACCGACAGTTAATTATAGTTTCTGTCATATGGAGACCAAGTGACCCAGTCACGGAATTGTCCTGATCGACAGTTGTGGCCCACCAACAAATTTCCTTGCAATTAGCAGGAACTCTATACTAATATACCATAAAGAAGGTGTCTTTACAAACACTATTAACAACTTTTCACTGGAAACAGCCTGATAGTTTGACCCATTCCGTAATGGAATTTTACACTAAACATCTTTAAATTTTCCTTCTATTATCAATTGAGGCCTAACATGTACATGTTTTTAAAAAGAAAATATCAGTCCTTTGCCATGGTAACACACCCCAGTAAGGTATTGATACAAAATTGAGGGTAAATCCAATTTCTATCAAAGAACATCTCTTCAACGATAAAGAATACCCTGTATAAATCCTGTATAATCTTGTCCCATATCGCAATCTGTTGTATTAACGCTAACTGTTATATTAGAGAGCATATCATTATACTTATCATTAGCATTATTGTCATGATAATGAGGGTACGCTTTGCATGCTGGGAGGTCTGATATTGTATACCCGCTTATAAACAATAAGTGTCACATGTTAATATGTTTGAGATGCAAACGAGATAGCAACATGTTGAATCGGGAAATTTATATTTGTTATTTAAAATCTCAATCCAGTTATTTTCTATTTGCATTTAGACTAGATTTGCCCTCGGTACAGCAAACTATTTCCATAAAATTGATAAACATAGAAAAGGTATAATTACATACATATAGCATTTCTAACCCAGTAAATCAATGAGATGACACTAAATAAAACGGTTTACTTTTATGACCCTGAATCAGTCAATGATATCTACGCATTAATATTCAAGTATCGATACATTTGTATTATTAAGTTTCTGCCTTTACTACCGGTATAATACCAGGTACTGAATAAGTGGTTGAGTTAACAACATCGAAATATTGGCTAAAATTTCTGAATTTACAAAATAAGCTAATATTCCATGTTTAGTGGAACTTTTTGCCAATATAGAAATTCTCAGAATTGCTAATATTTCCGCATGCCAAATGTGTGAAATTCAGAATTTGCGAACATTTTGTCACACAGAAATATCCACTTATACAGTAAACAGTAAGCAATGTTACCATAAAGTAGCGATGTTAAAAGACTTATAAAAGTAACATTATCTACAATTAGCACCAATCTGCTTATACTAAAGTTCCAAATATGTAACTAAATTATAACAAAATTTAAAGCCAATTTCAGAAAGTCTCATGAAAATTATAACCAGGTACAAATTTTGTGTAATTGGATTGTAGCTATATAAGATGGTTATTTATATATTCCATAACAATTGCCAGAGAAAATTGGTATCGCATCAACTTTTGGTGACTTTGTTTCTACCATTGCCAGTGCTCTGAAAATAATCGTAAATTTTCTTCAATGTTATCTGGGTTTTTTTTCAGTCATTCATTGTATAATGTTTGTCTAGCAGACAGTTACAGAAATTTTTACCAATGGTAGCAATTGATTCTGTTAAAATAGAGCTCGGTAAATTAGACGCGAAGAGAAATGCAACTTAACTACCAGTATGCACGTCCTACTGGCAATACATGGTGCTTCTAGCAACAACTTAACTACCGGTAAGCACGTCCTACTGACAATACATGGTGCTTCTAGCAACAACTTAACTACCGGTATACACGTCCTACTGGCAATACATGGTGCTTCTAGCAACAACTTAACTACTGGTATACACGTCCTACTGGCAATACATGGTGCTTCTAGCAACAACTTAACTACCAGTATTCACGTCCTACTGACAATACATGGTGCTTCTAGCAACAACTTAACTACTGGTATACACGTCCTACTGGCAATACATGGTGCTTCTAGCAACAACTTAACTACCGGTATTCACGTCCTACTGGCAATACATGGTGCTTCTAGCAACAACTTAACTACTGGTATACACGTCCTACTGGCAATACATGGTGCTTCTAGCAACAACTTAACTACCGGTATTCACGTCCTACTGACAATACATGGTGCTTCTAGCAACAACTTAACTACCGGTATTCACGTCCTACTGGCAATACATGGTGCTTCTAGCAACAACTTAACTACCGGTATTCACGTCCTACTGGCAATACATGGTGCTTCTAGCAACAACTTAACTACCGGTATTCACGTCCTACTGGCAATACATGGTGCTTCTAGCAACAACTTAACTACTGTATTCACGTCCTACTGGTAATACATGGTGCTTCTAGCAACAACTTAACTACCGGTATTCACGTCCTACTGGTAATACATGGTGCTTCTAGCAACAACTTAACTACTGGTATACACGTCCTACTGACAATACATGGTGCTTCTAGCAACAACTTAACTACCGGTATTCACGTCCTACTGGCAATACATGGTGCTTCTAGCAACAACTTAACTACCGGTATTCACGTCCTACTGGTAATACATGGTGCTTCTAGCAACAACTTAACTACCGGTATTCACGTCCTACTGGTAATACATGGTGCTTCTAGCAACAACTTAACTACTGGTATACACGTCCTACTGACAATACATGGTGCTTCTAGCAACAACTTAACTACTGTATTCACGTCCTACTGGTAATACATGGTGCTTCTAGCAACAACTTAACTACCGGTATTCACGTCCTACTGGTAATACATGGTGCTTCTAGCAACAACTTAACTACTGTATTCACGTCCTACTGACAATACATGGTGCTTCTAGCAACAACTTAACTACCGGTATGCACATCCTACTGACAATACATGGTGCTTCTAGCAACAACTTAACTACCGGTATTCACGTCCTACTGGCAATACATGGTGCTTCTAGCAACAACTTAACTACCGGTATTCACGTCCTACTGACAATACATGGTGCTTCTAGCAACAACTTAACTACCGGTATTCACGTCCTACTGGCAATACATGGTGCTTCTAGCAACAACTTAACTACTGGTATACACGTCCTACTGGCAATACATGGTGCTTCTAGCAACAACTTAACTACTGGTATTCACGTCCTACTGACAATACATGGTGCTTCTAGCAACAACTTAACTACCGGTATTCACGTCCTACTGACAATACATGGTGCTTCTAGCAACAACTTAATAGTACAAGACACAGGAGTAATTATAAACATGTTATGCTAATAGAAAATCATGTAGAAAAATTACATAATATTTCAATGCACAAACCAAACCAATTCAGTCAAAAGGAAAAGTGAAAAAAAATGGGAAAATCAAAGGACCACTACTCAAGTGAATTTGATTGTTCTTCAACATTGCAATTAAAATGTCCATGGTGAAAAGCCAGAAGCTTTAAAATATGGAAGGATTTTTATATGAGCAATATTGTGTTTTGCATGTTTGCATCTGCAGTCTCTTCATTCTGGAACACCAGATCAGTAAAATCAGCATAAAAATTACATTATCTCAAATTCTTGCTTTGAAATTTTTCGTAAATTTATCTAAAGTGAATTAAGGTGTATGCGATGACAAGAAATGCCAAGACTAAAATTAGAACACAATCATGTAAAGACGCCATATATCTTACAACAAGGATATAAATGACTTTCAATCTGCAGAATGCAGCAGACGATGTAATAGAATGCCTGAGAACACGACCTTATATCCCTGATAGACTCCGAATCCATCTCCAACTCTGGATCTATCTCCACCACTTTATGATGTTATCAGTACTAAGTATGTAAACAATTCCAAAATAATCACCGAAATCTAAGAAAACTTATCTCTCTGCAAATTGCCTGTACTCAAGCCTTACATAAACATCGGCTTCATATTGTTACTGTTTGGGTACCCTACATGCTCTAACAAATGGGAGGTTATCAATTTATTGTAGGCTGAACTGACTTCCATCCCCCAAACATCCGTCATCTTGGAGAGCTTTCTGTGGTGCCTATATAAGCAAACACAAATCTTTACTCAATAAAACTTATCTTACTTCATGCTGTATTGTATAACCAACATAAATAGTGGTGTAAATCCAACCACATTCTGATAGTATTGTATAAATGTTGGCATCTGATTTGTTTGTTTTCTTTCTGGTTTTAACAGAGTTTTATGCTGCTTATCGTAATTATATTATACCAGCAGTGTGGCCACTTGAGCTTATAAGCCCAAGTGTTTATGGATTATTTATATAACAAACAAGTGCTTTTCTGCTCTACAGCATGAAATTAAACACTCCAGCTACCTAACATGTGGAGGTCAGGACTTCCAGTTGGCGGTTGCAATGAGCAGCCTAGAGTCTGGTTCCCAGTTTCCCCAATATTACAGTAGTACTGTGAGTTAAGGAACGGGAACCAGGTTATTACTCGTTCCACGAAACTGTCAAGGATGAACATTACAAGAAAAACATTAATGCACAGCATACAAGAGCATGACACAAGTGGTAAGAACATTATAACCTACTCAACCAAGATGGCTTCAAATACTGTACTATAGTCCGCCCAGGATAATGCGATATTTACAAACATGAATCGGTTTGGTCAACTGTGGCAAAATTGGTTTTACAAATCACCTAAATAAACAGTTAATGTCAGTAAATGCTCTCAAAACACCATTGATAAATCGTGCACATAATTGTAATCCACCTTTGTGGAATATACCAAATTTTCCCGCCTTTCACATTATCCTGGGCGCACTATAACTGGGTGGGCAGATATTTGTGGTATCTGTATGAGATATTGATGCGGGGGATCAGACTACCAGCACTTAGTACTGTGTATACTAAAAGAACAATAGAAAGATTTTGTTTATGTTCCAAACTCTACATTCCATAGTAACAATGTCAAAGTACCATAGTACTTGTACTCTTCACAGATGAAAACACAAAAAGTATCAGAAGAGTGCTCTTCATAAATGAAGATACAAAACGTTTAAGAGCTAGAGCACATGGTATGGCCAGTTAACTTTTTTTGCTCAATTGTGATGAAACTGATACCAGGTAGCATAGTAATTACAATAACTCTTCCACCTTTGATGTACATTCCTTTCCAATACAATACAGAATCTGTAACAATTAAGACTGTAGAAGTATACCTACGTTTATGGTCATTTAATCAAGTTCAAATTTCCTGAAATATTTGGTGCATTATGGATCTTGTGCAAAGGTTAAGTGTGCCGCTAGACCAGCAATTAAGGTAACCAAGCATGTTTAATGATGTTTATAAAATATCTTCTCTTTCTACAATAAATCACCACTCTGACAAACACTTTTAAACATCATTACAACAAAAAGTTAAATTTCTTTAAACAAAAGTTTACAGATTTTATCCCCTCGAATCATGAACAGAATACTATAAACGGCTGTCAATGCTCTCAAAAACTTGTAAACAAATTCCTTCATACAACCAGGCCCAACATTCATAAAACATTTTTCATTCGCAACTCAATTTTAATTTCATGTTTTTTTCTTTAAAACCTACACATTTAAGTGATAGATATGGTTTGTATGAGTTCCATGACTGAGCGGTGTTTATTAGTCAGGGCAAGGAAAACAGAAGGTACATCAGGATAATTCATACCATCTTCTATAGCATGAGAGTTTGTCCATGACTCAGTTACCCTCAGGCCATACATAAACAATGGTTTGTTTGGCATGGAAGTACCCTACTAGCCAAACATTAAGTGGGAGCCATTTCCATTGGTAATATAAGTACCTTGTATACTTTGACAAAGATTTTAAGAAACAATGGGTTTCTAAAATCACACTTTTTCTACATTAATTTTTGAACACAATAAAGTAATATCTCACTGGAACTAACAAGTTAAAAACGTGTTTGTTTTTTCTTATTTATTAAAACCGTTTTGGTTTTACATTACTTATATAATACTTTTGTTTATATTTTAGGGGTTTTGAATTGTGTCAGTATTGAAATCACAGTCACTGCTGGGGTACATGTCAAACAAACTTTTATTTACGTTCGGCCTTAAATATTTCAAACTACATGAGACCCCTGAGACATAATACCCATACAAAGCTTTCGTTTTATGTCAGAGATTGAAGAAGGGTAGGCAATCATTACGTTAAGGCGGTATAATACCCAACTACACCCAGTATTAAGTACAGGGAATAACTGACTTGAATTTCGTAATTCCTGAACATAAGATGTACACAGTCGGAACAAAATGAAATAAGACCGCGGTGAGTAAACGATGTGAAAACATCATTACAATATTGAGTAACTGAAGCATGTAGGAATTATATATAGTTTCTCTTAATTACCTACGGAAGCTGGTAAAAGCCATAACTATAACACGTAACACATATTTTGGTACATTATTAGTCTGCGGGTGTTACAGTACAAGTCATTAAAGTGTGCCCACAATAATGAGGGCGAGAAAATTTGGTATATTCCACAAAGATGGACTAATCAGATGTGCACAATTTATCAGTGATATTTTTATTACAAAACTGACCATCATTTACTTAAGTAATTTGTAAAACCAAGTTTGCAACTGTTTCATGTTTGAAAACAGCGCATTATCCTGGGTGCACTTTATTACCAATATTTTGATGTGTTACCTATGAAAACAGGTGACCAACCATTTTACACGTTTGAAACTTTGTGAAAATGTTCTCAAAGATATTGGACAATATAAGATGGGAATTAGCTCAGATTGGGACAAATTGACCTTAAACTACATGACTGTAATAAGAATAAAACAAATGTTTAAATTTGATGATTTTAACTTGGCTCAATAGTTTTCAGAAAATAAAATTGTAAAACATCAATATCAGGGAAACACAGTTAAATTTTATGAAATTATTATCAAAGCATGTAAAAGTCACAGACAATTATTGCAGTAAAAATCAAAACTTGCCTATTCCTAGTATTAACATTGTTACATAGCATGAGAACTATTAACTCTACCATCCTGTTCCTCAGAGGTACCATTACATAGCGAGCTGCAACATTGACAGGAGAATATGTCTGCCTATGATGGATGATATGGTCACATTCTTAACCAATAAATCTTGTTATAATCTCATAGAATCATAGACACTCATAAAGTAAAGAGAGTGCACACATAACGCATGGGTGAATATTCCCAATATGACATACTGCAAGGTCTGCACGTTTTAACTGCGTTCTGAAACTCAACAGTTGAAGGTCATTTCAATGATGAATTTGTTGGAGGTGTTTCGAGACAGCAAGCCAGTATTTCAATAAGAAGATGATATTTGCCTGAGGAAAGAGTTTGTTTTGGGATTTCAAAGTTTGTTCAACAAACATTGTTTCAGACAATACAGAATCTTGCAGAGATTGATGTTCAGGCCACTTCTTTTTTATTTTCTGGTTTACAAGAATTTTTTGGAAAAAGGTCCACCGGCCGGTCGAAAAAAAATAAATTCTTTGCGAATTTTGCCCTACAGCCATAACCTCAGTATTTAAGACATTTATAACATACACCACTGTATCTACTTAAAAAGTCGAGACAGAAGCAGAAACTTATTTGTATGATCCATAGCAACGGCGTTACGTATACATCCGACCATAGCAACGTATACAACGGCAGTCCGCGTGCGCGCGTGCGCACTCTCCGAACGAGAAAATCATGAAGTATTTGTGAAACGCGTGCAGGTTATGAAATAAATTATGAAAACATAACGTATATGGTCAATAGCGAGATATAGCGGATAAAAACACCGCAACAATAAAATACCATGCCCTTACTGTTATTCCGATCAAAGACAGTCGTACCGACATTGTAACTTCAGAAGGCGCCGACAATCATTACATCATAGAAATGCCGCCGCTAAATATCAGACGTTGCCGACTTATGTCGGGCAATCAAAAGAAACTATAGGAGAACCGACATCAAAGAAATCATAGCCAAACTTTATGCACATTGGAATTTTGATTGATCTAGATCTACATGCTCGAGTATTTATTAGCACGCTTTGACACAATTAATAGAAACATATATCAACAAATCGCTAATTTAATAGACTTCACGCTTTAGACTTCTGTTTAATCGGTGCTATTGGAATAATTCATGATTGATAAAATATATTCATGTTATGTAACAATAATGGATTAATATTTGAAGGTAATTATGAATGTGTTCCGTCTTCGCAAAACATACATGTGCATGTTAAATTTCGCGTCAATTAGACCTAGCATCGAACTAATCCAACGTAAGATAAATTCATCGGTCTGCAATCAAATAATCATGATAATCTAATCAAGCTGGATATATATAAGGATGTCAAGTTGTCTCAATTCTGGGACATATGCCCGATATTCGTCCCAGCTCAATTCAAGGTCGTTAGTTCGACCGCGTATTTAATCCCGTGGTCCCGCCCGACTGTCGCAACGATGCTATTTACGATGGTATCAAAAACTCGTAGTCTGGAACAATATTATGAATTGATTAAAATCTTCGCACAAAATACGCAAACCTATGCACGCAGAGAACTAAATTAAATTACATGTACAATTTGGTCGATGTTTATTTTATATGACGTCATCCGTCTATTTACGGAAAATAGAGTCAAGCTTTTCGAAAATGAGGCGACCTAGTTCACGTGAGGTCATGGTACTTTAATTTCGATACGTTTTCAATACGATAACTGTGCTTGTTTTGACGGTAGCTAAATTATTTGGTCTATTTGATAATTTTTACATGGAGAATTATCGATCTTTTGACGATTCGTGCCATCACCAAAAATAAAAAAGTGAAATTCGATTTTTTTTCCACTTTCGTAAAAAATACGGTCGCCAGTTTTGTAAACCGTAAAATTAAAAAGTCCTGGCCTCACTAACTCACTATTCAGGGCTTTCATTTGACCCATGAAACTGCATTTTGACTCTTGAATTTGGCAAAAGTTACTGAGTTCTTAAGCTGATAAGTAAAATTACTATACAAATTTGATTGCAATTTACTATTTATATATAAATAACTCTTGAAAATTAAGAGTCAGGTGACATTTTGACTCATCACTTTCGGAGGCTCGTACAACTTGCCCTGTATCAATAATTTGACATTATTTTAACACACCTGAGGCCGACCATTTCATGACATACTCCATACAGTAACAGTAACAAGCAATTTAAGGGAGCTAATACAATAATATGTGAATTACGAAAGACTTTGGTATATCACTGACTGGGATCAGTGGCACAATCTATCATACCTGAGGAGGACCCTGAGATTAACCTCAAGTATTACCAGGGTCGCCTAAGACTGTTTAGTTATGACATAAGACCATATCAACTAGAATTATCACTGTCGTGAACAGGGCCCCGTGGTAGCATGTCGTAAGAGGGGGAGGGGAGGAGTGTAGAAGTAAAGTGGGGTTGCATAATTATCAGCGCTATAAGTTTCTGTACTCAGACACAATAACAAAGTCATATCTCAAACTTTCATGTGTTGATGCCTGAAATAAAGTAATTCACTCCCTTCTAAAATTCAATTAAAGTTGTTTGACAAGCGCAGGTTTAATTTCCTACATAGAAACCATGATGAACTTTGACTTTTATAAAGTTTGGAAATATCTTTGACAGACTTAAATTGCACACTGAATTCATGAAATCATGACATTGGTTTCATTGACATTGTTCCTGAACGGCCAATATTGTTTGCAAGATGGAAATACACATTAATACATTAATCTGTTTGTTTTGTGTGCAAGTGTTAAGGGGAATCAGTAAAAAATTATTAAAGTTTTAAAGAGTTGTCACCCTTTGCTAAAAATGTGTATATTGTTTTTGCTCCACATACATGTACTTATTGTTGTAGTCAATAGGAGTAAGTATAGCAAGTTTCATTTGAATATCTTGAACCATTTTTTAACTTTGACCAATGTTATAGTTTTTCAAGCTAGAATTTATCAAAGCTAGAGTTGTTGCCCTTTGCTAAAGATAAGCGTATTATCACTGGCAATAATTATAGCAAGTTTCATTTGAATATCTACTATCGTTGTGAAGTTACGAAGAAAAAAGATGAAGAATGAGTAAATTTGAATTTTACAAAGGGCCGTAACTCTTCCAATATTGTAGCGAGAGTTATATAACTTGCCATAAAATAGCGTACTGTTGTTGTGAGCTTATGTTTGAAGTTTGAAGTCAATACCTATAATGGTTCTCAAGTTATTAAGAAAAAACTTGAAAAATGTGGACAGACGGACGGACGGACAGACAGACAGGGTGATTACTATAGGGCACACAAACAAATTTTTGCGGGGCCCTAATTATACGATGACGCATAATCATTAAGAATGAACCAATCAGCCGACAGAATCATTAACTTAATTTTCAATGTGATTTATACCATGTGACAAACATCAAACATAAGTAGTTTCCTATCTAAGTCTGTATGCCTAGATTTACACAGACAATGTAGTAATTGCTTCAATATGCTTTCATCTCAAATACCAATTAAATTCTTTGTCATACAAAGCTTATTTGTCACAAGCGATTGTTAAAACAAACAAACTTAATACTCTGTCATTATTTGTCCAAACAGTTTACGGGTAACCCTAGACCAACCGGACGGGTCAGTTGATTTTTCAGAATTAGTCGTCAATGAGAGACTCTCGTAGAAATAAATGGGTTGATCAATGAATTATTTCCACTCCCAATAATGGCCAGAACAAATAACCGACCACGTTAACTGGGCATTCAACTAAGCACATTATCTCCTTACTGTGTCTATCATTTGCAGCAATATTGCCGATTTTAAAAGCTTGACCCAGAGACCTCATTTGATCACATGACTTTGTACTTTCAGTTAGTAGGAGGTCATTGGCCAATCATACAGGGAAAAGTATGAAGGACCACATACTTACTACTGTCTCAACCCATTGCAAACAAACAAACAAACATCAAAATTAAAGGACGTTTTTGCTCCTCATACTGAGAGACATCAAAATCTGCCAATAAGAAACAAGACGAGATGTAAAACTAGATTTTGTTGAGATAATCATTGTGACCATGTTTCATAAAGATTAGACCAAAACTGTGAACTCTAGTATCTAGCGAGTGCTATATCCACTTGGTGAGAGACCGTTCTAGATTATTTCTAATTACCGAACAATTGGACATGTAATGAAAATAGAAAATCCCAAAGCTCCAGTAAGTTTCAAAGAATTGGATACATGTATTGGAAAAGGCCCTAAACAAATATTTAATTAAATTTTGAGTGTCTCTAGAAAAGTTGAGATTTTTTGTCAACGATGAATTACACAGCCCTTGGTGCAAAACTCTCTTAGATGCTTCTGCTTCAGAGCTGTGGTACGTCAGTTTCCTCCCTGGCAAACATTTAATTCCCCGCGGGTGACTTCTGTTCTCGGTGATACTAAATCTTTAAAAAAAATTAAATTTCACACATCCAGTTCTTTCCTCAGTAATGTTCCTTGAAGGTATATATAAAAAAGAATTCTGTCCCATTTCAGTCCAAGAGCTAGAGATTGCCAACGTGGTTGAGTCATTTCATATTCTCTTCAAATTCATAACAAAAAGAAACTGAGTGCATACTTATTTGCACACCAGCATACCAGACAAAATATGTACTAAATTAGATTACACTTACAGAAACTATTCCTCCCCTTCGAAAAAGAAAAGCCAAAATTTGATATAAGGACAGTACAAGATTAGTCTCTCTCATTGTAATAGCCCGCTAGGCAAATACTGACATTGGATATATGTGAAGTTCAGCACCGCAGGCTACTATGATGAAATATTCATACCCATTCTCATCTACTCTCTTACATTACCATATATCAAAACAGCCTGTATTCATAACCATGGCAGACAAAACACGAAAAAGGCGCCAAAATAGAATGACTCTTCAATGTTGACAAATACCACAGTAAGGTGTTCGGCAATTTAGATTATTGAGATTTTCCTAATGAATGGACAAATTTTTCTGCAAGCTGTCAGTTAAGGAATAATACTGTTATTGACATTACCAAATCAATTTCTGTTATTTAGAAGGTTCGTAGAATTTTCCTGAATAACTTCCCTTTAGTATGTATGTTCTTTCTACATTACCCCCTTTGATATCATATTTAAGGAAGAATATAGTTAGTCATATTGCAAGGTAGACTCTGCAAAGATGAATAAACAATGTTAGTAAAATACGCAATGTCAAAGTGACAATGAAGTCAGGGCAGTGTCTCCTAGGCCTGAAAGTTCCTTACATTTTCATTGTCGAAGTCACCGTCCCATTGATCTTTGACCTAAAGATCTCGAAATAAATAGGGTCATCTACTAGTCATGACCAGAACCTAACTACAGTAAACTCCCTCAAAACCGGACCCTGTCCGGACCGGTTCGAAAGTCCGGTTTTGTGGGAGGTCCAGTTTTAAGGGAGTTCAGTATCATGTACACTTTGATATTAAATCATAGGGAATATACTGTGTGTTTCATGATACATGTTTACGTTACATGTACAGTGCAACCTTTGAAGAGCATCACCATTCAGGGAGCTGCAAATATTTCAATTCTAACATCGATGAGTACTCAATTTGCGTATTTTTTCATTGGCCATCAAAACTATTCAATGACATAGACAGTGCAATCATACAAATCCCGAAATGCAAGTGTGAACTAATTGGAGACATATTAATTAAGTACGATTGAGTGCAGTGTTTGTCGTAATTACAACATTTTGGTGGGCTAAACAATCCTTTGTTCCAGTAAATGTTTGTTGCAATACCTACCCCAAGAACAAAACATCAAATGGAAGGACCGTTTTCTTATTACGTTCGTAATTAGGCAATTATTTAATTCCATCGCGGCGAATTTCACAAAGTATTTTTCACGCCTGTGCAAATTACACGCGAGACCGTTTAAGAGTAAACATTAAAAACACGACTTGTTAATCGCACCTTTTGTTATGACACGTTCTTTAACTAATAATTAACAAAGTGACATTTTAGACAAGAAAAATGTACGTGTTAAGTTTTCCGTCAGGTGAGACAAATATACGCGTCCGGTATTCCGCAAGTAACTATCGTTGAAAATCTTGTCAGCAGACCGCAAATGCCGCCCGGAATCCGGAATTATGAGAGTCCGGTATTGAGGGAGCTTTTTAAGTTAACTTTATAAGAAGAAAATACGGGACCTAGGAAATCGTCCGATTTTATGGGGATTCCGGTTTTGAGGGAGTCCGGTTTTGAGGGAGTTTACTGTACTAGGTTTGGAGATGAAGGACCTGTCCTAACGGTGTACCGACCAAAACATCGGCAAAGTCAACTTTATCCCAACTGCTTAATTAGAAGGGACATTGAGGTTAAATTATAATTACAATTGCTTTGTTTTCAGTGAACTTACCTCAAACTGTTCACACATGGAGACAAACTCCTTTCTTCCACAAAAACTTCATTAATATGAAAGTTTTGTTGGTGCAATGACATTATTGTATTTTTCTATAAATACATTTCTAACAAAACAAAGTAGGAAGCAGACTATGTTTCCTCTAGTTATATTAGGTTTTAATTATAAGCACTAAGACCGATATTTCACTGCTAGTTTTCTGGATAGTTTAGCATCAATAACACATAGGGGTTGTAGAGCAAAGAGCTTCAGTTCTCAATAGAATAATCACTATGAAGATCACAATAATTATTTCATTAGATATTTTCCGCACTGATGAAACCATCAGTATCCAAGTTAGGAAACTTTTGTAATTCAATTAAAAGAATGATCAATTTGTGAGTCTGGGGAATTCTTAAATTGTCATAAATTTTACTCAATCCGTATTTCATAATTTGTAAAAAGTATAAAATGTTCACATGAAGTAGCAATATCATAAAAGCTTTCTCATAAAAGCCGTGTAACTTTGAGTGAAAATAACCGCCAGACGTTCGCAATCCAGTCTTCAACAACAGCTTATGTCTAATTTTCATGCAATATTAAAAGCTCAAGTCTCCGTAGGGTGCTAAGAAAGTATTAAGCTCACCACATGCAAATGTGAATATTAAAATAATATAAAAGTTTGGCATAATTACTCTCCAAATGCTACGTAGGAAGTTTGGCTACTTCCTAAAATAATGTTACAATAAAACTACATGTACATCAATTTATTCTGACATTTGTCTACCATTATGGTCCATATTTCAAACAAACTAATCAAAAATAAGGGAGAATCATATTGACTAGTTAGTACCGAGCTCTCTAATGATGGAGGTAGGGAAATTGACTACAGTAAAAGCTCTTCACTCCTGAAGGAAGAAATGGTTTTGATAGCAGAAGGCAGCTGTATGTAGCAGGTTTTCTGGAGTGGCAGACAATGAACATGCCTCGCAGCAGGTTTACGAATGCCAATGTTTCCATGGAAGGTATTTGGTGTTAACAAGATCCCAATTATATTTTATTACAAGTTTATAACCCTGGAGGTATACTGAAGGAGATAAATTTAGTGTTGAAGATTTTTTCAGTGCTACCACTTGAAGCCTTGATACTGTAAATAATCTCAATCTCTCTGGTGGTCAGGTTTTCTTCCTATACCTTCCTATGCCATTACAGAGGTCAGCAGTATTGCTCTTCTAATGCCATAAAATATGTCCATTACTTTGGTTTACTATACAAACATCTTCAGGATAAATATATATATCATATTATATTTGCTGAATTCTTGTTTGATGATGGGTCAAACTCTTCAAGGTATGACATTATTAACAGGATGCAAGTGTCAGGAATGATAAACCATAAACAACACATTTCAACACTGACATCTACAACCAATGGCTTATTATCAGAATGTGTATGGTACTCAGAGAATGAAGTGTGTATTTTCATCCAATCTAATGTTTAATAATGAGCTAATCAGCCAATGCCTTTAACCTTCTATTTATATATACAAAGGTGAGTCAAGCATAATTCTTCAATCAAACAGGTGGGTAGGTAGAGAAACATCAGCTCAGAGAACAATGTTTGGATTAGCAAAGCACAGAAGTATGTGTACAGTGTTTTGAAAAGCAAAGCACAAAAAAGAGATTCAGTGTTTGGACAAGCAAAGTACAGAAGGGCACTGTTTGGACAAGCAAAGTACAGAAGGGCAATGTTTGGACAAGCAAAGTACAGAAGGACAATGTTTGGACAAGCAAAGTACAGAAAGGCAATGTTTGGACAAGCAAAGTACAGAAGGGCAATGTTTGGACAAGCAAGGCACAGAAGGGCAATGTTTGGACAAGCAAAATACAGGAACATAAGTATAGACAATGTTTGATAAAGCAAAGTACAGAAGGGTCATGTTTGGACAAGCAAAGCACAGAAGGGCAATGTTTGGACGAGCAAAGTACAGAAGGACAATGTTTGGACAAGCAAAGTACAGAATGGCAATGTTTGGACAAGCAAAGTACAGAAGGGCAATGTTTGGACAAGCAAAGCACAGAAGGGCAATGTTTGGACAACCAAAGCACAGAAGGACAATGTTTGGACAAGCAAAGCACAGAAGGGCAATGTTTGGACAAGCAAAGTACAGAAGGGCAATGTTTGGACAAGCAAAGTACAGAAAGGCAATGTTTGGACAAGCAAAGCACAGAAGGGCAATGTTTGGACAAGCAAAGCACAGAAGGGCAATGTTTGGACAAGCAAAGCACAAAAGGGCAATGTTTGGACAAGCAAAGCACAGAAGGGCAATGTTTTGACAAGCAAAGTACAGAAGGACAATGTTTGGACAAGCAAAGTACAGAAGGGCAATGTTTGGACAAGCAAAGTACAGAAGGACAATGTTTGGACAAGCAAAGCACAGAAGGACAATGTTTGGACAAGCAAAGTACAGAAGGACAATGTTTGGACAAGCAAAGTACAGAATGACAATGTTTGGACAAGCAAAGCACAGAAGGGCAATGTTTGATCAAGCAAAGCACAGAAGGGCAATGTTTGGACAAGCAAAGTACAGACGGGCAATATTTGCACAAGCAAAGCACAGGAACATAAGTATGGACAATGTTTGGACAAGCACAGTACAGAAGGGCAATGTTTGGACAAGCTCAGCACAGAAGGGCAATGTTTGTTTGGACAAGCAAAGTACAGAAGGACAATGTTTGGACAAGCAAAGTACAGAAAGGCAATGTTTGGACAAGCAAAGCACAGAAGGACAATGTTTGGACAAGCAAAGTACAGAAGGACAATGTTTGGACAAGCAAAGTACAGAAGGGCAATATTTGCACAAGCAAAGCACAGGAACATAAGTATGGACAATGTTTGGTCAAGCTCAGCACAGAAGGGCAATGTTTGCACAGAAGGGCAATATTTGCACAAGCAAAGCATAGGAACATAAGTATGGACAATGTTTGGTCAAGCAAAGTACAGAAGGGCAATGTTTGCACAAGCAAAGCACAGAAGGGCAATATTTGCACAAGCAAAGCACAGAAGGACAATGTTTGGACAAGCATAGCACAGATACAAATAATTTGGACAATGTTTGGACAAGCAATGCACACACACATTAATATGGACGATGTCTGGACAAGCAATGCATAGACACATAAATATGGACAATGTTTGGACAAGCAAAGCACAGCTTCATTAATATGAACAATTTTTGGACAACCAAGCCCTGATTATCATCATCATTAACCCTTGATAAATTGGTAAAAGAAAATAATCCTTGCAAGTCACAGAAATAAATCATTTCTGAAAGTTATTCATTGAAGGATACTATGATGAATGTTTTCCTGTTTTAATTGGCTTGATGTTCTCAAATCTATATCTAAAAAACTGTAAGGTGTCTGAGAATTTTTATTCCAACATAATTGCTGTAGTACTTGAACAAGTAAGAAATAAGTCAGTTGTTGTGCAAACAATCTTGCTGGATGAATCTGAAAATGTGCAATAAAATAAGTTTATTGTGTTTACAGGAGCACAATTTATTATAACAAGATGCACATACATCAGCTAGAGAAAACATCGCTTCTAAATTCTGAGTATACAGTCTAGTGTTCTTTCCATCAATTCCTACATTGACTGTACTTTCTTTACTTGTGTTTCCACTAAGTTCCTAAACTAGAAAATTTCTAGTACATGTACCTTGATCGTCTAATTAATGAAATACAGTAGCAAATTAGGATGTCAGGATCCGGATATTTTGACGGACAGACTGACTGACGGAGGGCAAACCTATAGTCCCCTCCGGTCAAAAACCGGTAGGGGACTAATTATTAGCACTATCAATTACTACTTTTAATAGGTTTTTAAAAAACCACAATGTGCGAAATCATACAAGTACAATTATAATTATTTCCTAAATTGTTAGAGTACTGTATGGACCTTTTTTACTAAAAGTTGGGAAGATCATTTACTCTTTTAGTTGTGTGTTGGGCATTGTGCATTGTATGTTTTTTGTGTTTTCTGTGCTCGACTGGTTAAGTTAAGTGCTGCCTTCCATGTCTGACTTAATATTATCTTTTAACATATATACATAAAATTCAGAAACTCCGAAAACTAACGTGAGGAAGCAACTATACATATTGGTAAGGATGTAAAATACTGTCAAGGACAAACAAGTTGACAACATCAATATACTGTCGTAACCTTGGAGATTATGATGCATTATAGCAATCATTGTCTACTAAGAACATCATTCCATCATGTTAACGACCCCAGGCATTGCAGCATTATCTTCAAGGCTAACAAACTTGGAACTTTAATTCCGATCACAGCCGTCTTAATTTTCGTTAATCCTAACATAATTCGGGATGGAAGCACACCAGACAATTAATTATGGTCTTGCAAAACATTGACGCAATGAAGCATTACATGAGGTATCAGGAGACAGACAAAATTGCTAGTTTTCAAAGTATCATATTCTGGTGAAGGTTACACCATCCAATTTTTGATGCAATTTACAATCTTTAAAATGATCAACAAAATGAAATTTCACGCTTGCTCAGTGGCTGAAATTAAAAAATGATGAAGAAAATGTTTATGGAAACATGGTAGCTTCAATTTTTGTTATGACAGCTGAGATATCATAAACTCAATGAATTTGGAACGTCTTTATGACAAACAGTGGTAATATTATAGCAGTTTCATAACAAAATAGCAGTTTACGAGCAGATGTACCAAGACTGAAATAGTTATAGTGAGTTTATTAGAGTGAGCAGGCATACTTGCATGTTTAAACTAAATTAGTGCGAATAGGCTGAAACTTCAAATGCTGTTAAAGGGACTTCAGATACAACCTAAATACTAAATGATCCAGTCTCAGTTATATTGCCAGAGACAAGGCGGACCAGTGGATACAGAAGATAATCGCTTTTGTGTTTTGGCTAAAAACTTGGGTTTTTTGTCTAAACCCTTTCATAAATTGCTGGTAGACTTTTTAATTTTTTGTCAAAGGTGAATGCCTGTAGCACCGTTAGACTTATGGGTGCGTGCGACCTATGAGCCAAATCATTTATGGTAATGTTTTTGACAACGGATTGAGAGGAGACCCTAAGTAATTGATCAATTCTCAGCCTGGACACTTGGTCATTTCTGAAATGTTTCCATTTTTTCCCACTGAAGTAGATGAACATGGTGGTAACCCAAAAGAAAGTCTCGCATGTACACCAGACACGTTAATTAAAACTAAGGAGTCTATTTGTTAGGGTATTGCACCTGAATTGCTTGTATCACACAACTGTCTCTTCCCTTGAAGCTGAATCTCATTGGCCGATCTGGCACAGGGAAAAACAAATGACCGCATCCTAATATATCCTAAAATAAACAACACATTGTCAGTAGACCTTGCAAAATTTTAGTGGAGAGTCCATGGAAATTTTGAAAGCAATTTTTCTCATGCTTGACAATGATCAGAAATTGACCCTTCTTCTTGTGATGATAAACATTACAATATATACCATCAGGAATGAGGTGTAGAGAGAGAGAGAGAGAGAGAGAGAGAGAGAGAGAGAGAGAGAGATTTATATTAGAACTTGTTTCCCAATCAACTTACGATAATTTAGTATATCATTAATGTACCACTGACTTGAGAATTTCATTACCGGGTAAATGCAGCTTTTGGCTTTCAAATGAAATATCTCATTAAATTTTAAGGCACAACTGTGAAACTTCAAATATTCCAAGTCTAAGTATTCATAGAAATATCAGAATTAATTTCAAAATCAATTCTTACAGTTATTGCATTGACTTCTTTAGATGTCGACATTTTCCATCAAATTGGTAGAATTAGACGTAATTTACATGATAAAGTGCAGAGATAAGCAATGTCAGAACATATATCTACCTAATTGGAAGTTTAAAAATATTATTTGAGATGATCCTCATGAAGGTTCGAAGATAACTGGTCCATATAGATTCTGATATAATCTATAGTTGCGCAGGTGTTACAGGATTCAAGACAGGTGGCCGTTGTATGCAGTTCAAATTACTCAGCAAATACTCGTAATGATAATAATGATGTTTGCCAAAGGTGTAATAGCCCTATATACTAGTACTTGTTGGTCCAGGTGTGGCAGAGTAATATAAGTAACTAAATGCTCATCTCTGGGGAGAAGTGGAAACAGAAGCAAAGAACAGGGCTGAATGGAGAACTTTTGTGGCGACCTTACGATCCGAACTGGACCAAAGAGGAAAAGGGAAGGTAAATGTTTCTATCTGTTTTGAGAGTACTAGCTTTGAGAAAAGAACCTAAATGACCCACAAGGTATCATGAAATTATCACCTTATTCTTGTGTCCAGTAACCATGAAATGAAGCACATTATGATGAACATGCTTGAAAGTATGAATACTATTGATATAATGGTAATACCAAATGTCACTTCATTAACATCTAGTGTATCCTATAATACTTACAGATATTCTCACTGAAGGAAACAAGGTGGGTGGGGGGAGTAGTTTATTGTATATAGTACAAACCAAGTACCATAAACATACTGACATGTCAAGGTACAGTGGAAGGTATATACATTATCATGCATGTTTTATATTCATAATGGCTTCCCCAGAGATCAGGAAGTCGAGTGGACTAAATTAACAGACCAACTCGCAATTTGGTACTCAGGGAAGAGAATCATATTGTTTATGATCATAGAATAATCACCAACATAAAGAAAATTAAATGATACAGAAGTAATTGGTTATTTCCGACCATTTCCCTCACACTGAGACCACCTAATAGATGTCAGTTGGCATCAATTACTCACCTATAATTCAATCAGTGACTAATTACATTTTTACCTTCAATTGAAGATCTCTGTTTTTAGCCTTCAATTGAAGATCTGAGTTTTTTACCTCCAAAATTGATGAAGACCTTACATTACATAGATCAGTAACCCAGTGAGTTTATGACCAAACTTGATTAAACAAAATAATAAAAAATACTCAAGTTATTAGGAAGGATAATTGTTTAATACTTTGTTTAATAACTTTAATTCTAAACACTTTTTGTCTAATTTGCCTAATTTTGTGGCGAATTTATAACTGTAATTTCAGTATTTTTTGGCGGAAATGTTTGGCTACTCTCCATAAGAAGGTAGCGCCATGAGTCATTAAGCAGAGCTCTGGAACTACAACTCAAAAATGGTTGTTGGAAAACAGCCATACATTTGCACATTATTAATATCCAAAACATTAACGTTTAACCCAAAAGGTAAAACAAAATATCAACACAAAAACATCAGAATTATTTGGGCGTACAAGGGTAGAATACATGCTAAATATCAACATTCTAAACAGCAGCATTTGAGAATGAGCCCCAAGTGCAAAGGTTACACTTGTTAATGTAAAAGGTGATTTAAGAACAAAAGTCAACTCCACAATTTAATCATAGTACAGATAATACAACATTAATCAAACAGCAACAACTTTTAAATCACTTACCGTATTAGGTAATACAACCGAGTCTGATCATGCCATTCCATCTTGTTAAGGGCATAGCACCTTTTATTTAAAATGCACAAATCATGTTTGCCTTGAAGCAAACATTTCCCACACCCAGATGAACCCTGGAAGGCATTCACCGCACAGTCGAAGAATAAGTTTTATTTACCTTAATTTCTCAGTTAATTTACATTCTAAGACCATTACCGTTACATAAGGAGCCCTTGTTAGATATAAACAGCCAACAATAAACATTTCTATTGAATTACCCTTCACTTCAGACCTTATAATGAAGGAAATAACTATAATAATTATTTAGCACATACTTTGTGTGAATGAACTTCACACCAGCGCATCAGATTTCGTGTCCAGGCAAGTGCACGAAACTGCAGCTAATCTAATTGTCTTAATTTATTAGTTAATTGAACTAAATATAGCCCCGTTAATTGTTGCAATTGGTTGGGAATGTCTATCATATATCGGCAGTAACAAGAAAAGATCTCCTGGAAGACATTTTCAAACAATTTTTGTTGGTGAAAACTTAAAGCACACATCTGAAACTTCAAAGAAAGTTATTATCTCATTTACATAACATTAAATATTTATTGAAATGGCATAACTATGCAGTAGTATGGAACAGTACAGGTCTACTTTTTTGTTGATGTGTATGAACACGAAAAAGTTGTAAAGTAAATTCTATACTAGTTGTAGTTATTTCACTTATTTAAAGTTACATAAATGTGTTTTCCAGGTATAAAGATGATATTGAAAAATTATACCTTGAATAATACAGTTGAATTGGCAATTTATTGTTGATTCTTAGCTGTGACACTATACAGAACTTTTTTCTTGATAGTTCAAGATTGTATAAATCATGCCCCAGACACTAAGCAGACAAAGCCTCTCTACTCTGAAATCCTGTGTAATCCGAAAGTTTTGGTCAGTCCCAAGGGAGTTCGTTTAAGGGAGTTTCTACAGTATATATTATACAACTTTATTTCCTCCAAATAGTTGAAGAGTTACAAACGTGATATATACAAGAAAATAGATTACATATACTGTATATCCATTTTGGAAGGTTATAATAAGTACAAAATAATATAAAGTGGTATTCATCATCAAATATATTTGAAGAGCATAATGTACATTTTCAAATTGAATGATGAAAGGCTTAAAAAAGCGGGAGTAGTGAAGATAAAATTGAAACAACTTTCATTATTTTGAAATCTTTCTTAAACCTTTTGTTAAGCCCCGCCATCATTACACTAAGTAACTAGGTACTGGAAGTAATAATCATTAATGTTATTGAATGTAGGATACCTGATTCATGATTTATTAAGAACACCCATACAGGCAGTCTGGTCGGGAATGCTGGTAAAATACAAATTGTCTTCAAACTTTTTGTTCCTATTTGAAAATCTCATTCACATTAATGTCATTCATTCAATGGATCAAGTGAATATATTTTGGAATGCCTAAGTATCAAAATTATCTTCTTTTTTTTAGGACCCATTAGGGTAACCCCGTTCATTTCTAAATGATTGCAGGTAAATGGCATTGTACCAATCATGTAAGTATATTCTGGGATGCCAAAGTATCAAATTTATGTTTGTTAATTAAGACCCATTTGGGTAAATCTGTTTATTTCTAAATGATTGCCTGCAAAGGGGAGTAACTCCAACAAGACAAAATTTGAAAAAGAATCTACCAGGTCACAAAATTATTACATAGCCATGAACAAGAATTATTCCTCATCAATTTGTGTAGCAAATACCACAGGATATTATTACTTTCTATAAATGTATCCAAGATTATATGTTATTGTACTATGAAAAATGATTTTCTGGAGTCTTATTTTGTGGTGAATTTGTAAGATTTTGATCTAGTGTTGTTTGTTCGGTGGATCCATAAATAAAAGTCATGTAGCTGGTATTTAAATAAAAAACATCAGTAAAATGAGTTTTTACTACATTAACAAACCAGTGTTAACTAAATAGCTTTGACACATCCAACTCTGAGCTACTCTTACTTACTGAGCTACCATAAAATTTCCAGATATTCCCAAAGCATGTACAGAGTTTCAGGCAACTGTCTAAGTACCAGTATATATATATATATAATTATATTTGTCAAAGGATGCTCATTGGTAGATAATGTATGTCTTAAGGCACACTATATATATATATATATATACCTGCTATATATGGTACGTCACCCAATCCTCTTGTTACAATATCTGTAAAACCTGAAATTAGAAAAACAAAAATTATCCATAAAATAGTACCTTAATGCCAAGACATCAACGAAGAACAGGATCATTTTATAAATTACAAACAAAAACAGCTTCAATTTCGACGTTAAAGCACACACATTGATATCATGAAAACCCAGAAATATGTTAAAATCGAAATGCCAATATGTAACCAAGTAATTTACCACAATTTTATATATTAACAAAAATCCTTTTAACATGTCTGCATATAATTATGTATAAAAGACACGAAACCCAAGAAATATGTTCAAAACTAGACTCTAAATGCCAATACATATTAACTAACTTACAGAATTTTCCAGAGTTTTGTGTATTTATTTTTTATCTTATACTAAATTATTTTAGGTCGATTGTGAAACAAGTTTGTTCAACTTATATTAATCACTCTCGACACCTCATTCCTGATGTTATCCATCGCCACAATGGTTTGAGAAAGGAGAAGCAAGTTTCTCTTTTTCGCTGAGCGTTTTAATGAGGGAATAATTGTACCATTTTTATTTTGTCTTTGGAATGATGTGGCCAGGTATCGAACAAGAGACCTCTTGCACTCAAAGTGATTGCTCAACCACAAGGCTATCGAGGAGACATATTTTGTGTATTTACATTACAACCTCTGTAGAGCAACACCCTAGGGCAGCTGCAAATATTGGCCATTGTACAGAAGCTGTTGCTCTACAGAGGTTTAATTTGTAGTTAACATCAGGTTAGGGAAATATTGAAGGTGTTGTTTTAGAGAGGTTTTTGCTTTGCAGAGGGTCACTCTGGAGAGGTTACACTGTATGATAAGCACACACATTTATTACACAAAGATATATTCTTCAGAGAATTGCAGCAAAATCTTGGATGCTTGCTAAGACAGGAGAGAAATTTGGAACATAATTTAGCTTGAAGCACGATATGCTATGCAAACTGGCAACTTGGCAAAGTCAGGAGTATAATAGGATAGCACCCAAGGGACAAACTGGCTGTCATGAATTTACAATTTTAAACTTAGTCAAAGACAAATTTTGGAAAATGTATTGTATTTTGAAAGTTCACTTTAGGGCATTATATCAAACGCATTGCAACTTAAGTATTATATAATTTGGAACGCTTTAAAGCAATTAAGAAGATTTTGCTGGCATTGTCTCAGGAAATGTTTTAAGACCAATTTAAGCCTGGGTTCTAACCTATGAGGAAATAATTAACTCTTCATGGAAATAGTTTAAGTCACCCAACAGCATCAGATTTACATCTTCATGGCCGTGTTGGAATGCACACATTTGATTAAAATACAAATTTACTTTAGACTGATTCCAGTGTGGAGATCTGTAAAAATCTGCCAACAAAAAGTTAAAAACAACTGTAGATATTTTATTCTTTGACCGATTTTAACAAGACAGCTTCGACGCTCAAGCCGAGACTGAGTACTATCAATGCAACTTATTATGTGACATTTTGTTGGAACATATTTAAAGTTGCAAGAAAGTGCTTGCTCTCAGCTTGAGCGTTGAAAATGTCTTGTTAAAATTGGTCAAATGAAATACGTACGTTAACTTTTTTACCAATTTTAACTTGCATTCTTATCCAAAGATTACTTCACATACAACATGGTACATGTATGTCCATACTGTGTTGGGAAATATTCTCCATCACACAAAATATTTTCAAATTAGACGGAGTTTCAATCACTGTTAATGTTGATCAAGACGTCAGAATTTCCTCATGGTAAGCCACAATGGTGTTAATTTCTTACCAACTGGCTCTTGTTCCGTTTTAGTTTGACTGACTTAAGCAGCAGACTTTCGGGATTGGATGCCCGGTTTTGTATTACATGTTCCTGTGCTAGTTTTTTATGTTGGGCATGTTCCGCGCCTTTTCGAGTGAAGTTGTTTATTTTATGTGCCTTTTTGTTCTCACATGTCCCGCGGTTTCTGTTGGGGGCGGTGCTACTTCCGGTAGTGTCGTATTTTGTTGAATTATTATAATATGGGTTTGTATCTGGATTTAAACGCCAATTCCGTTTACAGTGGGGCCAAAAGTTATATGGAGCTAGGAGTTATTTATTTGTATTTGCTGGTTGTCCTCTTACTATTTCGTACCCACGATTCGCATCCTACCTGGTTCGTTCATGAGTTTATGTACAGCTGTGGAGTTATGGATGTAGTGTTTTGTCCCCTGAGGTCATTTAATGTAGTCAAGTTTTGTCCCCTGAGGTCTTTTAACGTAGTTGTAAGTCCCCTGCCGGTTTTTGACCGGAGGGGACTGTTGGTTTGCCATCAGTCCGTCAGTTTTGGTTCTGACGGGAATTGTGGTTGCTATGGCAACAGACACATTGAATATGGCTTTAAACCGGTAGGGGCTTCTGTATTGCTTGCAATTCTTAATGACTTGTTCATTACGTCATATCTCGATTTGTTCAATTACGTCATTTTACTAATTGAAAGTAGGTCATACGACTATACGGGCCTTTCAACGTTTTAATACTGTTATTTAACTTTTGAGACTAAAGGCTGCTAAAACTATGTAGTTCAGCAGTTTTACTGTTGTAACTAGGTCATTCAACGTAGGCATTTCGCCTTTTGTTTGCTGAATCTTTTCTACTGGGTAATTCAGCTAGTTATAATTTATTATACTTTTCTACAGCTTGGACTTGGGCGGATCTGCGCTTGTTTAGTTGGGCATTGTGCTTTGTGTGTTTTTAATGTTTTCTGTGCTCGGCTGGGTGAGTGCTGCCTTCCCTGTCTGACTTAATATAATCTTTTTAGAGAAGCCATGGTTGCCTGATTCCCCTTTAAACAATTCAAGCACTGGAAATTTGACTGGTACCATTTTTCTTTTGCTGTTGGTAAGATGCAGCCAGGGATCAAATCCCAAACTTGCTGTAGTCTCTTAAGACTAGCCTATACCACAACACTAGATGCAGTTATCATTTTACCTGCCTAAATGTTATTCAACAATGGTACCAGTAAATCAGGGTCTTGAACCTCTTGTAAGAAATATTGCCATAAATGACTTGTTGACCTAGACGTTTTGCCAGACTGCTTTTGTTAAGAAGCTTATGCCATTACATGAATACCACATTAAATATATAGGAATTCATGGGAGCTTCTTATACAGACTGAAATTATGCACAAAGGAGACAAGAAACATGACTACATCACTAGCATTTTGTATTTATACTGTAAAGCATGTATGTTTGTGGGTAATAAATTTCATGGATTTTGATCAAAATGAATTTTTGTGGGGTCCCAAATTTGTGGATTACAAAACATGAAAGGGTTCTGTATTTTTAAAGGTTGATTAATCATTGGGCATTAGATTTCGTGGTCAAGTTTAACAACGAAATCAACGAAAACGCAACAACCTCAAAATATAATTATATTACAGTAAATAGTTCATTCACTCTTGGTATGGATGCTCTAGATCCATGGCTTGGCAAAATAAATTACAATGTACTGGTAGTATGTTATTGTCTGTTTGTCTGAGACTCTTCGGTCATACTGTTTCAATAATCTTGTATTAAGTCTAGAAATCATTTTCTGTTGCCCGGCCAGTATCAACATTTCTAAACATGGCCGAAATAGGAACCATTCTTTTTAATTAAACATTTACATTATCCCTATGCTCCTTAAAAAAATTTTTACTACTTCAGTTAAGTGGATTTTAATAAAATGAAATATATTTAGTTGTGTAACATCATTTATTTCTAATTCTTCAGGGGAAACAAAAGTCTTTGAAAGCCAAAAAAGCTATAAAAGCTAGTTTGAATATACGTCATTATTTTAACTACCTTTCTTCTGGGCATTAAAAAATGATTTTGCTTACATTCTATGGTAATTTGGGTTCTATCAGGTGCAGGTTTTTTAAAGTTCTGAATGGCTTCCAGACTAGTTTTTATCACCAAGGATTTAGTGTATACATTGATAAATTGCAAATGGATTAGGGATATGGATAAGGGTGCCAGCTAGGCCCCTAAATCTAGTATCAAACAATCAACGACGAGAGATAAATGCTACAGTAAGCGGCTGAGCTGAGAGATACCAGTCCTGGTATCTAATGATGCTGAAACATGCACTTACCATGTTAGATAACATTTAATGCAGGAACCATTCTGCGCCATTACAAACATGTTTCTCCAATGTACGGTAATTATTTAACCAATTACTTAATTAATACACTGAATGACTTCTAATGTTACCTCTGGCCTATTTAAGAATGTAAAAGAAGTTCCATTGATTTGGCTAGAAATTTGAGTGCAATGTAATGCAAACTGCTGACCAGCCAATGTAAATACATTTTACAAAATATTGACTCAGCCATGGTTGACATTATCAGTAAATGAAAACAGGTTTTACAAAATATTAACTAATTGTTACTGACTGTATTGTTAAAAACAACAAAATGGTCAGCCAAATAAAGTGCTTCAAAGGCCATTCGGTTTTATCCCTGCTTAATTAGCCAATGACCTCCCGCTTCGTCAGCCAATGGAAACATGTTTTACAAAATATTGACCAATTGACATTATGCTTACTTTAAATTGGACAGCCAATGAAAACATGTTTTACAAAATATTGACCTGATTAGACATTAAAGTAACTAACTTTACGTTGTCCCTTGATCATGTCTAGAATGAACCTATTTGACCTAAAAAATACTATTCACCTTAAGATAGAAATAAAGAATGGATTACTGAATTTCAAGTATACTTCAATGTCCTTAAGGAGTTTAAATTTTATACTAATCAAATTTAATTTGTATCATTGCTTTTGTCACAACAATGAAATTCCCGCCCTAGATCTAATGGACCATCAATGGTTCAACTTCACAGTAACACAAAATGACAGTAACATTGTCATGTATGAGGCTGTTTGGTTGTCAGGTCCTAGTACAGGGTTATTGTTTGCGAAATAAGGGTGCAGGTACATTGTACAGGTATACCAACTTTCATTTGTTCAATTTTTTGCTAAAAAAGTAAGGTACTCAATAATGGACATTCAGAGTGACAAGTGTTATGAACGATTGAATTATTGAACAAACCTTAATGTCATGTTTTAACAAATTAGATTTTTTATCAAATCCTATCAAAAGAATTGGCATTAAATGAATAAAAAGATATCCAGATTTTGGATATTTCAAGTATTTTGATATAGAAAAGATGTCAGGAAAGCATTCATTAGAAAATGATGAGAAGCCATGTTGAATTTGAGGATAGAGTGCAGTTAAGCAGTTAATGAAATGTACAGAAGTGCTTAAATGATACTGGTAGGGGATCAATTGACAATTAATGGTTTTGGGGTGAAGGCACAGCCTTAAAAGAAGAACAAGCAATGCTTATAATATATCAAATTGTTTGTGTGTGTCTGTATATACAAGTATTTGGAACTTCTGAAGTCCGGACATAATTTGTCAATGAAAGGTGTAGACACAGAAATTCAAGACGGCGTCAAATATGCCTACCATAAACCGAAGAGAGTTTATAAACTTCCTCTACTTTTCGAAAAAGGTTTGTGGAAAAAAAATGAAACACACATTTTTCATTTAAGTTGAGCTTGATAGCTACTGTGAATGACTGTTAGTTGCTAGTTGATATTGCAAATGGCAAACAGCATTGACTTCCTGACAGAGCAGCCAATTTTACAAGTTTCCCCATTTCCCTGACAATGTATTAAAGTTGAATTAGATTACAAACTGAGAGAAGATTCGAGCAACAGAAATTACCCATTATTAAACAGTCCTCAAAACTCATCATGGCGTAAAATATTAGAATTCTTTTTGCAACATGCCATGACCCTTTGCATGGCCAGGAGACACATAGTGATAATATAATTACAATTAAAGCCAGAGTGCTCACAGGGAAATGTGTGAACATAATGCAATAAACCCACAAGTCATGCAACAAAATGAGAAAACTGACAGATTGGTTCAACCATATATGACAGCAATGGTTGGTTTGACCAAACACAGAGGCTGCTTGAACCCAGTGACAGGACTCATCACTTTGTATATTGTAACAGTAAATACCGTATTTTATTTATATGATATCTCGTCATAACTGTCAATCATGTCCAAACCCCTGCGAAATGTGGTTCATGAAATCAAAAACACTTCAAACAGCTCTCAAGCTGAAGTTCATGAACTGCATGGCTCCTATCAGAATCTTTATAGTCTTGTTCATGTTTAACTTTTGGAAACTTACGTGTTAGTTAATGAACAGAACAGAACAGAACTGAACAGAACAGTTCTTCATACCATGGTTATTGATGAACTGAAATGTACATGGTCTTAATAAACAGTTCATGTAAAGTTATTTAAATGAATGAAGGACATGTACAAGAACATTTCAAATGACAATTTATTAGCCATCAAAATGACAACTTGAACAAGTAAATTAATCCTGTAGTTCTTTAGTAATTAGTAGCATTTTAAATGAGACCTATATTGTGAAGTCTAGATAGTATTACACCTTTAGTTTTACACAAATGCACAGAATATTCACAAACGTCAAGCAATGATTTTGCACAATATTTTCTGTGAGAAAAGTATGTAATTCTTAAGTGTATTTTCTGTCATCCTCCAAGCAGCAACAAGGTTGTATCTTACTATATACTATATAGAGAGATACAACCTTGTTGCGCCAAAGGGACGATGTGTAACCAACGGTAACGAAAGTGCTGCAAACAAATATGATACTACAGCTGTAATGAGATTGCTCCAAGCTGCCTAACAAGATTCCTGTAGGACAAAAGTAGAAATAACAGAAAGATTCATTCCTGATTTTATAACCATCTTAACACCAACATGAGACATCCCTCCAGAGAAACAGGAAATTACCGGGGTTTCCAGGCATGAAAAACGCCACACAAAATTGACGAGACTTACAGCCCGTTTGCCAATCAAGAAATCCATGATTTTTATAAAACAAATGTAACTATGGCGTCCAATTTTAGAGGAAACGTCTTGGCCTGGGGCAGGCTCGGAGTAAATTAGAGTTGACAAGTTAATAGTCAAAGGGACTTAGACATCCTGTGTTTTCATTCTTGATTCATTTCAATTTCTGTGAGGAATTAGATCACAGTAACAAGATGTCATGATCTAAAATAAAAAAAGTTTGATACGTAATTAACAATCAATTGATGACTTAAAGACCCTCCCCCATCCTCCTTAAACAACATAAAAATGTCTAGTAGAACTCTTGAAACTTGTTATCTGTACATAAGCCAACAATGTAACAAGGGACAATTAATTGTCACTCACAATTTGATAACTAAGAGCATTTTAAGTGTTCTGCATAGTTTGAATTTCCTTGCACTTGTTATAATGTCACCATAATGTACCATGAACATTGTGACCATCTTAAGGTAGATTGAGCTGTATTATTCTCTCACTGATTTAATGCAACAAAATTTGGAAAATCTGCAATTTTGGTGGCCATCTTGGATGACCAGGTCTGATGGCACTGTACCTTGACAATTTGTGCCAGCAGCCCCAAATACTCTAGACACAGAGACACAGGTTTGGTACATATACATGTAACAATTGACTTGTTCTACTTATTGAGTCCATTACCTACTTAGATAAGCTATAAATTATACTAATTGGCAAAAGAATAATAACCTTCATAGCAATTAACAAACACCTCCAAATAAATTAATGTTGCTGTGGACATATTGTGCTGTAATCTTCTGTATGCCTATATCAGGTACCTTTGATGTACATAATGTAGTACATGTATACGTTGACAGCTAATTCAGTTCAAGCACAAGTCAGTACACTATTCATATAGTCAATATGAATGACAAGAATAAGTCACAACATTGTCACATTGTCAAAGATGAAAGTAAATAAACAATGTATGACCACCCATGTATTCCTATTATATTATGCTCTACAAATCAGACAGCAACAGATAATATAGAACAAATGTCGCAATAAAGTACATTTTATTTTAAGATCTTTGGTGATTGCAATCAAACTAATGGTTTGCAGAAAAGTATTAATAGGCAAGGACAAACTGTGTCTACAGACAGAATTGGACTGAGTATGACATGAAATATTTCTGCAGTTACCGTATAAAACTTTGTAACAGTTACTGGAGGTATTATAAAATATTCAAGATCATGGAAAGCATCGGTACTCGGTTGCATTAATTGTAACTGCGGAAATTAGTCAATGCAGTTACAAGAATTGCCAGGTGAAATGTCCCATTCTATAAGTAAACTTAGGTCAAGTATGTGTCAGGTACTTTTGTGCCAAATCCTGAACATAAAAGACCGTTGACAAGATAATTTGTCATTTTATCGAATAACAAAAGCAGTCTCAAACATCATTGAACATTTTCCTGGCAAAACCAGTTGGGACAATTAGTGGTTGCGAGAGAATGCCAAATCCATTGTTTACACTGTATAAAGTACTTGACCAGACTACAATGCTATGATGAATGACTCAAGTGAACATTGAGTGGACAACAAAATCAATTACAACAGTCACCTTTTCCCTGCTAACCAGCAATCAGTGGGTGTCTAACAATCGTTGCTTGGCGTCTGGCCTTCGATTCTAGGAAAAGTTCAAAGGGAAGAATTGATGCAATGAAGCTTTTGTTCTACAGGACAATCAGTTTCAGACTTTTCTTGTCAACTTTATTAATGACCACGGGTAAGTACTTCTGTGGGAGTCATGTGGACAAGCAGAATCACAAACAAGAATTGGTTTCCTGCGCTAAAATCTCTGGCCTTTTAAACCAACAGATGACACAAATTCTGTTTGATAATATATAAAATAAATGCTTTGGAATGAGTTTGCATAGAAATGAACGAAATTGTATCAAAATGCGTCTTCATGTATCAAAGATGGATGCATGCTAAGCCTATTCTATCCCTGAGTAAATTGGGTGACATTGTTTACAGTCATTTTCCTCTTGGTATAACATCAAGCATGTACACTTCAGACAATCCAATAAAAATATCCAATATGTAAGACATTGGACTCCTTGTCTGTTAGCATTGTACCTCAGACAATTCAATATGCAACATCATTTTGGAACAGTTTCTGCATGGCTTCTATCCATTAAATACAAAAACTACATTTTTTTTAAAACTATTGAGAAGTTCCATATCAAGACGACCTATAATATTAACAACTTATGACGCAGACATCATAAATACATGTTTTATGTTTTCTGTTTCGTGAGATTTTAAATATTTAATAAATCCAAGAATAGAGCACTAAATTTTCAGATATAAAATTTTGAGTGTTTGACATGTTTGTTATAGAAAAGAACTCTTCAGTGTAGATTTTTATTTTTATTTCAGTTTTGCACTCAGTAACACTAGTAAGGTTCTAATATTTCTCTAAATAATAATAAATTTTACCATTACAAAAACCTAGGACACTTAGTCATCTACAAATTATTAATGCACAAAATATTTTTTAAGTGCATCCAATTTTGACATTGAGTAATTATGCTTTATCAATATTTTAAATGTACTCAAAATTTTCAGAAATAGCTAAGTCTCCACACAATATGAAATACCAGTTTTTGTAATTCCTGACAAAATAAATTCCTGACAAATACTGGAAATATTAAGTTTAATAATCAGAACATGATGAAAAACACTTAAATAGTCACCATAACTTCTTGATGGCAAATTTCTAACGTAAATCTAGCGCCAAAAATAAAGAACGGCACTGCCAGAAATCAGCCACTATTACATTGTGATGCCCACCAGGTGTCTAGCTAAGGACAGACATAGGTAACATTTTTATGTCGACTTTGGTATCCTGACTTTTAAATATGACCAATATAAACAACAACCCAGCACCAGATATGTGCATCTATCATGTCTGATTGGCAAAACACACAATGATATCATAAAATCAAGTCATACTCAGAATTTACTCCAAAAGAACAATATTTTACCAGCAGAGAACTTCAAAGTCTCGGGAAATGGTCGGCGAGAGAAACCTGAGTAATTATAACGTCTTGTGCTTTGGGGGGGGGGGGGGATAAAGACATATAATTACAAAGCCACTGTCACAGACAGAATAAAAAAGTATTAAGTTGAATATTGCGCAATGTTCTGCATATTTCTACGTTTCAGCTGTTTTATGCTACATTATATCATTCTCTAGTGTCAAATACATAATGCCAAATAATCGTACAATAGCCGGTGGACCTTAACTACGACAGCTGAGAATGATTGGCAGATCATTCCCGTTAAAGGATTCTATCTGTCGGCCCGATAAAAGTTTATTTAAGATTATTGTCGATACTATCAAGTATATAAATGGGTGCCGTTACATTGTGTAAGCATTATTGTATAAGTTAGACAAACACACTTGTCCTAAGTGCGGAAATTGTAGCAATGGGAGAAATTGGAAATTGTAGCAATGGATGAAATTGAATGCCTTCTTTTTGATGGCCGGTATATAGACAATTACCATTAATCAATACAGAAGATTTAGAAATTAATCAATTAATCATCGGCCAGATAGACAAGAAACAATATGTGCTATCTTTACATAATAATTCTAAATTAAATATTTTTTCTGTGTTGGACTGAGACAGTCGTAGTGTGTGGCCTTTTCGGTTTAATCCCTTCCTAATTGGCCAATGCCTTCCAGCTTTAAGGGAGTTCTCACTTAATAATTATGAACATTCCTTAATTGCTTAGTGGGGCTTTTTTTCGTGTTAATTGCCTCCCCTCCGTTGTCAGTACATGATATAAGATTTTATAATATTGGTTAATAAGATAAAAAAAAATAATTATGAAGAATAAAAAACACAGATATCTATCCAGCTGAACCTCCGTTATGAAACTTTAAAATCCACGCAAACTCTTGATGATTTAAGGAGGCTGTTTCCTGACTCTTAAATGCAATGTGAGGTCAGTATTTGCAAGGGTTTGAAGGACATGAGAGCAGTTTTTAATTTGTTTGATCATTCATCACATGAAATACTTGTGACACCTCGTCTTCCATGGGAGAAACATCGAATGTATTCACGCCTCAGTCTGATACACTTAATTGTCTGAATTAATGATTAGTTAAGATCCTCTGATTTGATTTTTTATGCATTTAAAAGCATGATACTGATTTGTCAGCCCGTTTTTGTGACACTTTTTGTTGTAATTTGCCACACGTTAACTTTTTTTCATTCAAAAAAGAATTTGTTTACGAGATTAGCCAGGAAATTCTCAACGAAAATGTGTAAATCTTTTGTTGCTAAGATGGCTTCTTTATGCTAATATACCAAGCAATTTTTTCGGAACCATCTGTGGGACAATTTTATTTGAATACCGCTAGAATTATGTCAAGTCCGAAGAGTTATGTTTCTTGGAATTAACCATGACTTAATTGGCTTGTTTCGTTTTTCACTTTGGAGAGAAATTAGATTTATTTGTTCTAGTTACGTGTTTAAACTATTTTTTGCAAGTTTCTTGGCTAATAAATTAGCACCAATCTAATTAATTATGCAAATATGATAAATTGTTAACACTTTTAGACTACTGAATCATTGTTAGGTCTATCTTGTAAAATGCTAATCTGAAGTCCACTAATGTTCAATGTATTTTATTGGTATTTTAAGTACAATCATATTTCGATAGCTCAGTGATAGAGCGGTCTCTGGGTCAATCCCAGGAAGTGACATACCAAAGGGGTTAAATATTGTACTTGTATATCCCTGGTTTGACCCTCAGCATAGATAGTTCCAGGTAACTGCAGGTTGGTCTGGTGTAAGGATTATGTGACTTAAAACAATATTTTCAAACATTTTTATGCACTTACCAGTACGTAACATGCAGAATTTATTTTATATATATTTAGTAGGTAGTCTTATACTTGGGGAAAACCACATGATTTTTCTCATGCCAGCCCCTACAATACAAGGAGAAAAAGTCCTGTTTTATATCTCCATATAAGTCCTTTGAAGTCATACTTGTCATTGGCATGCCCAATTTTGGCAGTCAGAGCAAAAAAATGAATGACTGTGCACCTATGACTGTCTCTTAGACTATCGCAAACCAACAACAAACAAACATAATACCAAGAATAAAGAACTATCTTTGGCTGTGTGACTGTGACACAAACATATGATGACAGATGCTTGAAAAATTAGCGGAAACTAAAACTATTTATTCCCTCAGAGGAGGCTGTTAATAACATCAAGACATTGTAACTGCAGAAACAGTTGCACCATAATGAACAGTATACCATCCCTACAGGCAATATAAGTAACAAGTATAGGATACTGAACTCCTGGCAACTCCTGGGAGAATCACTATAGAACAAGAAATATAGCCTGGATGGGCGTAAAATCTCAAACGAGATGAATCTCAGAGGTGTAATGTCACGCAGAATGACATACATCCCACCGTAAGCAACAGTCTGTCTGCGATCAACACAGCAGCTTGACACAGCTCCAGGAAAATGTCCAACCAAGATCTATAGGGTAATAATTACTCAAGTTATGTTGGTATGATTCGGCACCAAACTGTCTATGATGCAGTCAAGTTACTGTATATATGTTATCACTTACACCATGATAGCAGTAAGGGTAGCTCTGCTAATCTCATCTACAACCGCATAAACGACAAAATTCTGATATGAAAATAAATTATTCACAACGATTCTGTAAATCTATCAACTAATACATAAGTAATACACGAGATTTTCCTGTCAAAATGTTCCCAATCCTGTTTTAAGTAATATGTATAACTTGTAGAAAATGATTCCAACACTTACTTTAAATGCATTTATGTCGGCTTACAGATTATCTAGGAGATAGCGTCAATCATGCAAAAGATACAATCAATCATCTACTTTTGTTTTCTTTAAAGTTATCTTTGGGTTAGACTCCTTTGTAAATTGTTATCTTTTGGTTACACTCTGTTGTAAATTGAATATAAGGATTTTCAAAGAAGTGGGCAAAATATGAAGATAAACAGAGCTACAGATAAGGTTTTAGACAAATGGGTATTTTACCCCGTGTTTCAGTTTTGATTGGGTTTTAACAAATTTTAATTGGGTATTTAATAAAATTCAAAAGGGTAAATAAGCTTTTAAATACTATTTTTCCTTGTAACATCCTTTTCTATTTAGGTATTTCAAATTGTCTTTGCTTTTTCTTACTCCCTCCTCTCAAAATCTTTTGGGTTTTTAAGAAAATTAATTGGGTAATTACCCCAATACGCAGCTTATCTGTAACTCTGAATAAACATAGATAAATAATCAAGATTATACTCTCAAAAAACAATGGAAGTGTGTTCTGGCTTAACAAAACATCTATGTAATAGCTTTTTAACTGGCATAACATTTTTCATGAAATTTATCAATTTTGATAGACTCAGAGATGTAACAGAATTTCCAAAGACAAAATATACAATTTAAACCTTGAGAAAATGTAACCAAATGCAATTTGAAAAGAGAAAATATACAATTTAAACCGGAGACACCAAGCTAAATGAATAAACACAATGTCTGTCACCAAGTAGCAATTACGGAGACCATTTACGTGAAACGATTTCTCAGTGAAATGTGCAAGTGTTGCAGCATACTAATTTAATACCAGAAGGCGGCAGTCATTGACTTGTGGCTACATACAGCATGTGATACAGTAAGGAGAAGACACAGAGAATTCTAAGTTGTGGAAACTGAAGACTCGGGGAATTCTAATTCTAAGTTGTGGAAACTCAAGACTCAGGGAATTCTAAGTTGTAGAAATGGGAAACTCAAGACTCAGGGAATTCTAAGTTGTGGAAACTCAAGACACAGAGAAGTCTAAGTTGTGGAAACAGATTAAAATGGAAAGGGAAGGCAGCACTCAACTTTAACACTGAGCACAGAAAACAAAAACAACAAAGACTGCAATTACACAGCACAATGTCCAATACAGAACTGCACAAGAAAATGAACTTAACTGCTGAAAGTCCCAGTTAAGTCAATCAAAACATTTATACTCCTAAGGAATTGGGGTGTCTATAAACCATAAGACCTATAAAAGGGCGAGCACTATGTAGCGCTTTCCATGGGAGGTAATGCATGCCTTCTATATTTAATTGAAGGGGAGGTATCTGAGTACTTGCTGGTCACTCGATTGATCCGACGGTTGGATACATGGTCGACAGGTTATGACAATTGGCTATATAAGGACAAGTTCTCCATATTGGAGATATTGTCAATTATTGTCAGTGGCTTGCATAACAGCAAGTTTATTAGTAAAAGTAGACAATTAATTCATCCAGCAAAGCTGGGTCAGTCGACTGACTGCTGTATGTAATATGACTAAAACCTTGTTGACAAACAGCACTTAAGATATGGGAATTATTATAGCATATATCATTACATTGAGACAAAATAAATTTAATAGAACAAAATAATGAAAGTACAAGCAGTATAAATCATCGTTCAGTCTGCTACACTAGAAACAAGATACGCTCGTCACATTTGTCTTCCCGTCTAACTGAGACACTACTTCCCTAGAAATCACTGTCTGCAAGTACAGCAAAGAACATATGCAATTTACAAGATAATACATAATTGACAAGCATTAAATAAAGTCCTGTCTTGTAAATAATGAAATGCCAGTCTTAAATTTCTGTCTAATGTACCAGACATACGGAAACATCTTGAAATATTTTATAAAATGACTCAGTCTCAATTTGTTATCAAAATGCCAACCAAAGTAAGCTAAAAATGTCATAAATTCATACTATCATATGTTTGTATGGCAACAAATAAATGTACATGATTCATCCCATTAAGAGAATTGTAATTTCTGTATTGAGTCAGATTTGTTAGACAAGTCAGAAGTCACTAAGAGAAATCAAAGAAATGTCATTACGAGAAATCAATGTGATGTCACAATGAGAAGTCAAAGTGATGTCATTACAAGAAGTCAAAGTGATGTCACAATGAGAAGTCAAAGTGATGTCATTATGAGAAGTCAAAGTGATGTAGTTACAATAAGTCAAAGTAATGTCACATTGAGAAGTCAAAGTGATGTCATTATGAGAAGTCAAAGTGATGTAGTTACAATAAGTCAAAGTGATGTCACAATGAGAAGTCAAAGTGATGTCATTACAAGAAGTCAAAGTGATGTCACAATGAGAAGTCAAAGTGATGTCATAATGAGAAGTCAAAGTGATGTCATTATGAGAAGTCAAAGTGATGTAGTTACAATAAGTCAAAGTGATGTCACAATGAGAAGTCAAAGTGATGTAGTTACAATAAGTCAAAGTGATGACACAATGAGAAGTCAAAGTGATGTCATTATGAGAAGTCAAAGTGATGTAGTTACAAGTAGTCGAAGTGATGTCACAATGAGAAGTCAAAGTGATGTTGTTACAATAAGTCAAAGTGATGTCACAATGAGAAGTCAAAGTGATGTCATAATGAGAAGTCAAAGTTCTGTGATTATGAGAGATCGAAATGACATCATCAAGAAAAGTCAAAGTGCATGATGTCATTAAGAGAAGTCCAAGTGATGTCAAATTGATGGTATTTATAAATTAAGAGTCTAAGTGATGTCATTATGAGAAGTCAAATTGATGGTATTTATAAGTTAAGAGTCTTAGTGATGTCATTATGAGATGTCAAATTGATGGTATTTATAAATTAAGAGTCTAAGTGATGTCATTATGAGAAGTCAAATTGATGGTATTTATAAGTTAAGAGTCTAAGTGATGTCATTATGAGAAGTCAAAGTGATGTCACTATGAGACATCAATGTTATTATGCCATTATGAGAAATAACAAGGAGCTCCGCCTATGGCGTCCTGGACGCTCGACTTTCTTGTACTTGATAGGAACCTGGCTCATCCATGAGTCAAAATTTTAAGAATAACAAGGGCAAATAACTCATGAATATAGGTCACAGGGTTACCAGCCTTGTATGTATGAACTCCCTTAGTGATTGTGAATAACTATGTAGAATATCAAGTGGATACCTTCGATAGTCTTGAGAAATTGACATTTTGGTGTAAAGATTCAAAGTCAGAAAAGGGGAATAACTCTAATAAAATGCTGGATATACTTGTTTCCTCTTGACAGTAGATGTAGGTCATCACATTCCACAAGTGTATTGACTTTCAAGTTGAAAGCTTAGATAGTGTTTGAGAAAATTCAGTTTATGTGTAAAATGTGCGACTATTTCTATGTACTTAATCTAAACAAGGGCAGATAACTCCATAAATATAGGTCACAGGGTAATCAGCCTTGTATGTATGAACTCCCTGAGTGATGGTGAATAACTATGTAGAATTTCAAGTTGATACCTTTGATAGCCTCTGAAAAAATGACATTTTTGTGTAAAGTTTCAAAGACAGAAAATAGCCTTGTCAGTATGGACTCCCCTGGTGATGGTGAATAACTATGTTGAATTTCAATTTGATACCTTTGATAGCCTTTGAAAAAATGACTTTGACAATAAACTAAACCAACGCACACATGCAGACGCACACGTACACGCAGACGCACACGCAGACGATCCTGTCACAACAATAGCACTACTTTTTTTCATCGAAAAGTCGAGCTAAAAATGACGTCATCAAGAAAATTCAAAGTGATGTCATTACAAGAAGTCACAGTGATGTCATTACAAAAAGTCAAAGTGATCTCACAACGAGAAGTCAAAGTGATGGTAGTAATAAATTAAGAGTCAAAATGATGCCATGGAGAGAAGTCAAAGTGATGTTATTACAAGAAGTGAGTGTAGTCACTACAAGATGCCAAAGTGACTTTTTGTAAACAGTCTGGTACAATGAAAAAACAAACACCCTTGTCAAAGAAGATTTTATAACAGACAGTTTATCTGCTTGAACAATTAACAAAGTGGGAAATAAATATTTGATAGTCCAATAGTGTTCAATCTTCCTGTATAATATAATGCTTGGCTGAACATATCAACCTTGAGAGAGTATATTGGTCCGACAGTAGTGTATCTTATAGACAATATAAAGTACCCAGACAATTCTAGAGAAACAAGATGTCTCAGTGATAACTAACACAAACATTGTGAGAAATGTCCACTTGAGGCAGATTCTACATGATAAAATAAAACCCTTGATCTTGTTTATTTCTGGTAAACATTGTACATCGCATGTGGTGTTCATCATTATAATGTAATCTCTTGGAGCAGCAGGGATCTGACCATGAGCACCCTTGAAAAAAGGGGCCACAAAATATGAAATGACAGCCATAGTGGTGCCACAAATGTAATGTGACAGCTAAAGTGGGCATAGTTAATTAGATTGTTTGAACTGATCACAATCAAAGGTAGCATGAAACATCTTTCTGTGGTCAGTATGGACTCATCCCTTGTGATGGTAAATAACTGTGTTGAGTGGATACCATTGATAGTCTTTGACAAAATGACTCTGACAAAAAACTTATCCAACACACATGCCCATGCTCATGCACACGATCCCGTCACAACGATAGCCCAATTGCTTTTCCTCGAAAAGTCGAGCTTAAAATCATAAAAATGTGTTGCTCGTAGTCACATTATGATACTGTTTATTTGTGTTACCTTTTTTGAGTTGTTGCGATAGCCAAATGATCTAATGCATTCATACATCACATTGCAAGGTGATGTGCCACACCATACAGCCTGGTTCCAATCCAACTACCATATTGGTACAATCAATTGTTACTCATTACAAATTTAAATCTTTTATCAACTGTATGGTAATTCACAAAAGGATAAAACTTTAATTTTCTAGGTAATTGAAATCGCTTTTCAATACATACGTCACATACAGTTGATGAGTCTCATAAAAGACCTCCTCCCCTCCAAATAAAATGATACAAGCAAAAGTAAAAATAATACATATACACTTGCAATATAAAGAAACCTTTTTTTCTACGATTTTCATGCTGCGTCTCCAAATGATAGACAGCCGCAGCAAAGGACTCAATAATGTATATTTTGACTTGGTATAAGAAGTATAGCTTATATGTCTAAATATAAAATTAGGTTGCCAAAATTCGAAGACCATTATACAAACAATTAAAAAACTGTCAAAACAACATTGTATGAACGTTCTATGACTGCTGTCAAGTTGAAGACTAAAACTGACAACTGTCGGGGCGGGCACAAAACAATTTTAAAAAAATATTTCCGTACATATCTGACTGTCTACAATCAAAGCTGATATGAAGATTGTAGATCTTTACTAACTAGGATCAGAAAGGTGTAATTGTTGTCTCGACAAGGTGGCGTAACATAGCCTCGACAGTAACATAGTCTCGGCACAAATCAAACTGGAAGAAAAAAATTTGGGGAAAAAGATACAATTAAGGAACTGAGGTGCTGGTTTAGATAACATTTCAGTCTTTCTATACCAGTAGATGGAACATGTAGTAACAAGATTAACTCGAAGATCTCTTTTGTGTCAAAATCATCCTTCAGATAGAAACCCCAAGCTGGGAAAAGACAGAAAAGATTCTGGTTAGATCAACATGAAAGGAACATGCTGCGTGTCTCATATTATACAGTAAGCGCATGTGGAATTTAATCACCTTTTTTCTGCGAATGTTTTTCACAAGCAGATCCTTAACATTATCTAATGCATCAAATGAAAGAACATTTCATTTAGGCTGTTTGACATGATATCGTTCGACAGACATTTGAGTGACATGCAGGATTTTGTTTATATAAAGCGCTATAGATAAGACTTTCATATCTTTTCAAATTTGTAATCTTATGAGATTTTGATAGACATGATGCAGGCATATTCCAGATTTTTGAAAGGAATAAACGACAGGATAATGAAAGTCTTGGTCAAAACACACATGGTGTTATCAAACAAAGAACCACCGAATCATTATCAGGTGTTGGGAACATTATCAGGACTTCTCGGTACTTGAAGATTTCCAGTGATCTAAGTGGGTGGCACATTGGTGGATAATGTAACTGATTGCGTACATAGCCTTTTTAAAACTTATGATGTATTTTTTAGATTGACTGAGACAGTTTAAGTGTGTGGTCATTTGGTTTTTCTCTGCCCGATTGGTCAATAATAACCTTGGCTTTGAGGTACAAATGAAAGAGACAGTTGTGTGATACAAGAAATTTGTGTGCAATACCCTAGCTTGTTCCAAATAGACTACTTAATTCTTTAATGTGCCCAGTGTAAAGCACTGATTCACGCAAGATAACCTCTGGGTCTCTTTAGTCCCTACCTGAGCTCATCTCTCATTTGAATTAAATAGAAACATGGACAAATTTCATTTTAGAAAGAAAAAACAATTAGCTAATAAAAATGTCAAAAGACAAATATGTAGCACTAACATCAAGGAATTTGCAACATATATAATCATGTTATCCCCTAATATTTAACAATTGAAGGGGCTCCCTAAAGGCTTTAACCTGTGATGATTACTTCCACATTCCTGAGATTATTAAATTATACAAGAGTACTGCTCATTTCATCATTTCAACAATGTTTCACAACAAATTCATATGTAAATGTTCCTTGATTGTCAAAATCAATATGGATGCGTTCTATGCATGAACATTTAAAATTTAATAACTTGAAGGAAGTTTTGAGAAAAGCCTATGCTAACTGTGTACATTATCACTGTATATCGTATTGGAAAAGTAATTTGTAGTTATTTTCAGATGTGCATTCTGTTATCAACTTTTATCGCATTTTGAACGATACCAAATTTGCCGGTACAACAAAATGCGATGTATTATAATCATGGCATCTCAAAGGAGATATATATTATAAAATCTTGTTTTTGAATTACAAAAATTTCATATTAACACAAGTTTTGTAATCGATTTGGAATTTCTGCATTTTAAGAAAATAAAACAAGCTGTAGTAATAGTTTATTATTCCCACATTGAATTTAAAGAATTTTGGAAATGTTCGACACATGTATTACTATGTCTTACAGCAGTGTCAATGCATACATCCCACACATTGCCAGCTCCATTGTTTGTGGTAGCTTAAGGTCAATTTACAAGTGGCTAAATACATGCTAAACTTTACATCAATTATTCACTTTAAAATTAACAAAGTTACATCAAAACCTGTTACTTTTGTTACGGTTTTTGTTTGAGAGGACTACTATACTCTGGTGAGAGGCCTGTCAACTTTATCAACCATTGTATTAGGGAGCACATCAATTTCAGCTGGTTTGATTGCTTCATCACTGTATTCTTACACTGACTTAAATAGAGTACCTTCCCTACAGGAGGATATAAAATATGATAACCATCAAAATCTTACATTGTCTGGTTATTATGAAGTCATATATTGTAGAGGACATGTGACACTACAGATTAGTGGATGAAACAAAAACACACACCTCCATATTGTTAATGTTTTATTTTATCACCTAAAGTGATGAATATAACAACAAATTGCTTCATGAACTCTACACAGCCGGGAGCATGTAGGGAGCATGTAGGGAGCATGTAGGAAGCATGTAGGGAGCATGTAGGGAGCATGTAGGGAGCATGTAGGGAGCATGTAGATCATTAACCAAACGTGACATCATCTATAGTGTTTCAGTGTTTCAGTGTGTCACCACCACATGGCGTATGAACCAGAATGTCGTTCATTTGATATTAACCTTATTTGACTGATGAAATGCTTCTGAATATATCCATGCTAAATAAATAATTGAAACCAAATAATTCACAAAGAGTATACATTTCACGAAAGGTTGCAAGGTTGTTAAACGTACTTTCATTTCTGTCATGCAAGATGTAATGGTATTATTTGACACAATTTACTAAAATAAAAAACTTGATAGAACAAAGCCAGAATGTTCATGAGTACCAGTTAAATGTTGTCACACTATATTATGCCTGCATGTCTGCCATCTTTACAACAACATTAGTTGCACAGTGTAAATTTACGCAATACCGATACCCAGTCAGCACTCAGCCACAGAAGGATACCCAGTCAGCACTCAGCCACAGAGCGATACCCAGTCAGCACTCAGCCACAGAGCGATACCCAGTCAGCACTCAGCCACAGAGCGATACCCAGTCAGCACTCAGCCACAGAGCGATACCCAGTCAGCACTCAGCCACGGAGCGATACCCAGTCAGCACTCAGCCACAGAGCGATACCCAGTCAGCACTCAGCCACAGAGCGATACCCAGTCAGCACTCAGCCACGGAGCGATACCCAGTCAGCACTCAGCCACGGAGCGATACCCAGTCAGCATGCGGCCACAGAGCGATACCCAGTCAGCACTCAGCCACAGAGCGATACCCAGTCAGCACTCAGCCACAGACCGATACCCAGTCAGCCCTCAGCCACAGAGCGATACCCAGTCAGCACTCAGCCACGGAGCGATACCCAGTCAGCATGCGGCCACAGAGCGATACCCAGTCAGCACTCAGCCACAGAGCGATACCCAGTCAGCACTCAGCCACAGAGCGATACCCAGTCAGCATGCGGAGACAGAGCGATACCCAGTCAGCACTCAGCCACAGAGCGATATCCAGTCAGCACTCAGCCACAGAGCGATACCCAGTCAGCACTCAGCCACAGAGCGATACCCAGTCAGCACTCAGCCACAGAGCGATACCCAGTCAGCACTCAGCCACGGAGCGATACCCAGTCAGCACTCAGCCACAGAGCGATACCCAGTCAGCACTCAGCCACAGAGCGATACCCAGTCAGCACTCAGCCACAGAGCGATACCCAGTCAGCACTCAGCCACGGAGCGATACCCAGTCAGCATGCGGCCACAGAGCGATACCCAGTCAGCACTCAGCCACAGAGCGATACCCAGTCAGCACTCAGCCACAGAGCGATACCCAGTCAGCATGCGGCCACAGAGCGATACCCAGTCAGCACTCAGCCACAGAGCGATACCCAGTCAGCACTCAGCCACAGAGCGATACCCAGTCAGCACTCAGCCACGGAGCGATACCCAGTCAGCACGCGGCCACAGAACACTAAGATTCCACTCGGTCTAAGTGGGTATTAAACATTACATTTTGTCCCGCTTTTATTGTTGTCTAACAAATGTACTGCAACTTCGGTTTATATCTTCCTTGCAAACAACTAACACAAGTTACACTGTCTATCTTTAAAAAGTCATTTCTTGTTTTATGATTTGTTCATCTAAATATTACAACTTAATTGTGGAGTAATGGTTTAACAGTATAAAACAATTGGTTAAATTTGATTATTGCAAGAAACCACATAATCACCAGACTTCACCTCTTATATCAACAATAGATATATTATCACTTTCCTGTGGAATCTGTTCCTTTTGGCTCATTCCTTTGTTCACAATATATTAGAAAATGTTAATAAAAGATTGTTGATTACAAATTCGTTTTTCGTTTTTGTAACAAAGTACAATATAAATCACTAAACACCAAATATTCACAGTGATTAGAGGTGCCACTGTTGTTTCTGAAGACATTTATCCTAGGTATAAGAACATGTCTTATTTGAGAGGTATTATAACTTTAAATTTACTTTCAAACCCTTTACAAAAACATAACATGGGCCCACAGTGGCAGAATGGTTATGGATTGCCTTCAAATCTTCAAATTTTGAAACACTTTTAGGATCAGATTAATATACAATAGAGTGATTAACCAACAAGGTCATAGATCTGAAATTATAATCCTAGAAAGTTTTAACTTCCTCCACTGTCAAAGATAGAAGAAGGTGTCTCCAAAAAACTGTAAATATTACAAACCATTTTGTTCATGCACCACTATATACCATTGTAATGTTAGATTTGTGTTACTATAAGGAATAGAAAGGTCAACCAACATGATATAAGGCTGACCTTTGCTACCATCCATCTATATACAATTAGTTGGACCATCTTATGTCCAGTTGTCTACATACAGAACATATCAGCCATAGATGACATGTGTTGTTCACTATTTATAATTTTATGACAGTTTCACTTACATGCAGCTGTCAGTTTTAACAATTCTTACTGAGTTAGAGGACTGGAGAAATGAAAGGGAGATAATTTACTGAGGGAGACAAAGGGAGAAAACTTATTGGATTAACCAAAGGGAGAGAACTCACTAAAGAAAGAAAGGGAGAGAACTCACTAGAGAAACAAAGGGAGACAACTCAATAGAGAAACAAAGGGAGAGAACTCACTAGAGAAACAAAGGGAGAGAACTCATTAGAGAAACAAAGGGAGAGAACACACTAGAGAAACAAGAGGAAGACAACTCACTAGAGCAACAAAGGGAGAGAACTCAATAGAGAAACAAAGGGAGAGAACTAATTAGACAAACAAAGGGAGAGAACTCACTAGAGAAACAAAGGGAGATAACTCACTAGAGAAACACAGGGAGAGAACTCACTAGAGAAACAAAGGGAGATAACTCACTAGAGAAACAACTCAATAGAGAAACGAAGGGAGAGAACTCACTTGAGAAACAAAGGGAGATAACTGAATATGGAAACAAAGGGAGACAATTCACTAGAGAAACAAAGGGAGATAACTCATTAGAGAAACAAAGGGAGAGAACACACTAGAGAAACAAGAGGAAGACAACTCACTAGAGCAACAAAGGGAGAGAACTCAATAGAGAAACAAAGGGAGAGAACTACTTAGACAAACAAAGGGAGAGAACTCACTAGAGAAACAAAGGGAGATAACTCACTAGAGAAACACAGGGAGAGAACTCACTAGAGAAACAAAGGGAGATAACTCACTAGAGAAACAACTCAATAGAGAAACGAAGGGAGAGAACTCACTTGAGAAACAAAGGGAGATAACTGAATATGGAAACAAAGGGAGACAATTCACTAGAGAAACAAAGGGAGATAACTCATTAGAGAAACAAAGGGAGAGAACACACTAGAGAAACAAGAAGAAGACAACTCACTAGAGCAACAAAGGGAGAGAACTCAATAGAGAAACAAAGGTAGAGAACTAATTAGACAAACAAAGGGAGAGAACTCACTAGAGAAACAAAGGGAGATAACTCACTAGAGAAAAAAGGGAGATAACTCACTAGAGAAACAAAGAGAGACAACTCAATAGAGAACAAAGGGAGATAACTCACTAGAGAAACAAAGAGAGACAACTCAATAGAGAAACAAAGGGAGATAACTCACTAGAGAAACACAGGGAGAGAACTCACTAGAGAAACAAAGGGAGAGAACTCACTAGAGAAACAAAGGGAGATAACTCACTAGAGAAACAAAGAGAGACAACTCAATAGAGAATCAAAGGGAGCGAACTGATTAGACAAACAAAGGGAAAGAAATGACAAGAGAAAAAAAGGGAGAGAACTCATTAGACAAACAAAGGGAGAGAACTCATAAGACAAACAAAGGGAGAGAATTCACTAGAGAAACGAAGGGAGAGAAGCCATTAATTGCACAGTATAAAGTTCTTATACTAAACTCCTTGATCAATCAGATGTCAGCTTAATTGTATTTCCAGTATTAAAAGTACTTCAAAACTTGCGAGAAACATAGCAGATTTTCAGCAATGCAGAATAAATGAAGAAAGGCATGATATTTTGGTACAGAAAGGAACTTTAATCTCCCACACTTAAGTCTCCGATTACATGAACCTTCAGTTCTTATTTCTAGGTTTGTAAAAAAAGTTCCTCAACAATTTTGCTGTTCAAAGAATTACGAAAGAAAGCAAAAAGGCAACCTTAGTATAGTTCCTATGTGTGAGCGACCTAGTAATACTAAAGGGCCTCTTTGGATTTTTCCCATCACTTCCTCCCAACAGCAAATATTCAAAAAATCCTGTAAAACTAACAATCACCATCCCTGGCCTAACGATCTCCCTGCTGTCTCCTGCATATCAACACAATCATTACCTTATCATATAATCGTCAATTAGTGGAAAGGTTCTGGCGCAACATGTGATTTCTACCCAAAAAAATCATCATCAACGTTTTTTGTGAGCAATATAAAAAATGAATTCTATTAAATAGAAGTATATCAAGTTTCTAGAACTGTCTGGGTTTCTAGCAAATTATAGAAATAAATGTCGTCAATAAAACAACAGACTTAGACATTTTTGTTATACAGACAGATCTCGCCAGTCACTGAGATTGATATATTGTAATAACCACTTCGGTTTCCTCTATGATGGATTTTTTATCTCTGATAAAAAAAAATATCCTCACATTTAAAATTTCTAATTCCTTGAACATATTATGCACCATTTAATGTTTTTGTTAAAGCATAATTAAGTGGTATTTAAACAAAAAATGCAAATCTTTAAGACATCTGACGACAAATCTTATACAAATTTAATGAAAAATTCAAATCTTGAACAGCAAGGATTCAAAAGTCTGGCCCCATAAAACTTAAAACATTTGAAAAGTAGAATAAGATAAATTATAGACAAAAAACTAACCTTTTCTCGAGAAAATTCCATGTAAAATGTTAAAACATGTAGCACTGATGTCTGAGAATACATCATATATCTGTTCCAATTATGATTATAGAAATCCTGTAAAATAAAACACAATAGATTCTATTTTATCAATACACTTTGTTTCAGATTATACAAGATAAATTGCATCTAAATGTGTTCAGCAAAAACACTAACTGATACCAAAATGTGTTCTGCAAAAACACTAGCTGTACCAAAATGTGTTCTGCAAAATGACAAACTGACACAAAAATGTGCTTTGCAAAAAAGCAAAAGCATCAAGATGTATTTCGCAAAAGGCAACTGCATCAAAATGTCCTTTACAAAAAACAACTGCATCAAAATGCGATTTGCAGAAAGGCAACTGCATCAAAATGTGATTTGCAGAAAGGCAACTGCATCAAAGTGTGATTTGCAGAAAGGCAACTGCATCAAAATGTGATTTGCAAAAAGGCAACTGCATCAAAATGCATTTCACAAAAACATCTGCATCAAAATGCATTTCATAAAGACTCAAACTGCATCAAAATGTGTTTTAAAAAAATATTTATCTATCCATGTAATAAATGATACGATAAACGTACTTCCATTCTCAATTGATCTACTTAATCTAAACAGGCAAGCCAGACAGCCAATACAATAAGAAAGTCTCAGCTAAATGACAAAGCCGTGAAGATCTAAACATGTAAGTGGACAGTCAAATGAACTATTTCAGTGAGGTTGAATCACACTAAAAGGTGACAAGGTGTACAAAGGTGGTTATAGTATTTTACATAAATCACTTCTAAACATCCCTCATACCTGATAATCAGTGTCAATGGGATGGTTTTCTCTAAGTCAGTATTTAATGAAGTTTCCCTTTGACTCGTTTAAAACTACGATTACAAATGTACAAATATATCAATGTAATTCTATCGTTTTTTTGGATTTTTTTTTGTGATTCATCGCTAAATAAACCAGATCTGCTGTTGAATATAAACGACAGAGTATAAACAAATCAACTTCCTCTTATCGCAAGAAGTCATACACATTAAACTGTCAAGTTTCCCAATTAGTCATACAATGACCAGAAGTTACAGGTGCTTTTGCTTGCAATAAGTCATACAAGTTGATTTATATAGCAATGCAAGAAATGATACAGCGATTTTATTTCTACGCTGGAATAAACAGGTCCAATCCGAAACTTCTTGTGTCTCAATTAAAGCCTCAAACTTGGCCTCATTCTGACCTTATTCTCAGATCATGTCCTTTAGTTAATTTCAATGCAATATTTATCTTACTTGACTTAAGGATAAGGACAACCAATCAGATCACACCATATTAAACTATTGGTCAGTAACAGGCAATATGATTGGCTATCCTTATTCTCCAATTAATTAAGATCAATATTATATGACAAAACAGAAAAGTTGTTTTTACTTAATAACAGTTATAATTTCAAGAGCTCCAACTTCAGATTTGTCCCACTTATACTTGAAGAATTCTCAATTTAAGCTGAGTTTTGTACTTGAGATTGAGAGGTGAGGCCAATTGTTGTAGGCTACATATAGCTAGTACAAGGTAGTTATGACAATCCAAAACCTTAAATAAGAACTCGAGTCCTGAAAATTAGCAGAGCTGAGATTTTTGTGAAGATAATTTTTTCAATTGGCAATTAACTTTCAAAAGTGTCATGCAATTCTTGTCCTGTCCTTTAATTATGGTCTAATGAAGGTACATTTGGTCTTGATGTGTCACTACTATGCCTGTAGATAGCAGTAATTCCGTGCACTTTAGTAGATTCAGTGATCTATACCAAGCTGTAGGGTCTGCCACTATATTAGGTAAGATTGAGAAATATAGACAACAAACCTGAGAAAATTCGAAATGAAATTTTATAAAACAGTATAATGTTGATCGTAGATTCTGCACAATGTCACCCCGAGAAGGAGATTGAAGAAAATGTGTGACACAAACTTGTCAAATAAAGTTATCCAGTACTTTATAATTGTATTAAACCGAAGCACTGTTTGTAAGGGGAACTTAATGTTTTGTTTTAAACTTTGTGACAAACAAAATACAGAGGAACAACTGCAGAACGTGATCCATGACCTTTGAAGTTATGTGACCTCACAAAGTACAGAGAAACATCTCCTCCAGAATATGAACCATGACCTTTGACCTAATGTGACCTCACAAAGTACAGAGAAACATCTCCTCCAGAATATGAATCATGACCTTTGACCTAATGTGACCTCACAATAAAATCCCATGACCTTGACCTTATGACCTCAAAATTAATAATTGTTCAACTACTGGGCATGAGCAACATTCCTATGAAGGTCCTCAGTCTAATCAATCTGAATTCATTGATCCGAAACTATATGAATTTAATGTCAATGTGACCTTGGCCTTTGACCTCAAAATGAATTTGTGTCTTCTATGCATTATAAGACTAACTGCTCTTCAGCTATCAATCAGAAAATTGAGTTTGAATGAAAGGTCATTGCAATCTTGACCTTTGACCTCAAAATCAATAGGGTTCATCTTCTATTTATGATCAACCTTTCTATCATATTTTGGGGTTATTATAGTAAACTGCAGTTATTGAGTTTTGCAATGTCAGTGTATTAAGAATAGTTGTATATATTGATTGTTTATCACTAAAAACTGTAAAGATTTAATAGAATTATAAGTTCAGATATTGGGAACATTCAGAGATTGTAATGCCTTGCCACTGTCCCTTAACAATATTTTGTGAATATAATCACAAAAATACATGCATGTAATTGCACCCCAGCTCCAAGGGGACATGAATTGCTTTTCGCTAGATGATTTACAGAGGTTTTAATATTCCTTAGACGGCAATTATTGTCTCTTAGACGTAATGAAACATTAAAATCTACTCAAATCCATTAGTATAAAGTATAAAAGGATAGATTATTTGTATACATTTGTCATAACGAGGGACACCAACAGGGATTATAGCATCCATACAGATAGATGCAAAAACTGGGAGCATTTCGATGTTCTAATTTAAGAAACGTCATTTTCAATATGAGATACGAATACTGTATCCATAGACTGTGACATATCTCTTGAATTCTGTAATTCTAGAGACTTCTCAGAAGCGTGACTGCTGGAAAATGTTCTTAATCAAATTGCTTCTCTGTGCACCATATAAAATGTGACAAAAATCACCTAGATATCTAAATGAGTCTCAAGTGGCTAAGCAATTGAAAAAAAAATTATGATTTATTTTATAATCAATTTTTTGCCACATTTAAATATGTATTACCGGTAGTCTGTGGGTTGGTGGCCGACTTTCTAGACATTTCTCTGATGCTTTATTTTTAGATTTCAAATCATACGTGTGCACATTAATATACATTAGTATCACCAGTTTGAAGTTGCAAGTTTGAGCCCCCTAAACAATACATGCATGCAGCAGCAGAAATATTCATAAAGGGCTGTAGAGGGGAAACAAGGATCTGGCAAAACAGAGTAAACCCTCGTTTATCTTATCAGCACAGACCTGCTGCCTAGTCATCTCTACATGTATCTTACCAGCACAGACCTGCTACCTAGTCATCCCTACATGTATCTTACCAGCACAGGTCTGTTACCTAGTCATCCCTACATGTATCTTACCAGCACAGACCTGTTACCTAGTCATCCCTACATGTATCTTACCAGCACGGACATGCTACCTAGTCATCCCTACATGTATCTTACCAGCACAGACCTGCTGCCTAGTCATCCCTACATGTATCTTACCAACACAGACCTGTTACCTAGTCATCCCTACATGTATCTTACCAGCACAGACATGCTACCTAGTCATCCCTACATGTATCTTACCAGCACAGACCTGCTGCCTAACTTGCAGCTGCCCCCATGCATGGAATGCAACATCGACATTACAGCCACAAATAAAATTAATTTGCCTAGGGGCAATATTTAAAGATGCTTGCAACTGATTTGATACAATGCAATAGAAACTAAAAGAAAAACTCAACTGTATTAATTAAACACTATTCATGTAGCTACTCAAGCAGGGGAACAGTGCCACCTTTTTTGCCTGGCTCCACACACACATTTCATAAACATATCAATTACCCAAATGTCAATTAAACTTTTCTCCGGTATTTTTCTTCTCAGCTGTGAAAACACTTTCTCCACAATTACGTCAAATTCTACCAGACATTAAGCAACGGCCTTACAAATTAAACAAATTAATGCTGACTCAAAGGACTGTAAAAATGTCACGCTTCCCACACCCTTACTGAAACATTCATTGCCATATTCAAACCATACCATGATAAAATGCTTTCACTTTAAGAGCTTAAAACAATAAAATCCCCACACCAGTATTTCATGCACAAATTGAGCCAAAGTTATACATTTCAAACCACTATTAGAAAACATTAAACATTTATAACAATAAAAGTTAAATGAATACAGCATTTTTTCCCCAACACAAGGTGTAAATCATTACCTTTATAATTCTAAGCTTCAATGCATCTTCTCCAATATCCAAGGAAATATGTGTCCACCTGTAATACCCATACTCAATATTTATCCATTCATAACTTCTCAATAACTAATAGTTTTATCAATTTCCATGTTTTCACCATTGTTTTCAATTGCCAATAGTTCAATAGTCATTGAATGCTCAACCATCAGTATAATAATAGCTCCAAGGTCAGAAATATTTCCGTAAAAATACTGATCATCCTAACCAATAACTGATTGAGCAGAATTTAACATTACCTTACTTTTATGGAAATGCCGATACAAAGTGTCATTGACTGTTTAGGTACTGTAAAACACATTTCTAAGTTTTAAGATTTAATTTTAGGCCCATAGCCAGTGATCATTGTCACTAATTTAAAAGGTAAAACACAACCTTAGCCTACAAAGCAACCTATAGATAATGTTCAAATCAAAGAACTGATGATGAAAAGCCAACTCCAGGTTGTCATAAAAGAGCCAAAAGGCAAAAATCCAAAAGAAAGCCGACAATGTTGAAGCAAAGTTCGATCAGGAAGCCCACACACAATGTCAAAGCCAAGTACCATACGGAAGCCCACACACAATGTCAAAGCCAAGTACCAGAAGGAAGCCCACACACAATGTCAAAGCCAAGTACTAGAAGGAAGCCCACACACAATGTCAAAGCCAAGTACCATACGGAAGCCCACACACAATGTCAAAGCCAAGTACCATACGGAAGCCAACACAATGTCAAAGCCAAGTACCATAAGGAAGCCCACACACAATGTCCAATCCAAGTACTAGAAGGAAGCCCACACACAATGTCAAAGCCAAGTACTAGAAGGAAGCCCACACACAATGTCAAAGCCAAGTACTAGAAGGAAGCCCACACACAATGTCAAAGCCAAGTACCAGAAGGAAGCCCACACACAATGTCAAAGCCAAGTACTAGAAGGAAGCCCACACACAATGTCAAAGCCAAGTACCATACGGAAGCCCACATACAATGTCAAAGCCAAGTACCATACGGAAGCCCACATACAATGTCAAAGCCAAGTACCATAAGGAAGCCCACACAATGTCAAAGTCAAGTACCATACGGAAGCCCACACACAATGTCAAAGTCAAGCTCCACAAGGAAGTCCACAGACAAGGTCATAGCCAAGTTCATAGGGGAGCACACAGACCATTTTAAAGTCAATGCCAAGTTCCACAAGGGAGCCATTTATCAGACAATTTCCATATTGAAGCCAAGATCTGAAGTCGCAAAGCCAAGTTCCATTACAGAACAAATTGAATTCTCACAATGTCGCATACCCAAAGTGAAACTATCTATCTATCTTGTTGTCAACGACCCAGCGATTACATAACAATTAAACACTTCAGATTGTCTAAACAGGGTGTAAATGATCATGAATATTTAATGTCCAGATAAAATGTGATGTAGGCCTGTAGCAAACTGAAATGCTAACATTGGATAAATGAATCCAGACACAAATACGTATTTACAACCACCTAATCGATACCAATGAGTGTCACAGATTTATCAGCTGTCCAAAATGCAAATTAAAAATTTTAGCTTGACATTTGGTTTAGTGGAGAAGTCATCTAATTGATTGTAGTTATAGTATTGATTGATAATTACCTCCAGGATTAATTCATTAAATTTACATACATGACTGAAAACATTGCTGACAAGAGGCTGAACAATTTGATAACAAGAGTGCTGGGCGCTCGACTTTTTCATACTTGATAGTACCCTGTCTTATCTTTGAGTGAAAGTCTAAGAGTAACAAGAGCAGATAACTCATAAATATAGGTCACAGGGTAACCAGCATTGTCAGCATGGAGTACCCTTGTAAAGGTGAATAACTATGCTGAGTTTCAAGTGGATTCCTTTGATGGTCTTTGAGAAAAGGACTATTACAATAAACTTTACCCAATCTGTCACGACAATAGCTCGACTTTTTTTTCGAAAAGTCGAGCTAAAAATGAAATGGAAACTGAGCATCAGTTCACTTAACAGGTATCAAACAATGCTTCATTTTTTACTGAAGTCATTTACAATTTTTTTACAATTTTTCAAGCAGGGATAATCTTTATGATATAATTTATAGACTTCACTAATATTTCAATGGAAGTTTCTGAATGACAAAGTCACAAATTCATGAACTTGCAAATAAATCACAAATAGAGAATTTGTGAAATCCATCACTCGTGAAAATAAAGGCATTTTCTACAGGCTTGGTATATGAGTACAAGCACTGGATAGGAAACTATTTGAGAGGCAATTAATCATGGGACCAGACACCTCATATAGGAAATCCTTAACAAAAATAACCACGTCTGACGTTCAATGCAAATTTAAACAAACAGTTTACACTGCATAAACACTATGAACCTATTGATTAAACTGCTTCAGAAGCTGCAAATACTGAAAATAACACACCTGGATAGTTTAACGGTTGACAAGATGTCTGAGTTGATACTCGTCATGCTATCCCTCTTTGAGCTATTCCTCGTCTGACTTAATTACCTACATGACTATAATTAAGAGTATACCATACTGGTGGCTTTAACGAGCATTTAATGCAGCTACTGGGTAAACTATATATAGTGTAACTTCATATTATACATTGGCTGGTTGGTCTAGTTACATCATTACGTGTATTACATGTATATATATAGTTACTGTAAAGGTGGTCAAGATAGTGACATGGAAAATTGGTGAATTTCACAAATTTACAAACTTTGCGAACATTTCCTCTAAGTATGACTTACAAAGAACTCGACGAATAAATAAAAATAAAATTCTTAATTTTTCCACATGTCATGTTTGGAATTCAAAATTGGCTAACCTTCTGACACGCGGAACTATCCAGTGATACAGTATTAAAATTCCCTGGCTTAGAATGAGATGGTCCTAAGTGCTACTTACTACCTTATAAGACTCATACATATTTTATATGCACATCACCAGGCGCCTCTTTTAAGTCACGCTGACCAAACTGAAGTTGAAAAAGCAATAAAGAGTAGTTTTCGAACAGTTTTTCTTGTTTTCTCAAAAAAGCATTTTTGTACTCACGGCCTTCTCATTCTAAGCCAGCAAATTATACAGGCACTCTACAGAATATGTAGATTGATGTAAGCAAGTGTATATTTTATTACAAACTATTTCATTAACCCATTTAATACTCCAAGGAGACATATTTTGATACAACAACCTGATCTATATCCTACAATAATTCAGCTAACCAGGCCATTAACAACCAGATGCTATTGTTAGGTATACGATCATTGTTAACAATGATATAAAACTATGGCATAACAATGATTGTAATCCTAACGACAACTTCTGGATATTAGTCCAGTACTTAATTACCAAGAAATTAATCTAATAAAATCATATAAATCAATATAATAATATACATGGAAAATTTCGTTAATATCTTTTTTTATATTAATTTATTTAAGGTCGTTAATGAAACAAGTTTTTTCAACTTATATTAATCAGTCTGGACACCTCATTCCTGATGTTATCCAAGAGAATAAAAGCCAGTTTCCCTTTTTTTCTGTGCATCAAATTCAAATTCTGTGCATCTAGCAAGGGAATTATAACTCCAAAGCGATAAAGTGCAGTACAAAAACAAACACAATATTGCCTATGTTTTTGTTATGGATTAAAATCAAGGACCGTAACGCTTACCAATGAAAGCAAAGGGATTCAACCCGATAAAATATCTTTCACATCTACACTATGAATACATAAGACAGGGGTCTTTCTTTATGACTGGCCCTCATATACCCAACTCAACATTATGTCCAATATTTTAAACAAGCCGAATACAATCATTTAATTTGTACTGCACACTTCAAGACAATATAATATTATGCATAAAAAATACAACTTTTATCAATACACGTACACAATGTCGCCTGTGTCGAGCATAGAATGTTCACAAAATGCGTAAAACCCGGTTTGACGACATAACCCTGCACAGACAGAAACTAGAAAACGGCCTTCGATAAAGAAGAGAAATCATTATTTACACACGATCTCAGGATATTAGTACGACGATTTGATAGTGGGACATATGTTTTGCAACTTACCGCCACCTATATGTTTCTGTTCCGCTTAAATAGACGATAATCCGAGTTCAGGGAGAACTGATATTCAATTTCTTATATTTACATTCATTTCGACCATTGTAGTATCACGTGACGAATCATGTGACAATATAGAAAATGATTGGTGTTCGGGTAATACCATGCAACTCTTCAGCCAATCAAATTACTCGTAACAAAAGCCGTGCTGTCACTGTCAAAATAGCAAAAGTCGGCGAATTGTTTTCAGTCAATGTTGTTGAATTGCTCCTTTCGTCTAGCTAAGCTGTACAGAAACGGACGAGTGTCGGTGAGTTAATCCAAATATGTTCCTCTACCAAATCGTCATACTAATTTCCTGAGATCGTGTGTAAATAATGATTTCTCTTCTTTATCGAAGGCCGTTTTCTAGTTTCTCTCTGTGCAGGGTTATGTCGTCAAACCGGGTTTTACGCATTTTGTGAACATTCTATGCTCGACACAGGCGACATTGTGTACGTGTATTGATAAAAGTTGTATTTTTTATGTATAATATTATATTGTCTTGAAGTGTGCAGTACAAATTAAATGATTGTATTCGGCTTGTTTAAAATATTGGACATAATGTTGAGTTGGGTATATGAGGGCCAGTCATAAAGAAAGACCCCTGTCTTATGTATTCATAGTATAGATGTGAAAGATATTTTATCGGGTTGAATCCCTTTGAATGAAAGCATTCAAACATTTGGCACAACATATAAAGTTTTTATGCTCCTAAATATTCAGAAACGATAAATATAGCAGATTTTGTGTTTGTTTTTGTATTGCAATTTATCGCGCTAGAGTTATACTGGTTGCATTTTTATTTTGTCTTTGGTAAGATGCAGCCTGAGGTCAAACCCGAGACCTCCCACACTCGAAGAGATGCTCAACCACTAGGGTATCGAGGAGGTGGGACATTTCATGAATATTTCATCTTCTTTAAATTCTTGCCAACAATTATGAACTCCAGTGAGAAAAAAATTGAAAAGTGCTCATATTTTCTCATACACAATGTCCGCCAACTTTTTGAGCCACATCAATATTCACATAATTGTACAGTATTATTCAAACGTTTCAAGTTGAGCTGAATTTAACATTCGATAAAATTAAAACAAATCATCTCTACATATTGATATTGCAAATTAGATAACTCATTTTAATTATAGATACAACAGAATACAGAAATACTGAATTAAGACTCGATTATCAGAATTCAACATTTTTGAAACAAACTTAAAACGACTAAGAGTCACCAGCACAGCTAAATTTGTACATAGAACATGTGGTAAAATTGTACTTCATATTTTTTTACATGTTTTTTCCCAAACAAATTCAATTACAAGTACCGATGTGGTACCTAAGCATTCATTCATGCGTCTTTTAAAACAAACTTTGCAAGATATTATATTAATGTGTCTGACCTAAGCAAACATTCAAGTGAGACTGATAAAATATTATGGTCTGGTAAGCAACGTAAATTTTACAAGAAACAGAGACAGAAATTGTATTGTTTGGTCTGGTTCACACTGTCTTTACTTGACAATTCTATTAACTTTATATATATTATCCATTACCGTTTCTTTAAATCTGTTCAGATGAACTACCCACAATCCAGCCAGCAGAACTAGAGAAGACTCAGCGTTCAATAAACGCTTTAAAAGCTTATGAGCGTTCAATAAACGCTTATGCCCCGGTGGAAACCATGTCCATAAAGATAGCTTTGTCAATCATAGGGGTGGGCCGATGCATCGAAATATCGATGCATTGCGATTCCGAGTGTCCCGATAGTATGGATCGATAGTAAAACTCTCGATCCAATAACTATCGCCGATAGTTAGCTCAACTATCGATAGTTTCGATAGTTTCCTTTTTATAAATAAAGGTTATTATCAATTTTAAAAAACTTCCGTTTTCACATCAAAACAGCCACAATGGACCAATATCGCATTACTTATATTAATCTATTTCTGTCAAATTCATTCTAAATAATTTCCAAAAATAGTAGATTTGTATGTTGTACAAAAAAATGATATCTTACACAGTGCAAAATTGCATTTACAAGTCAATCTCTGGTTTTAAAATCTTGGCAATAACTATTGCAATAGTATCGCAATAGTTTCCAGCAATACAATAGTATCGCAATAGTACTTTCAGCAATAGCAATAGTATTGCAATAGTCAAAACTGGACGCAATAGTCACCCCTAGTCAATCAGGGGCCATAGTTCTGTAGAAATGTTTGATAGTGTTACATGGCTTTGACAATGTAATGTGTTTATGATAGTAAACAAGTATGCTAAGTTTAAAAGCAATGCCTTGATGGCCTTTAAAAAAGTATTTGAGTTTTAACAACTCAATTTTGAATGGACGAACAGGACAATCACTATATGCCTCCACATCAGTAGATGCCTGGGCATAAAAAGTACATAATCACAAAACATTTCAATAAAATGTCAAAATATAGAATTTTTGTTACAAACCCTTTAAGGTAGAACTATCCACTGTCAGACTGGCACAACTTTAAGGTAAGATCACATAAAAAAACTCACTTATAATTATGTCAGATTATAGAATTTCTAACATTTACAGAAATCCACACTCATTAATTATATGTCATTAGAATATTCATTTTTTTACAGAAACTGCCGACAAAGTCATTTATACCAACTTTCACAACTGAAAAATACATAATTATTTTCACATAAAAGCTCACTACATTGTCATCAGAAAAATAGACATTTTTTACAGAATCTGGACAAAGTCGTTTTTGCCATTACATAAAACTTGGCAAGATTTGAACTGAGTTCATTTAGCCATATATTTGGTTGGAGTCCGGTTAATCTGGCTCAGTGACAGCATTATCATAAATATGTCAGTTTTATGACTCTCTGTTCCAACCAGTGGGGTATTAATCAGTGATTAGTTATATAGGTAAATTAATATTTGAAAGTCTTGACCATATCCAAGCAATGATAGACCTCTCATAGATAAAGGCTGCCACATCCTGATACTGTTAAATCACTAGTTTTCGAGGGAGTTGAATTTTCGTTGATTTCGTTGTTAAACTTGACCACGAAATCTAAATTGTGGGCACTGGTAACATAACATAGTTAAACCCTTCTATGTTTTGAAATCCACGGATTTATAGCACGGCGATTTTGACCTGATCCTGACTTTTATACATGAATATATTACAAGGTTCTTGAGTTGAAATTATAAATTTCCACAAGCAAATCGTGCAGTATCGTTCTTTAGATTTGTGTTGGTATATCACCTAAAGCTTCTTCGTGATACTTCCCCCTTATGAAAACATACAACCAGGGTTATAAATATAGATATTAGCTGTTAAATTATGCTAATTAAAGGTCGAGAGTCATGTCAAATTCTCTGGACTATAAAACCCCATGAAATTTAATACTCACGAAAATAATTATGTGATTACCATAACCTATGGGCCGACAGGAGGACCTTATAAACTCAAAAGTAAGCATGATATTGAACTCTGTTCCTGTATTGGAATGTATATAAATGATAAATTGATTACGGACACATTTTCATGTCTACTACCTAAGAAATGAAATATAAATTTGTCTTCATACCCAATGTCCAAGATTATGATTTCTAGTGCCATGAAGGTATTGAATGTATAAAATAGAAAACTGGCTTAATGTAGACGAATAGATCAACTTCAACAAATATAATCAAACAGATAAGCTTATTTATTAGTTAATAAAGTATACTTGCATGGATTATACAAATCTGTTTAAAATATTAGCGTCATCTCTCACAAAGAGCCATTAAACAGGGCCCACATTTAAACTAGAAATGAGACAGTGTGATCAATGGTCAAAGGATATCTTGGCAAAGGAGGTCCACAATTTAAGACCTTATCTGTAAAACAGACATCAGAGATTTCTACTTACAGGCGAAATTATTTTCCAAGGTACTAGAGTTTCAGAAAATGTTGGCCATCAGGAGCGAATTATTTCTGTATTTATACAGGACAACTTGGTTCAAACAAATTTCAGCAAAGGGGGTAATCTGACAATTTAACATAAAATGGTAAGCAAGGGGCGGTAATAATTATAACCTGACAAAGGCAAGTCATGGGAGGTAATCAAACAACATAAACCTACAATTACAATGGTAACAAAGTGAGTATTTGTTTATAAAATGTTATCCATGCATTCCTAGATATAAAACATTGTCATTTAAAGTTGTTCTATAAAACAGCAACTGCCAAAGGGAAGTTATAAGATGCATCAAATGGTCAGCAAAGGGAGGTAATCCTAGGACAGAAAATGATGAGGAATATAGCATCAAGTGGCCAGTGGCAAGTCTGTGTCAGAAATATAATAATTGATTGATTTCAGCTTTCTTTTCTCTCACAGCAGTTAATAGGAAATGTGAAGTATTAATTATAGAAATAAATTGGATGTGAAGCTGTGCTTTCAATTTGACTTTTATCACTTCAAGGGTAGTGAGAACTCTAAGAGGCTATTTTATGAATGATTGAACACTTATTTTCCAATCATGGAATAAAAGATACAAGTTGTTTTCCATCATACGCTGTAGAAGTCTTGTATTGTTCCCCCTAAACACTAATCTAATATTGTAAGTCACTAAGGGACATTTAAAACGACATTCACCATAAATTTTTAACTTCTAAAATTACTTTTAAAATTCTTTTAAACCACCAAAATTGTATAAATCAATAGCATTCAAATGATTATCAGAACAGAACATTCATTATCTTTTATTTGAATTTGGATGTTTTTTTCAATGAAATCTGTCAATCTACTTTAAGACATCAAACCAAAAGGTTAGAATTTACATGATGTCACTTAGACCTATATTACAATCACAGTAAACAAAATGTAGAAGAGGACACTCTGACTACAAAACATACCATTTTACTAAAAATATTCCAATTTTCAACAATATAAAACAAAATTTGGGTAAGAATGTTATTTCGCATTACTGTATGTCAGGTATTATTTGCAATGTTTGTACTTTCACTGTTATTCAGGAATATAAAGACTCTTGCGAATTTATGAATCCACGTAAATATACTAATATATATACAAAAAAGGAATGCTGTCCGTCACCAGAACGTAAATATCCAAATAAAAAATATGACGAAATGAGTATCAAAACTCAATTATTTAATCAAAAACCCGATGCATTTCGCCTGAAGAGCCTGTTATAGGCGAAATGCATTGGGTTTTTGATTAAATAATTGAGTTTTGATACTCATTTCATCAATTTTTTTTATTTTGATATATATATATAACATTAAAAATATAATGGACTCTTGGACCAGGAACTGTTAATCAGCAAAATAAATATGCTAACTACCAAAATTCGTGAAATGAAGATCATGCAGATATAAGATTTTTTTGAGACATGCAAAATTACAAACCTTTTATAGCATGTCACAGAAAGGTAATTAATTAATTTTCCAATGAAGCATCTTCAAAGAAATTAATTCAAAGCATCTGACAATAAGAAACAATATAATAGAACATAAAAAATTGGCCCAATTAGTCGGTTGACGTTAATTACAGTCTGGTAATGTTCGAGACAATGTAATTAAACAAGCATCAGTCGTATGAATGCACTAATTGAAATAATTTTGCAGGCAGAGAAACTTTGATGAAATTTTGGCTTTATGAGACAAGAATTTGTTTCAGGTTCATTCACACTCTCCACAATGTTATAAATGTTATGTGTGCAAAATTGTCACAGAAACTAAACACTGAGTAGATAGAGCACAGAAACACAAGGTATATAAACACTAAGTTATGTATGATAGAGCACAGAAACACAAGGTATATAAACACTAAGTTATGTATGATAGAGCACAGAAACACAAGGTATATAAACACTAAGTTATGTATGATAGAGAACTGAAACGCACGTATATAAACATTAAGTTATCGGTTTGCATTTTAAAGTCTGTGCACTAAAAATATGCTTGAAATCTGATAATTTTCCGACTGTCCCGAACATCTTGGTATATCACATTTATAAATCTGTAACTTATTGGGTGCACCTTGAATTTTGAAAATAATGTTTTACTGCACTATTTATAATAATAAGATACAACAAAAAATATCGGCATTGGTACTATTTAAACCATTTTATACCAAAATGTCGGAAGGTAGCAATTTTCTATTGAAACCAGAAACCAATTACGGATATACAATAAGAAATGTGTTTCACGGGTACATTGTATTAATCATATATAATCCCCATGCATACATCAGCATTAACTGTTTTGTTATTAATTGTTTATCAATACCTTGAAAGCAATCATTCATTCGCAATTGTAAGTACGGACCACGCAAAATTCACATTAATTGTGAATGAAATTGGAGCGGAAACAGAGTTAAAGGAGGGGACAATTTTACGCATTCAAAAGCATACAGAAGCATTGGATATTGGTGAAATGTACATATTTAACATTTAATCAATCCTGAACAGCCAATTATCTGAGTATGAGTAAATAATTGCACTCATTTTACAACAATAGAAACAGTCTGAAAAACATAATGTCAAAAATTAAAGATAATGAGCATTTTGCAATATTGAATTTCTTTCTCAATCAAATTACATAAAAACGGAACTTAAATAGCAACATGATGGCTCTGCTGGATTGGGCCACAATAGCTTAACAATGCCAGACATGGAGTGTCCACAATAGCTTAACAATGCCCAATGTGGGGTGTCAACAATAGCTTAACAATGCTGGAAAATAGGGTGTCCACAATAGCTTAACAAAGCCAGACAGAGTGTCCACAATAGCTTAACAATGCCTGACATGGGGTGTCCACAATAGCTTAACAATACCGGAAAATAGGGTGTCCACAATACCTTTACAATGCCAGACAGAGTGTCCACAAAAGCTTAACAATGCCTGACATGGGGTGTCCACAATAGCTTAACAATGCCGGAAAATAGGGTGTCCACAATAGCTTAACAATGCCCAACATGTAGTGTCCACAATAGCTTCACAATGCCGGACATGGGGTGTCCACAATAGATTAACAATGCCGGAAAACAGGGTGCCGACAATAGCTTAACAATGGCCGACATGGAGTGTCCACAATAGCTTAACAATGCGTGAAAATAGGGTGTCCACAATAGCTTAACAATGCCCAACATTGAGTGTCCACAATAGCTTAACAATGCCCGACATGGAGAGTCCACAATAGCTTAACTATGCCGGAAAATCGGGTGTCCACAAAAGCTTAACAATGCCCAATATGGGGTGTCCACAATAGCTTCACAATGCCGGACATGGGGTGTCCACAATAGCTTAACAATGCCCGAAATGGGGTGTCCACAATAGCTTAACAATACCGGAAAATAGGGTGTCCACAATAGCTTAACAATGCCAGACAGAGTGTCCACAAAAGCTTAACAATATCGGAAAACAGGGTCGTCCACTATAGCTTAACAATGCCTGACATGGAGTGTCCACAATAGCTTCACAATGCCGGAAAATAGGGTGCCGACAATAGCTTAACAATGGCCGACATGGAGTGTCCACAATAGCTTAACAATGCGTGAAAATAGGGTGTCCACAATAGCTTAACAATGCCCGACATTGAGTGTCCACAATAGCTTAACAATGCCCGACATGGAGAGTCCACAATAGCTTAACTATGCCGGAAAATCGGGTGTCCACAAAAGCTTAACAATGCCCAACATTGGGTGCCCACAATAGCTTCACAATGCCGAACATGGGGTGTCCACAATAGCTTAACAATGCCGGACATGGGGTGTCCACAATAGCTTCACAATGCCGGACATGGGGTGTCAACAATAGCTTAACAATGCCGGACATGGGGTGTCCACAATAGCTTCACAATGCCGGACATGGGGTGTCCACAATAGCTTAACAATGCCGGACATGGGGTGTCCACAATAGCTTCACAATGCCCAACATCGGGTATCCACAATAGCTTAACAATGCCCAACATGGGGTATCCACAATAGCTTAACAATGCCCAACATGGGGTATCCACAATAGCTCATTGTAACCCCTTGGCTATAAATATGATTATAGTGCTTTCCTTATAAGAACACATATTATGGACTGGAAGTTGCAAACGGGCAAAAGGTGAGACAGTCTAAGTATAACAACAAGGTACCAGTCTAGATTCAGACAACATGGTGAACGAGGAATGACATTTCCTATTTGTTAAAGAATAAATGATAGAATTCAAACCTCTAGAGGTCAAATATCAATAAATATCACCCCTCATTTTTATTGACTACATTGTATCTATAACAAAAAGCATTGGTGAAAGATTAAACCGAAAGCTACACTTGGTAGTCATTGGAGACAAAAAATAATTTGTTTCGACTGTTGTATCGTTAATTGTCGACACATGAAACAGCATGAAAAACAGATCGAAAACTGATCTAGAATTACAAAAAAAGTGAAATCAATATAAATGATAGAAGAGAAAAGACAGGACCTTTAGCCTGAATGAATCATTTTCAGGACTTGGATAATTTCTGATGTTTTTTTTTGGAAGATTTGTGAAAGATCAAAGAGATTTGTCAATAATATTCTATCTTTTGTGTTGATTTTACATAATTGATACCCCCCCCCCCCTTTAATTACCATAACCTATCAGTCATGCTTTATTTATGCTAATATCATATGCACCAAAATGACATAAATAGTATGACTATGTTCTGGAATAAAATAAATAAAATAGCATAATTTTTACTTTCAAATATTTAATTAATCTATAACTATTTCATGCACGTCAAACATAATATATAAACAAGGCGGCAACTGTTAACTGGTATGCTCCAATAAACTTTTTCACTGAGCATAACATAGCATCATTTATATTCACACAACATTTTTCATAAAAGAAAATATACTATATAGTAATGTTTGAATCACTATACATAAATATTTAAATAATAATAATAAATAATTGATTTTATTTAAATTATTTGTATAATTTTTGTAAACCTCAAATACATCACACAGTAAACACAAAGAATACTAGAAATTTACAGTCAAATATATTATAACATCAAAGTAAACCTTCCATTCATCAGAAATCGGTAAGACATGAAATGATCGGCCATTGAATAATTAATAATAACTACCTGCTCTTTAATTCCAATTATCACACCTCCAATTTGAAGATCTTCAAGCAAATTGAAATCCAGTAAGATTACAGTATCCCTCCTCCTTCTATTGTTTAACTCAAGATAACAAATTAGCTAGCAGGTAATAGCCTAGATCTATAGTACACCTAGCTGCACATTGGAATAATCACTTATTTATCAAGAACACATTAAAATCGAACACAGATCTAAATAATTAGCACATTGTACTGTATATCTATGCAAATATCAAATGTACGACACTGAAGTATGCATTTCTATCGTCTATCAAATGGTAATTAAACACACAAGCTTTGGATAAAAAAATTTTTTTGTAAAATTTTAACGCAACAATAGATAATACAAATCCATAACTTTTCAGTGTCGTTCAGTCCTGACTTCTGTGAAAAAAAAGTGAAAATTTTAACCAACAAAAATTTACAAATCCTTGATTTATTACAAGTGTATGTCAGCCAGTTGTTATACATGTAGTTAGATCACTGTTTAATACTTAAGGAAAATATTGATGCTCAATATTTAAATTGCTTTGTGAGGCCATTGAATGAACTGTTAAATTTGAAGTGGGTATTATGTTTTAATCTTGTTGGGGTGTTTTCACACCAACAGATTGACTGACATGTCAAGATTCACACAACAATTCCGACAGATTGTTTAAAATTACAGATTTCACTCTCCATCGTATTTGACTGTGTAAGTCAAAATCAACACATAAAACTAGCTAGGGCAAGGCTTTCTTCAAGTGTGAATCTCAACTACTTCAAACAGGAAGATTTCAGTCAAGTGGTAACAGAGTTAGAAGAAGAAAGAACAAAATATTCAAGTGTACATAATATTGTTTTTGAAAATATGTTGCTTTTAAAGGTATTAAATGCCTCCAAGCCAAAGGTCATTTGCCAATCTAGCAGCGCAAAATGAATGACTAACTCTTGGTAGGGAAACTTTCCAATAAGTTTCATGAGTTCTAGTTTTCTTTGAGTACCAGTTAATGGTTGCCGAGAATAAACGAAAGACAGACAAAGGTATGGATGGACAAAACAGCAGCTGCATGTATACATAACAGTATATGCTCAACCTTAAAAAACACATGAATATAAACTACCGATCATAATGGTAACAATTAGACTGAGAATTATTGTTTTTACATCACTGGATGCTGTCACCTGTCCAAAATGTCCCCAGGTTACAGGTGTAATTGTCACATTATTATTTTTTACACCTACATTTATATGTAACAGCCTTTGGTCAAAATACCTACATGTAACAGCCTTTGGTCAAAATACCTACATGTACATGTGTATCAAATATTAGGTTTTTATTGTATTTATAAGAAGGCCTCTGTATTATATCAGTCATCCGAGTACTGTGACAGCCATTATGCCCAAATACTAGATTACTGGTTCTTTTAACAGAGGCATGTTGCATAAACAACATGGTATGTAACATACAAACAGTTAATTTATTGGCTGAAACAGCAAAGCACTGAAAATAGCATACAATTGCCTGGAGAAGCAGTTAGTTCCATGAAAAGGTATTCAATAACAAAGCTCTACGAAACAGAACGCTACCTTCCAGAAATGTGCTGTGCATAAATAGCCATTGTCAAACTGCACTTTCCTTTTTTGCAGCAGCACATTTCTTATGCAATGAGAGCCCCTTATTCTTCAAAAGTATAAAACAGAACAGGAATAATTTAGGGACATGCATTTTCAATCAGTCTGGGCCAGACAAGGTGGGCGACTATATTTAAACTTGAAGGTGAATAAAGCATTTAAGGTACAATGGTTTTAGGGAAAAAGGAGTGTTAGTCATAACCAGTTTTGTTTTGGAACATCAATAATAGCTACAGTAACTTTTTCCCTCTAAGCAATAACACATTCTTGGAAAATCATTTTCGGACTTGAATGTATTGGTGAAACCAACAAATTCCACCCACAAAGAATTAACAAAGGCTTAACGAAGAATTAACGAGCAACTTTAATGAGAAACAACATACATAATTGGAAATGCTGGAGGCTAACTACAGGCAGTGCAATCAGGCTCTCCATAGGATATGCATCAAGTTGAAAATTTAAACCAATTAATTCTGTTTTATTATCAAGGGAACTTAATTATTCTTTCATTTTGGTTCAATCCTCAAGCCATAAATTTTCTTTTCATGGAACCAGATTTTAACCATTTCCCACTATGATGCTACCCATATGTGCCGACCTGGCTAAATTGTGTCCGATGAATAACAGAGGCTCATTATCTTCAGCAAAAACATAAAAAAATGCAACAATTTCAGCAGGTTTTTTAGTGTTTGAAAGGTTTTTCGGGTTTTAGACCAGTTGTATATTAAACTAGCCAATTGGAAAAAAGAAATTTTAATATGACCATTTAGTCAGTGATGACGCCTATCATGCTTCATCAGTATACAGACATGTGAAGATCACCAATTATTTTTCAATAACAAGAATGGGAATGGGGAATACAGTTTTAGTTATAGATTTGTTTGGCCTCCGTAGCTCAATGGTAAGTGCGCTTGACGTCTAATCTGGCGACCCAGTTCAAATCCGGGTGGAGGCACACATATGCCCGCCATGTTTCAGCAGAAAGCTGACTGGCAAATAAAGGCTATGTTCGGCATTGTTGTTTTTATCGAAGAGCCTCCTATAATGTTTGAACTAGTTGGACTAGACAGTTCAAGACATTTTTGCAGATGTATAAAGCTGATATTTTTGTTCATTTCCTGCAAGCAGACTGGCCTAAAGGTGAACGTCTGTTACTGTCTGTCATCATTGTTCTAACGTGAATCATTCAAGACAGGAATAAAAGAGACAAGCTATCATCACCAAGTTCTCCTATAATCACATTAACATGGTCATAATGTTGTCATCTTGTAGTTACCTCATGGTTTTCTAATTACTCCCCAGACCAAACTCTACAAGGGTTCCCTAAATTAATGTAAGTTTTATTGGCCCCTCACATGCAAGTTGTAATTATCACAATTCTGTATTAGAGGGTATATTGTTCTTATTTTTATTGGTCTGTCGCATTTATTACATGAAATTATTATAGTTTCATACTCAGACAAAACCATTCCAGAAAAAACTGATGCATGACAGTTTTGACAATAAAATTCCAATGTCTGTTCATTTGTTATGTATTTTTTGGCTGTTTTTATAGCTTTCATTTGTTCATATTCCTAATTATAAAAAGTATCTTTTTCCCCTCTTTCAACCCAGATATTCCCAATTGCCATATCAAAAAAACTTGATGGAAATCAGCCCCATATTATGTCAATTACGACCTTTTTTCAACCTTACTAACTACTTATTGAATAATATTCACCGTTTTTTTAATCAATTAATTTTGTTGAATACCTCTATATAATGATTATCCAAATTAGCCAAAACCCAAACAATATTTAATGCTGGTTAAATAACCTTAAACTTATTTAACAGTGCTCTAAATTATAATAGCATATATTAAATACAATAGTAAAACAGATTTGTTCCCCTCTTGTAAGAAACAATACATACTTTAGTATGTTCAGGTATATCGGTCATTTACCCAAAATGGTGACAAAAATTCCTTGTCATTCCACTCTTACTATTTTTTCTGATGGACATTATAGGGTATTTATGAAAATGTACAAAAAAGCTGTACACCAGTCAGTGAGGGGATGACAATGTATGCATGGTATGCTGGACACTTGAGTTATAATAAAGGATGGAAAATTCACTACTACAAAACAATGGTCAATTTTGCCTGACAAAATATAGTGACAGCTGTCGTGTTCAGTGACCAGTGGTCAGTTATCACCAGAAAGTGTGGCCTTGTATCATATATTATCACTAATATGACAGCTCACGAGAGGTTACTATTCATTTCTTGTAATTGTCCGACAATAAACTCTGTCTGAGCTTTCATCCTGTCAATTATATAATGATGCAATACACATCTCGCTGACTTCAGAAAACAAAACTACGGAAACCCTCCGAGATTGATTCCAGTAAAAAAGCGGATGTCTCCACAAAAACTGATACGTCTCCCCGACATAGGCGGAGATTAAGACAGACATTTACAGACATAAACATCCTGCTACTGTCAAAGGTCGTATTATTCCAAGAAAGTATTTTACACAATTGTTTATTTTCATTGACAAACACTTATTTAATGTTATATCATTTCATTGGAAAGAAATATTTGACATAATTAATTATTATTAGTTTATTTTTTTATTGACTCGACACACATTTGCATCTATATCATATAACATAGGCTGCAGTAACATCACCATAATCTATAATACGGCTGAATTCAATTAACACATTACCAACATGTATGTGTATATAATGCCTGGCTATGAACCCTTTCCTTCATAGATCCCCTATCTATTTACCTATAATATATATATAAATATATCAAAATAAAACAAGAGGGCCCAAAGGGCCCTAGGTCGCTCACCTGTCGTACTAGTGCATGCACACCCCTATGGTGATCCTACACATTTTCTGAATAAAATTTAAGGAAATTCAGCCTCTATTGCAAGTTTTTGTATGATTTGACCATGTGACCTAGCGTTTGACCCCAGATGACTTAATTAATATCAAACTTAACCTAGATTGTGTTGAGATGATTATTAGGACCAAATTTCATAAAGATTAAGTCGAAATTGTAACCTCTGGTGACTACACAGGGTTTTTCTATGATCTGACCTATAATTTAAACAAAATATTTCCTCCATATAACTGTACAAATACATGCTATAAAGACAGAACAATACCTTAACACTTAAAAAAATAATTATGGTTCCAGTGGGGTTTGAACCCACGACCCTCAGGAAAATGTCAATTGACATTGTGACCTTGTTTTTGACGCCAGATGACCCAAAATCGAATTTGGCCTAGATTTTGTTGACAGGATCATTGTGACAAAGTTTCATAAAGATTTAGTTGAAATTGTAACCTCTGGTGACTGACTACACAAGGTTTTTCTATGATTTGACCTTTATTTTAAACAAAATATTTTGGAATATTTTTCCTCCATATAACTGTACTATAAAGACAAAACAATACCTAAACACTTAAAAAAATAAAAATTAAAAATTATGGTTCCAGTGGGGGTTGAACCCACGACCATCAGGAAAATGTACAAATACATGCTATAAAGACAAAACAATACCTAAACACTTAAAAAAATAAAAATAAAAAAATAAAAATTATGGTTCCAGTGTGGGTTGAACCCACGACCATCAGGAAAATGTACAAATACATGCTATAAAGACAAAACAATACCTAAACACTGAAAAAAATAAAAATAAAAATTATGGTTCCAGTGGGGGTTGAACCCACGACCATCAGGAAAATGTACAAATACATGCTATAAAGACAAAACAATACCTAAACATTTAAAAAAAACAAATAAAAAAAAAAATTATGGTTCCAGTGGGGGTTGAACCCACGACCATCAGGAAAATGTACAAATAAATGCTTTACAGACAAAACAATACCTAAACACTGAAAAAAATAAAAATAAAAATTATGGTTCCAGTGGGGGTTGAACCCACGGCCATCAGGAAAATGTACAAATACATGTTATAAAGACAAAACAATACCTAAACATTTAAAAAAAAAAATTAAAAAAAAAAAATTATGGTTCCAGTGGGGGTTGAACCCACGACCATCAGGAAAATGTACAATTAATGCTTTACAGACAAAACAATACCTAAACACTAAAAAAAAAAAAAAAAAAAAATTATGGTTCCAGTGGGGGTTGAACCCACGACCATCAGGAAAATGTACAAATAAATGCTTTACAGACAAAACAATACCTAAACACTCAAAAAAAAAAAAATTATGGTTCCAGTGGGGTTTGAACCCACGACCCTCAGGAAAATGTCTACGCTCCCTACAGCGCTTTGATTTCCACTTAACCCCTGCTATAGAATACTAGAATATTTTGATATTTGACCTTTACAAAACTGCTTTGAACCCTGATACACATTTTCATTGGTTGATGAAAGTTTATTGTATGTATAGAGAGTAGAGAGTTACAGCAGAGAGTTAAGTGACCATGAAGACTACATGTTGAAAGGTTTAAAACAAGGTTTTTTCTATAATTTGACCTAGTGAGCTAGTTTTTGACCTCAGATGACCCAATATCGAACTTGACCTAGATTTTGTTGAGATGATCATTGTGACCAAGTTTCATAAAGATTAGGCCAAAATTGTGACCTCTAGAGAGGACACAACCCAATTGTTGACGGACGGACAGACGGACGGACAGACGGACGGACGGACGGACGGACAGACGGACGGACGGACGGACGACGGACGAAGTGTGATCACAAAAGCTCACTCTGTCACTTTGTGACAGGTGAGCTAAAAAATGACGAAATGAGTATCAAAACTCAATTATTTAATCAAAAACCCAATGCATTTCGCCTATAACAGGTTCTTCAACGTTTGAAATATTTTGATACCCCTGAAGAGCCTATTATAGGCGAAATGCATTGGCTTTTTGATTAAATAGTTGAGTTTTGATACTCATTTCGTCATTTTTTTATTTTGATATATACGTTCTGGGGACGGACAGCATTCCTTTCTTGCATATATTATATAGTATACTGTTGTGTACATCATCTCCATATAGGTTATTAGCTGCGTACCTAGACAACACCAATGGCAGTCACAGCACATGTCACAGCACATTGGCTTTAAACCCTCACAGAAATTAAAAAGTTGCACCATGGGTATCCAACCTAGGACTTTTCACATTGAAAGTGTGCGCCCCTCTCTAGGCCATTACTTCCCACATTGAGTATGTGTCCCCATGAAGTACAGCCAGGACTTAATGTGTTTTACATAGTTTTGTATTCTGTTAGCTATAACCTAGCTATAACATTAGACCATGGCTTAAACTCAGTTGGTACAGAGACAATGGGACAAACAGAAAGTATTTTTGAGAAATAATTATGGTGTATCAGAGCACAGACAATTTGAAATTATACGGTGGATACAGTTTATTGATATATGATATAATGATAGAGTCTACAGGGACCAGACTAAGTAATGTACAATGTCACGCGTAAAAAACTATCAACTCTGTAATTTTTCATTGTTTTCTCTCTCTCTCTCGGGTCACACGGAGTCAGACACTGGTCTTAGAAACAAACAAAACAGTATAACACAGAACAAGAGGGCCATTGGCCCTATAGTGCTCACCTGATGAATAGCAGTTTAGGCAGAATCAGTATTTGTTAATTGATATGACAATTATGATATGATATTAATAATATATTTAGATTTTAGAGAGACACACTTTGTGGCCAGGTTTCATAAAGATTAGGTAAAACTATGACTCTAATGTAAAAAGAAGTTTTTTCTTCGATGTGACCTGGTGACCTAGTCTTTTACCCAAGATGACCCACTATCAAACTTCACCTAGATTTTACAGAGCCAAACAATTATGTGCCAGATTTAATTAAGGTTAGGCAAAAAAATGACCTCTATAGTGCTAACAAGGTTATTCTTTGCTGTGACCTAGTTTTTTACCCTAGATGACCCAGTTTCTTACTTGATCTAGGGTTCTAGAGTTCAAAGAGACAAACATTGTGACCAAGTTTTATATAGATTAGGTAAACAAGAGGGCCCACAGGGCCCTAGGTCGCTCACCTGTGCACATTGATCAAATAGAACCTAAATTTTCTTGTTTTTTTAAAAAGTTTTTCCAATCAATTGTCATGGCAACCAGAGTTCTGCATAGATTATAATTCTTTTAGCCATTTTTAGAAAGGATAACCCAAGGATTATTGTTACCCATTTAACATGAAATCCAACCAGAACTTTTAGAGAAGAACATTTTGTAAGAGGATCACCCAACAACTATTTCTGTAAAATTATTTTGATTTTTTTAAAAGATTTTCCTATCGGTTGCCATGGCTACCAGAGTTATTTATAGATAACAATTCTGTTAGCTACTGTTAGAAAGGACCACCCAAGGAACATTCTTGTGAAGTTTGGTTGGAATTGGTCGAGTGGATTAGGAGGTGAAGTCATTTGAATGAATTGTTGACGCACGCACGCACACACTGACGACGGACAAAGAGTGATCACAATAGCTTACCTTGTCACTATGTGACAGGCGAGCTAAAAATTAGACCTCTACAGTGTAAACAAGGTTTTTCTTTGATTTGTCCTAGTGACCTAGTTTTGACTCCAGATGACCCAATTTCAAACTTGACCTAGATTTCCTAGAGATACACATTGTGACCTAGTTTCATTAAGATTACATAAAAAATGTGACATCTTTGAGTGTTAACAAGGTTATTCTTTGAAGTGACCTTGTGACCTAGTTTTTTACCCCAGATGACCTTAATACAAACTTGACCTAGATTTAATAGAGACTATCATTGTGACAAAGTTTCATATATATTAGGTAAAAAATAAGGCCTCTAGAGTGTTAACAAGGTTTTTCTTTGATATGACCTAGTGACCTAGTTTTTTACCCAAGATAACCCAGTTACGAACTTGACCTAGATTTCATAGAGACACACATTGTGACCAAGTTTTAATAAGATAACATTAAAAATGTGACAGCAGACGGCAGACAACACACAAAAGGGCGATCCAAAATCAAGCATATCTTTACAATTGTGATGAACCAAAGTCGAACATCCAAAACCAAAAATGGTCTGCTGTTAAAGACAAATTCACAACTTTAAAACCACTTTTGTGTCTGGCCTAATAAGTAGAACTTTATCTTACTTACAAATAATCTAAGTTTTTTTTTCAGATCCCAATACAAAATTAATGGTTTGTCGATTGTTTGCTATACTGAAAATATTAGCTCATAAAAAACAAATTTCAATAATCATCTAAATTTATGATTTTTTTTTAATCATATCGATTTTTGTCAATTTATTGGGTACAAATTTACAAATGATATTTGAAATAATGTGATTTTTTTATCAAATGCACCTCATTTTTTATGTCAAAATGAAAACAAATTCAAGAATCTTTAACATCTAGTCATATTTTGCAGCAGGTTGCAGGCTCAATCCCATACAATGACATATCAAAGTAGCTAAAAAACAATAAGTTTATAACTTGGCATTCAATAAATTAGGGCCATACCATGACTAGTTGACCTAGTGACAAAATAATATAACATAGAATTAAGTTCCTTAATTTGTTTAGACAATCAAACGACTGTGCCCCTTATGGTACCCTCAACGAGGATCACGTGACCTGCCTGTGGGGTTCTGGGAGTTTTTTCTCTGACTGCGCCAGTTTATAGTTTACATGCTAGTGCTTGCATAAAATCTTATGTTTTACATTTTTTAGATAATTATGTAAAGTCTCAAAATGATCAGAAATATTGCGAGAGAGATATGAAACTAAAAGCCAATATTTTTTTAGTTTATACTAATTTATTTTAGATTGATTGTGAAACAAGTTCTTCCAACTTATGTTAGTCACTCAATGTTTCATTTTTGTTTTGAGCCTAAGAGTCCTTTCCCACTCAAGTTAAAAATCAAGGAGTCCCATTATGTAAAAATAAAGTATTTCCAAGTTTCAGGAGTCCCAAGTCCCTGATGCATCAAATTGCACCAAAATAAAACACTGATCACTCTCGTCACCTCATTCCTGATGTTATCCGTCACAATGAGAGTATGAAAGAAGAGAAGCCAGTTTCACTTTTATGCTGCTGAACCAAAAATACAAACTGGTATATAATAACAAAATTACATAAAATACTTCAAATCACAGCAGTTAGTAAATATAGTATAAAATACTTCAAATCACAGCAGTCAGTAAATATAGTATAAAATACTTCAAATCACAGCAGTTAGTAAATATAGTATAAAATACTTCAAATCACAGCAGTTAGTAAATATAGTTTAAAATACTTCAAATCACAGCAGTTAGTAAATATAGTATAAAATACTTCAAATCACAGCAGTAAGTAAATATAGTATAAAATACTTCAAATCACAGCAGTTAGTAAATATAGTATAAAATACTTCAAATCACAGCAGTTAGTAAATATAGTATAAAATACTTCAAATCACAGCAGTTAGTAAATATAGTATAAAATACTTCAAATCACAGCAGTTAGTAAATATAGTATAAAATACTTCAAATCACAGCAGTTAGTAAATATAGTATAAAATACTTCAAATCACAGCAGTAAGTAAATATAGTATAAAATACTTCAAATCACAGCAGTTAGTAAATATAGTATAACTCTATTATTCAGGTCAGTTGATTGTTTACTTAACATTTAAGTACAATGTCATAAACATTACAATTTCTCTTATTAATGTGTTATTTTTATAGATATTATGATAATTGTTTTTCACTGCCTTTTACTTCAATTAAGACGTTTAAAACAATAAAAAATACAATGTTATGATATTGCAATGTTTGTATTATTGTTACAAGTGACAGAGCTAAATAAACAGACTATAATTGAATTAAATTATTTAATAATGAATACAAACCTCAAGGAAACATGATTATATTATCACAACTTGAAATTCATCTCTTTAAAGTCCAGTTACAACAGTTCACAACACAAGTATTTTTGTCAAGAAGTATTTTTTCTACTTTAATATAACACATACATAATATATAACTAGTGGCCAGCTAAACAGTAGGTTTGACATCAAATATACAGTAACACACTGGCTATCCAGTTGACAGTCACATAATGTGTCCACTTTCATCTGTCGACAGTACAAGAACTCCTGTCGAATATTTCACGTATATGGGGGTCGTACGTATACTGCACTTACATTATCTATGTCACAACCAACATATACTCATAGTTACTCGGGGTAATTGGTTGTTGGTAGGACAGACTATATCAGGTGGCCGATGACGCGTCAGTGACATGTGAATTACACCGTAACGGAGTTACAGCCAGGACACTAGGGACGAAACAACATTAGCGTGAAATTTGCTAGAATCGGTAATCAACTAGGCAAATTAATACATTGTATTCACTAGACAGTATAGATGTCAAGCTTAAAACAATACAAATAATTACTATTAAGCAATAAGTGATTGAACTGTTCCTCACCTAATATAGGCTACTCTTTCACATTTTACATTAACTTGTCTGTAAATTGATATTATATTCAAATTAGGGCTGATAATTAGAAGCAACAATACTAGAATATCATAAAAAACAAGAGATGTTTGTAAAACACGTATGCCCCCATGGTAGCCCAAAAGTCAGAAATGGTGCAGGTCGCAGTGACCTTGACCTTTGACCAACTGACCTCAAAATCAATAGGGATCATCTACTGTTGCTGACCAACCTCCATGTAAAGTTTGAAGATCCTAGGTAAAAGTGTTTTTGAGTTATTGAACGGAAACCATTTTATACGACCGACACCAACAGACAGACAGACTGACAGACATGTGCAAAGCAATATACCAACTCATCAAAGATGGGGGGCATAAATATAGTACATCCTCATCACAATGCCACTGCCCACAGTCATCATTACAAGATGAAAAGCTGATGTGTTCTTCGGCATGGATGACCACGGCCACTATGTGGTTGTTACGACACTGAAGTCACAACATGGAATGCTCCTGGTCCCAGCAATGACAACATTACAACCCAGACATGACCATCTATACTGTACAAGTGTGCATCTGACATATGGCTTTAAACTCTCACTGTGAACTACCTCTACAAAATCAGTTCCAATGTTACTTAGGCCTGAACCCCAACAAAATAGAAAATAAATTTTGGATACAATTAATATAACATCATTGTGAAACCAACAAAGCATCAGAATTGAGTTTGAACTTTTGGAAAATTGATAGTCACCTTTGTCCTAAATCGAATAAAAAAAACAATCATCAATGACTAACCATAGATTAACACTTGACTTAGTTTATCAATCCTAAATTCAGGGAAAAATCTGAACCGGAAGTTTTTACCGAGTCAAAACACAACTCACCAAGTATGAACGAGTGAATTCAGTCAGATATTGACTGATTTTGAACCATATATCTGATAAAAGAACTGCGATTGATTGATCCATTGATTGAATTGTTTTACCAATTGATTGACACCGATTAATTATTCAATCAAATACTTCATTTATTTGTTTGTTCTTTAGACTACTTCAGTATTAAAAATTCATTAACAAGACATTTAAGAGTTTTCCCGATATTCAGTTTGAGACAGCTTCTGTCAATTTTAAGTTACATAACAAGAGCTATCACTGAAGATGGAAGAATACTCCCAAAACTGCCTCAAGTCCTTGACACAGTAATGTTAGCTTCGTTTTGTTGAAATTCCACCAAATGTTACAGAGAAGTGACGGGGACCGAAAATATGAATAGAAAATTAAAGGGCAATAACTCAGTGAAAATTAATCATAGTATAACATAGAAAGTGAAGTGTGATTAACTGCATTATTCACTATGCTGCTACTTTCAACATCTTAGTCTTTTCCAAGCCTACTTTCAACATTATTTTTTTAGCCTACTTTTTTCTGAGACTACTTTCTGTTTTTAGAGCCACTTCTAACATCTATTTTCCGAGCCTTCTTTCAACATCAACATCTTTTTTCTGAGCCTACTTTCAACATCCATTTCTGAGCCTACTTCCAACATGTACTTTCTGTTTTTAGAGCCACTTCTAACATCTATTTTCCGAGCCTTCTTTCAACATCAACACCTTTTTACCGAGCCTATTTTCAACATCTTTTACCAAGCCTTCTTTCAACATCTTTTACCAAGCCTTCTTTCAACATCTTTTTTTCGAGCCTGTACAGAGGTGTTGGTACTAGAGTGGTGAGTGTAGAGGGGTAAGTGTAGAGGGGTGAGTGTAAAGGGGTGAGTGTAGAGTGGTGAGTGTAGAGGGGCGTTGAATGTTGCATGTACTAGAGGGGTGAGTGTAGAGGGGTGAGTGTAGAGTGGTGAGTGTAGAGGGGTGAGAGTGGTGAGTGTAGAGGGGTGAGTGTAGAGGGGTGAGTGTAGAGTGGTGAGTGTAGAGGGGTGAGTGTAGAGTGGTGAGTGTAGAGTGGTGAGTGTAGAGTGGTGAGTGTAGAGGGGTGAGTGTAGAGTGGTGAGTGTAGAGGGGTGAGTGTAGAGGGGTGAGTGTAGAGGGGTGAGTGTAGAGGGGTGAGTGTAGAGGGGTGAGTGTAGAGTGGTGAATGTAGAGTGGTGAGTGTAGAGTGGTGAGTGTAGAGGGGTGAGTGTAGAGGGGTGAGTGTAGAGGGGTGAGTGTAGAGGGGTGAGTGTAGAGTGGTGAGTGTAGAGTGGTGAGTGTAGAGGGGTGAGTGTAGAGGGGTGAGTGTAGAGGGGTGAGTGTAGAGGGGTGAGTGTAGAGGGGTGAGTGTAGAGTGGTGAATGTAGAGTGGTGAGTGTAGAGTGGTGAGTGTAGAGTGGTGAGTGTAGAGTGTTGAGTGTAGAGGGGTGAGTGTAGAGTGGTGAGTGTAGAGTGGTGAGTGTAGAGTGGTGAGTGTAGAGTGGTGAGTGTAGAGTGGTGATTGAAGAGGGGTGAGTGTAGAGGGGTGAGTGTAGAGGGGTGAGTGTAGAGGGGTGAGTGTAGAGGGGTGAGTGTAGAGGGGTGAGTGTAGAGTGGTGAGTGTAGAGGGGTGAGTGTAGAGTGGTGAGTGTAGAGTGGTGAGTGTAGAGTGGTGAGTGTAGAGTGTTGAGTGTAGAGTGGTGAGTGTAGAGTGGTGAGTGTAGAGTGGTGATTGAAGAGGGGTGAGTGTAGAGGGGTGAGTGTAGAGGGGTGAGTGTAGAGGGGTGAGTGTAGAGTTGTGAGTGTAGAGTGGTGATTGTAGAGGGGTGAGTGTAGAGGGGTGAGTGTAGAGGGGTGAGTGTAGAGGGGTGAGTGTAGAGGGGTGAGTGTAGAGGGGTGTTGAATGTTGCATGTACTAGAGGGGTGAGTGTAGAGGGGCAAGTGTAGAGGTGTGAGTGTAGAGGGGTGAGTGTAGAGTGGTGAGTGTAGAGTTGTGAGTGTAGAGTGGTGATTGTAGAGGGGTGAGTGTAGAGGGGTGAGTGTAGAGGGGTGAGTGTAGAGGGGTGAGTGTAGAGGGGTGAGTGTAGAGGGGTGTTGAATGTTGCGTGTACTAGAGGGGTGAGTGTAGAGGGGCAAGTGTAGAGGGGTGAGTGTAGAGTGGTGAGTGTAGGGTGGTGAGTGTAGAGTGGTGAGTGTAGAGGGGTGTTGAATGTTGCATGTACTAGAGGGGTCAGTGTAGAGTGGTGAGTGTAGAGTGGTGAGTGTAGAGTGGTGAGTGTAGAGTGGTGAGTGTAGAGGGGTGAGTTTAGAGGGGTGAGTGTAGAGGGGGAGTGTAGAGGGGTGAGTTTAGAGGGGTGAGTGTAGAGTGGTGAGTGTAGAGGGGTGAGTGTAGAGTGGTGAGTGTAGAGTGGTGTGTGTAGAGGGGGAGTGTAGAGGGGTGAGTGTAGAGGGGTGAGTGTAGAGGGGTGAGTGTAGAGGGGTGAGTGTAGAGGGGTGTTGAATGTTGCGTGTACTAGAGGGGTGAGTGTAGAGGGGCAAGTGTAGAAGGGTGAGTGTAGAGTGGTGAGTGTAGAGTGGTGAGTGTAGAGGGGTGTTGAATGTTGCGTGTATCTTATCATCAAACTATCATCAATTACAGCAGACCTGCGGCGTGTTTATTGTGGCGTGTTTATTACCAGGTCAAGGAAAAAGTAGTTCTGTCTATAGCACTACAAAAGGAATTCTGGTGCTGTTTCATAAGAGTAGAAAAAGTAGTTCTCGGTCATAGAGTTGTACATGTGCAAAGTGCTTCTTAAGTGCAAGAAAAGTAGTTCCAAGTCATTTGGTAAGTTTAATTAATTAAGTATGATGTTAAACTTAACAGAGCCTGTTTTGTTAATGGCAATTTTTGCAAGTGAAGTATTCAAATATTTCTTATGTATCTCTGAAGAAACTAACTCTGTATGCAATCTCATGAGCAGCATTTTTGGACACATATAATGAATGATCACCCTTTATTCGACATTTGATTTCCGTTGTTTAATCCCTGAAGAGCGTTCAATTTTTCAAAATAATATGTCTTCACCAAGAAGTAATTTGAAGCCACTGCGCATGTGCAAATAGACTGTGCCTCTTCGTGAAGCCCGTGCAAGCGAAAGCATGCGGTTCTAACCAACAATTCATAAAACACACGCTTTTATTGAAGGACATCCCTTTTTAAAAGTAATCCTCCATTTAGCCAATATACACAATTTTCTCGCGCAAATTGTCCAAGTGCAGATCAATGTAGAGGCAAATAAACAACAAGTTTCTTGGGAATTCAACTATAGTGGGTGGAACAAACACTAAGGCGGTAGGAGTTCATGAAACGGTTTTCCTCAAGGATTTATAACCACATGCACTCCGTTCCTTTAGGTTAAAATTCTTGAAGAAATCATTTCACAAACTTTAACCTATACTGTGTAGCTATTCTGGTTCACAAAACAATGAAATTTGAGTGTTGAACTTCAGAGATGTTTTAATGCATCAGTTGACACATTAATAAAAAGTTTGGGTGTCATGCAGCCTGTGTTCTGATATGTTATTTCCCACTCAGTTACGTGATCAGATTCTAAACCTTCTATTTTCTGCCACAGAAAAGCGCTTTGCACATGATGCTCACAGTAAGCAGTGCTTCGTAACAGATACAAAATTATTGGTTTATTTTTTGTGTTTTTTTGTTACGTTTTGTCCAATATACATGTACATGAAAGGAATTTTTTCCAACATTGGGAATGGGGTACTAAGTCCAGTGATTTGGGAAAATTTCACATTCAAATAACTTTAATTTGGTCAATCCTTTTAATTTTTCATCAATTAAGTTTTAATTTCAGTACAGTAAATCAAGATTTCCAGATAGTTCCAAATTGTAAGACCCCTGAATTTAGTTCTAGTGATCCCTTCCAAGCCTAACAAACCCCAGATGGACACCCAGCGATTTGAATGCATGATCTAAGACTTAAGTTTTTAAAATGAGAAAATAATATCATTGATTTGCATGAGAAATGGAACACAATGTATAATATTTTACACGAATACCGTGTATTGTACATTGATACCAAGCCCACTCTACGCTGCCCATCTGTCCAGTATTTTTCTATAATAAAACGTAACTGTTGTACTGGGGATTAAATCAAAGAAAACTCCAGTATATACAAGAGGGCCCAAAGGGCCCTAGGTCGCTCACCTGTTATAGCAGTACATGCAAGTCCTGTGATTTGACCTAGTGACCTAGTTATTGGCCCCATATGACGCAATATCGCACTTGACCTAGATTTTGTTGAGATGATCACTCTGACCAAGTTTCATAAGGATTAGGCTAAAATTGTGACCTCTAGTGACTATACAAGGTTTTTCTATGATTTGACCTTGTGACCTAGTTTTTGACCCCGGATGACCCAATATCAAACTTGACCTAGATTTTGTTTTGATAATCATTGTGACCAAGTTTCATAAAGATTAGGTCAAAATTGTGACCTCTAGTGACTACACAAGGTTTTTCTATGATTTGACCTTGTGACCTACTTTTTGACCCCGAATGACCCAATATCGAATTTGACCTAGATTTTGTTGTACTGATCATTGTGACCAAGTTTCATAAAGATTAGGTAAAAATTGTGACCTCTAGTGACTACACAAGGTTTTTCTATGATTAGACCATGTGACCTAGTTTTTGACCCCGGATGACATAATATCGAACTTGACCTAGATTTTGTTGTGATGATCGTTGTGACCAAGTTTCATAAAGATTAGGTCAAAATTGTGACCTCTAGTGACTACACAAGGTTTTTCTATGATTTGACCTTGTGACCTAGTTTTTGACCCCGGATGACCCAATATCGAACTTGACCTAGATTTTGTTGACATGATCATTGTGACCAAGTTTCATAAAGATTAAGTCAAAATTGTGACCTCTATAGTCTACACAAGGTTTTTTTATGATTTGACCTTGTGACCTAGTTTTTGACCCCGGATGACCCAATATCGAACTTGACCTAGATTTTGTTGTGATAATCATTGTGACCAAGTTTCATAAAGATTAGGTCAAAATTGTTACCTCTAGTGACTACACAAGATTTTCTATGATTTGACCTTGTGACCTAGTTTTTGACCCCAAATGACCCAATATCGAACTTGACCTAGATTTTGTTGAGATGATCATTGTGACCAAGTTTCATGAAGATTAAGTCAAAATTGTGATCTCTAGTGTCTACACAAGCAAATTGTTGACGGACGGACGGACGGATTGACGACGGACGAAGAGTGATCACAAAAGCTCACTCTGTCACTTTGTGACAGGTGAGCTAAAAAACATGTACAATGAATTTCTATAACAACAAAGTTGTTTTTTATTCTTTCATCAGAGTCATGAAGAGTCGCTTAACAGCTGTCAACAAAATTATAGGTGTATAAAATAGTACAAATGAGCGCAATATAAAACGTAAACTAAATGGCTCACAAAGACTGGTCAACGATGACCGACAAGAGTCACCCCCCCCCCACATCTTTGTTGACACTTCAGATCATGGAGAGTGTATAGAGGAAATGGATTCTATTTTCATTGTGAATTAGTAACAATGTGAAATATTTGCTCACAACTGATTGTAAGATTGTCAATTGTCCGCGAAACAAATCAATATTCAATCAACATTTTCATAATGTCTTTTGAAATATCTGACCACTTATATTTGTCTAATCTGCTTGTTTAAACAAATCTATGATTTTATACCAATAGTCAAATCAGCACAATGTGTCCTATACCTTCCTGTTATTTCTGCATGCATGCTTCATCATATTCAAAAAATATTTTATAATATTTATTGAATGTTTATTTTCAGTGGGTTAAATATTCTGACGACTTATTGGCTTTCAACATTTTTCAGTCATATATGGTGTATGGAGTAGTCAAATCAGCACAATGTATCCTATACCTTCCTGTTATTTCTGCATGCATGCTTTATTATATTCAAAAATATTTTATAATATTTATTGAATGTTTATTTTCAGTCGGTTAAATATTCTGACGACTTATTAACGTTTCAACAGTTTTCAGTCATATATGGCGTGGCCAGTTGACCAACAATTTTCCTGGAAAAAAGATCAACCAGTTCTTATTGTTTTTGTTATCAGAGCTTCCTCTTTATATAACCCATTACTCCATAGATATATCTCAATATAATTACCTACAGATTGATAATAACAATTTTCATACTGGTTTTATAGGAAAATAATCAATTTACCTTCTGTATCTATAATAATAGGGTACTTCATGCAGTTATATTAGATCTACATGTTCACCATCTCAAATGAATAATCTTTGATGATCCGCAACTGTACACACTGATGGGGATGTGGTAATTAAGAATGAGTATATAGTAAAGGGTTAATGGCAATGATAAGATACACAGTCTCACAACACTAAGGAATATGTATGTAATGTATGTTACTATATATGAGACTATGCCTGTAGGACCGGACCTGTGTGTAGGACTATCAAACCTCACACCATGATGTCTATCAGTGACTTACAACAGGTAAAAATACCGAGGCAATGATGATATTGCATGTTGAATATTTATTGTTACTTTGAAAGTCACTATAATATGCAGGTATAGTATGCTGAATAATTATACCATTTTATGTCTTCAGACCAATTGCTCTCCTGTTGGGAGGTCACAGGCCAACTGGCAGGGAAAACCTTGTGGGGGCCTAATAAAACAGACCTATTCTGTAGGTCCTACACTGTAAGTCATGCAAAGCAACTTCAGAAATACTTTAAAATAACCTGTGAAATCGTCCTTATTTAACCACTGAGGATTATTGAAATGACTATAGACTCAGTCTTTCCAGAAATTACAAGGATCTAATCTTTGAAAGATTCGACAGCACTAAGATTTTCAATTCTGAAAGTTATTTAGGGTTTCGAAGCTGCAGGCATCAAGCTGAGCTGTAATTGAATATAATTTTAAGGGAAGCAACTCTGAACGTATCAAGACAAGTTCGAACTAAAAGTCGGGATTTTCCGTTAATATGACACTTATGATTCAGATCCCTTCAATCTGGAAAACTTTTATCCTTATAAATTATTGTAAATTATACAAGACAAACAAAACATAGGTGACTTGGTCAGGTATACTATCGCCAAACATTTTTGCTGAAACTGGTTTTTTCTGTAATTGTTTTTTAAAAAAGATTAAGATTCAGACAGGGAAGGCAGCACTCAACTTAACCAGCCGAGCACAGAAAACATTAAAAACACACAAAGCACAATGCCCAAATGAAAACACGGCATCCCATCCCGAAAGTCTGCCGCCTCAGTCAGTCAAACTAAAACGCATATTTCACTAGTTTAACCCGCGATCATGGTTATATATGACTCTGCAAACCCTGGCTTTACTACTACTGGTCTTATATTTTAATAACCAAACTATTTAGAATGTCTATGAAGACTTTGTCCTAAATTTGCTCTTGCCTCAATCTTAAGAGTCAAACTGTGAGATAAACATAAACCTCTTGACAAAAACATATTCTATAACATGAAAATCACATACAAAATACATAATGTATCATTAAAAATACTTTATGTATACAAGTATCAATGGTCTATCGTCTACATTACAATATAGAAATGTTTTTAATGCAATATAAAATGCTACAGGCAATGCTGTCTTGTTATATGTTAATTTCCCATAAATATTACAAGATTTTGTACTTAAAATGACATGAGCATATCTCAGTGTTAATTAACTTGTGTGTTTATTTGCTTCAAGCAAAATTATTTTTAGTGTTTTTTAGATTGAATACTGTAATAAAACAATGAATATTTATTGTTAACAAAAAATATATTTAAATCTTGTACAAGAACACTCAAGTGGTGGGAGGTATTCGAACCCATGACAACCAACACATTGGAAGCCCTGGCACTAAAGTAACCGCAACCATACCCACTGCACAACACAGGCAACTCCTAAAAGTTGTTCAAATCACAGGCTGTCTGTGCGATTTAAGGGTCTGGCAAAAAAAGGAAACACTCTAGTGTTTAGAATACAACTTTTTGCCGGACCCTTAAATCGCATCAAGAGCATGTGGTTTAAAGGATGCCTGATATCATGGAAGTTGTTACAGGGTAGAAAGGAGTATTACATATTATTATACCACAAATATACGAAACTTTATTTTATTAAATACATAGTCAAATGTTATCATCTAAATTACTTCTAATTTGTATTTCTTAAATATATAATAAATTTATTATATATAAAAACTATTGACTTGATATATTGTAACTGAACTTACCCCTAACTTTCACTGCATTCTGCACATAAATAGCTTGTTCTTTGGTAATTAAGGTAATTACCACCAATAACGAAAAGTACCTGTAAATGCGAAATTTAATTAAATCCAAATTAGTGTCATTAACATATAAATAGCGGACCACAAGGATGTATACTATTAAAGCTACATTTACAAACAGCCAATAAAACTGTATGTATCAATCTTCAGCTTAAACAAACCTCAACCTTGGAGATTTAAAATCAGAAAAACATAGAGTTCATCCGAATAGGGATTAATTAAATATTCATGTAGGTGCTAATTTACAAAGGCTAGTCAATGATTGAAGGTAATCAGGGTGTTTGATGGAAACATCAATTACCGATGAATAAGAAATACCAACTTAATGCCACAATTGACATAAGTCCATATATAGGGGCTCAGTGCAAAACCATGGTAACTAAGGCTTTACTATGACTCAAGTTAGAGCAGTTTTGCATGAAAACCAATTACATGCATGATAATAACCTTTATAAATAACATGTTCACATATACCAATTAAAAACTCATTAAACGATATGGTGACCTTTTGCTATGCCCCCCCTGGACAAAAACATTTTTTTTTTATAATTTTGGGGATTAGGCGGAGGTATTTGGTACTACCATACCATTAAAATCATAAACCTGATAATATGAATAAAGTGAAGGTTTTGATAATAGACATACAATCAACAGCTGAATACCATATAAATTACAAACATTATTAATCATTTGGCCATTTATTCTGAGCTGGTTAAGTACCATCCTGACTTCCACGACATCAACTTTCTGAACTCATTCACTCTTACAGATTCCTGCTCTTCAATACCAGTCACCAGAAAGGTGGACTTACAGTCAGCAACCAGTGCCTTACCATATATGGACATATCATTACTAAACCCTACTCGGATTCAAACTTTTAACCTCCTAGGTCCACCTACTCTCAATTCATAAGTCTTTAGGCCACACCAGCCATGTAAGATGAAGGTACACATTTATCTTGACGAAACAACTTGTCTCCCAATTCTGAAGTACACATGGTCTCACCACTACTGACTAGACCACTGGGGCCTATAGGGCTTAGAAATTAACCCTATTCTCCATATGTAAGTCACATCACGCCTATATCTCATGTCAATCACCATCTCTCCCCTGTAATGAGAATGGAAGGGAGATAATCAAATTACAGAAAATTGACTTAACAAGAATCATTATCAAGGGAGATCATTCTTGATATTTGTCTCAAAAAGCAGCACATGATATAGTTAGCTCATATCTTCTTGGAATGGTTTATATGTAGTAAAGGGATATTTGTTAAACTTAGCATGACTACGAAACTGATAGGGTAACTTGCAAAGGGTAACTTGCAAAACATTTTATTTATTGCAAATGACAAGTAGGGTGGTCACAAATCATGCATAGAAAATGTCATATTTTTATTGGGTTTTATGCTGTTTTTTAACCGTTTTTGAGTCATATATGACAGATAGAAGATCATTCAGATATCTCATGGTAATCAAAATACCGAACAATTCATACTTACTCAGTCCTGACATTTAAAAAAATTATTGTGACAATATATTTGAAACTTTGACAGTTCATTTAGGAAATAACGCAACATTGCATGTTTTTTCCATGTAGCTTGTATACAGCTATACCCAACATTTGTCATGAAAAAAATAACAAACCTATCACAGTCACCTCTATAAACATTGCTGGGTTTTTATACAAGGAAAAACTCTTAACACTTGTCAATGACAGACAGAAAAATGAAAAGAGCAACAACAATACCATAGCACAGTTTCACCACCATAAATTTCACTGACTGACAACTCGGAACATGTAAGGTGTCAAAGTTCTTGTTTTATCTGTCATTGTCTAGATCTTCTCCATTCTGTTTATCATCCACCATCAGCTCCCACTAACAATGGAAACAATGATCTAAGGTCCCTGAATCAATGTATGAATAAATACTGTAGTACCAGTTGAACTTGTGTGTCAATAAGATTGTCAAACGATAGGTTCCTGAATCAATGTATCAATAAATACTGTAATACCAGTTGAACCGGTGAGTCAATAAGTTTGTCAAACGATAGCTCCCTGAATCAAAGTATGAATAATACCCTAATACCAGTTGAACTGGTGAGTCAATAAGTTTTTGTTTTATGTGTGGTTTTTTTTGGGAGTGGGAAAATTTTATTGATATAGAATCTAGCTCATATAATTCTTACAAACAAGCTCAGACACACTTTCAAAGACTACATTAACAGAGATGTTTGTCAAATTGCAAATAATATACATGTATCAGACATTTTCAACCCGAAGTAACAAGGATAGCAGATAAAGTAATGTATGCTCCCCAACAAATGCAGCGGTTGATAGCAGCAAAAGCTCAATGGTAACACACTGGGCTGTCAATCCAGACGTTATGGGTTCAATCCCCAGCATGTGGACTGGTTAATTTTGAAATTCTAATTTTAGTATTCCTGCTATATCTGTCTGTATCTGACCATGTTGACTGTAAAGTATCTGACTGAAGCTGTTTATCAGTGCTATACACTGGGCACATCAAAGAACCAGGCTGTCTAGTCAAAATAAGAGCTAGACGCACTCCTTCAGAACCAGACTTCGGAAAAACAGCATTAAACCCATTACAAGAGAACCCAACTGAACATACAATATACTAGTTCCATTTGTAACAACTTTAGTATGTTGAGTCCTGGTATCGACCAGAATCCTGGTATCGACTCGCAACATTCCATTCCTGGGATGGACGCTGTAACTATACACGCATTTAGGAGGATGGTAGCAAACTTCACACACATCACAAACTTCATCGACTGTACAGTAAATTACTGAATGGTGAATAAGCAGTATCATCTCTGGTTAATCAATTATGATTTAATTAATTTTTAAATCAGTACAAAAGACAAAAATGCTATAGTATGTCATCTAGTAAAAGTGTAACAATATATCAAGTATCATTAATATAAACATAAAACTCAACAATTCAGTCTTCATCTATTCCTTATCATTCAATTAAGCAAATTAGTCTATACACAAAGTATGACACAAACAGACGGTCTGACGGTAAGTAAGTTAATGGAACACATTAATGACACAAGTCAACCATGTTTCATCATTTGCTGAATTAAGTGCTACACATGCACATCAAGTACCCAATAAGTTCAGTTGAGTTCCTTTTGTATAATTTAAACATTGAATATGAACATCGGTAGGATATTCTTTTTTGTAAGTACTGGAAAATCAACAATTGGCAGTGACATCCAACAAAATGCCATAAAGTCATTTGGGGTATTTAGGGCAAAAAATAGAGTAGGTAGGGTAACCAGAACAGCAACCTAAATTTGTTTTCAACTATTCGTTTTAAATAATCACCAAAACTGAACAAGTGGATTTTTTATCAGCTATTCTGCATCCTATTTATGAACAAGTTCCAGTCTCAAAGTCGCAAGACATTGGTTGATCTGACAGGAAGACATTGGTTGATCTGACAGGAAGACATTGGTTGATCTGACAGGAAGGCATTGGTTGATCTGCCTGGGTAAAACTGAATAAGACTTTCTTAGTTGAACACAAACTAACAAAAACAAACAAACAAAAAAAACAAATAAAAGAAGATTCAATATTTCGCCACCAATATTCTCAGAGTTAGAAGTTTATACAAGGAACAGCTATAATTATAGAAATGACAATCATCCCTCTAGTTTTTGTTATAAATACAATAAATTTAATCTTAAACTCAGAGACATAAAAAATGGACGGTTTTTGTATTAGTGAATTATAAACTCCTTAGCAGAAACAAATTGAAAAATCTATCTAAAAGAAACCTAGTAAAAACTGCATTATAAGTGTTACATGCAAATAAATCATTTCCCGATTTCCTGATAAGAAACTAGTAGTGGGTTGCATCATGATCATCTGTTCAGATAAATATCAAAGTTCGAAACTATTTCATTAAATTTGATTGCAGTTCGGAGAGATAGAAATGTCTCTTGTATTTATCAAACATTCACAATCAAAAGTTTGTTGAACTTTAAAAGTGAACTTTAATATAAATTCTGTAAGATTGTTTTGAAAGAAAATATTAAACTGCAAAACTTTTTTTACAGATTTCAAAATATAATTCTCATCTTGAAAACAAAAATCAAATCTTAACAGTTAATAATTATCTTACAATTTTCTATCTCCTCACTCCTTAGTTATGTATTCAAGCCTCTATTCCAAGTCAATCACCAATTAATTTCCAAAAATGAGTATGGAGGGGAGACAATCCAATTATGAACATGGCCTGAACAAGATAACTTATCAAAGGGAAATCACTCTTGATATTTGGCCAAAAAAGCTGCAATCATGAGACTTGTGAACATTCTTCCTAGTCTTGTTTCAGAATAAAGTATATTAGGTTGCATAGTGTAAAGTTGCATGCATTCTGCCTCATCTGTTACTAGAATAATGTCTAGACTTATAGCGTATAACTACAACATGTAAATATACAAATCCTTCCAAAGTAGTTGTACCAGAGTATTAATCAGAATATTACATTCTGATGAAAGATGGATTTACTGAACATTTCTCAAATTTGTGGTCCAATTATTTCTCTGCAATCCTGTCTGTTTATCTGGAACACTATATTAAATTTACACATTAACAAATGTACTGCATCGGCATCAATAAATTATATAACAGAAAATTTTGTTTATTTAATTCTAAAATGGAGAGATACAGCTGTGAAGTCGGTACAATATATTTAGTTAATGCAGGTTTTTGGTTTACTTCATCAATAAAATTGATACCCTGAGAAATACAAGACCAGACAAAAATAAAACACTGTAAAATCCCTTAATTTCCTGGGTATTGAATTTCATGGATTTGGGTAAAATATAATTTCGTGGTGTCATAATTTCATAGATTGTAAAAGATTGTAGAGAAAACAATTGTTCCCTATTTTGGTGGTTGATTAATAATGGGGATTAGAGTTCAACAGATAAATCAAGAAAATTCAACACCCACAAATAATGAACTAACAGTACCAGTAGTTATTTGTTTTGCATCACCATGCATATTCAATCAAATCTGTTTCAGGACTCACTTTCATGCTATATAAATTCGCGACATGGAAATATTTGTGAATTTCACGAATTTACAAAATTTCCTCTAGCGCAAATTTTGGGAACTGAACTAAGCAGCTTGAAAGATTATGAAGCAAGAAATGTAGCCATGGAAACAAAGTCCATAACTCTGCTCAACTTAGTTCCAGCAAAAATATGTGGCTACCAATTTCAAGATGCTCAAGTTTTTCTTTGATTCTACCTAGTGACATAGTTTTCGACTAGGAAAAGTGTTAATGGCACCACCCTTGCTTTAGTAATATTCAATTTCACAATTTTCGAGACATGCTGGTTTAAAAAAACCCACAAGACTTATCACCAAGATATTTCGCTCATTTCTCACCTTAGATAAGCAAAACAAAGTAGGAAGAGGATAGTTAAACATATATTACAACTTCCACTACAATCAATCTACAGATATACCAAGCTTGTACTAATTAACCGATCATTAATTGCTTCGTTACCATGAACTGCATGGTAACTGCGCTGGTAAGAACAATCTTTTCTCCGGTTATTTCTATCAATATTTGATGATCGACAGTAAATCTGATGAATTATTTTGCACCTTAACAACCACGGGTATAGGAGCTAGGGTTGCTATGCACTTTAAGTCATTGTCATAGATCCCTATCAAACTCATCGTTCTTACTTTAGATTTACATTTTTGCAATTTATGTTAACCAGTCTCGATGACTGGTACCAGATACCAGACGACATTAAAAAAATTTAATGTCAGTGCACAGTCTCCAAAAAAGGCAGTTTGAAAATTTGTGAACTAATTAATTTATTCTTATCAACACCGATTATAATATCAAGTATACAAAAACAAGAGATGTTTGTAAAATATGTATGCCACATGGCAGCCCAATAGTCAAAAAATGGTTGACCTTGACCTTTGACCTGAAAATCAATAGGGGTCATCTCTACTGTTGTTAACCATCATCCATGTAAAGTTTGAAGATCCTAGGCCAAAGCGTTCTTGAGTTATTGAATGGAAACTATTTGAACATTCAGAAATGGTGAAGGTCACAGTGACCTTGACCTTTGACCTTCTCACCTCAAAATCAATAGGGGTCATCTACTGTTGATGACCAACCTGGAGGTTGTAAAGTTTGAAGATCCTAGGGCGAAACATTCTTGTACAGAAACCATTTGGTACGACCCACCTACAGCCCGACCGACCGACAGCCCGACCGACAGACAGATGAGGGACATAATCAGTATTGTTATGTATGAATAAAACATTAATTCTAGGAGAAATCATGGTACTTTTTGTTCAACAACCTGGATATGCACCAAATGAATAATAGATAGCAAATCATTCTCAGACACTTTATAACACCCACTATCAAAAAGCTAGGTTAGGCGAGTGTGTATTAATCAAATTTATATGGATTGTGAATGAACAAAAATATGATTGCCTCTTTACTCCATAGATATCTAGTTATCTGTAGTTACAGCCTGGTAACATACTAGAGACGTTTGTGTACACCATCTTCATACATGAATAATTAATGATCAACACCTGTACTGATGGGCCATGAAAGAGATAGGCATGGAGAAAAGGGCTAAAGTAATACCTAAGACAATGGACATTGTTTCATAACAAGTTTTGCACACATATTTGCAATTTATAAGAAATGTAACTCAAGCTAATTTATTTTATAAAGCCATGAGAGCCACAGCTATGGCTAGCTGGATCTTGTAACCCAGAGATTGGGGTTCAATTCCCAGTAGCAACCGTTCATACCCTTCTATGAAAGTTTGAAGTGTGGAGAAGTTGCTGGTTCCATGTGGATGGCCAGGTAAGTACTGGTTATGATACAGTCAAGGAAAACTGGTTAAGTGGATAGGCCGTTCTATATAACAGAAAAATATGTTCAGAAACTGTTCTAATCATGAATAAACAAACAAACAAACAAACAGAGCCATGAGAAACATAAATAGACTGAGCAAAAATGTGTGAGAAACAGTTTCAGGTCAGTGTGTTGCAATGCTGGGGATTTCCAGGCCATTGCAACTTTTTCTGCGCATTTCAAATACAAAACTTGCGCATGCATGAAAAACAATTGGCTACCAGCATCTTAAGTTGAAGTTTTCTGGCAAAACAAACAACAAGATTTGGTAGCAGGTTTTAATCCCAGCAAGCATTGAGTCCTATTCTCTGATAAATTGAAAAGATAATCAATTAACATTAACAATATGGGAAGATATTTTTGCTCCTGGTTAATCTGAAGTCAAGATCTTGAAATCTCATACAGACTTCATTAACATTGTGTCAGTTTTCTCCCTTGGGTGTTTAGGATTTTATGTCAGTTATCTCCCCTGGGTGCCAACATGGTTAAATATACCATGAGATTTACCTGCTAGATTCCACTATCATGTGACAACATCAACCACCAGGGCTGCCTCACTTCCATCTATAGCACAGTTGGTCTCTTGGTGATCCTGCAATTTTCGATTTCTTGGTATTCATGAAATCAATTTCCAAGTGTCTGCATTAGATCCATAGGGTAACTTGTGATGATATCCACTTGAATATATCTTCCATTGTTTTTGTACTGATTTCAATGTGCAAAATGTTTTGTTACAGGAGTTTCACCTACAAGAGAAATATGTACAGGACAGAAATATCAATGATATGTCATTTACAGACAAACCTGTCTATACAGACATGTAAACAGCAAAGCCTTGCCTTGTCTCACTCTTACTCTTGTAGACAGATGGTATCTCTTAACAGGTTAAATAACAAGAAAATGGTCTGATGGGAGGACAATAAAAATACATTGATGGTCTTTGTAGACAGGTTTTGTAATAGTGATCTTTGACACAGATTTGTCTAATTTCTCTCAATTATTGATCATTGCTACAAACCCTGGTTTTCTCTGTTACCAGTCGCTTACTCTTAATAGCCAGGTTCTACTGTAAATAAATAAATACCATTTAACCTTAATACAATAAGAAAACATAGTATCTTAAGTAGTAAATGTTATGTGAATTGAACAATTTTGTTGCATTTGTTATATCATTGGAAAGTGCCACTTTCAGACAGTTGACTTTCCGTGCAGTGATATATAAAGTAAACACTTAAAACTATATTTTTATAAAAGCTTACATTGATAAATAGATCAGATTTCAAACTTAGATTTTAGATATCTGTCTTGTTCTTTTGAAATAAAGTTTCAGTTACTTTCATTGTTGTAAATGATTCATCATACATTGCATATTGTGTACAGTCTAACTTGTATTAAGCGACCACCCTGGGGAAGGTCTGAAAACGGTCGCTTAACGGAACGGTCGTTTAACACAAATGTAAGAAACATCGAGTGTAATTAACGAATTTCCGATTTTAGGCTGCCTGATTACCGGTACCTTTGAACTTTAATTGATAAACATTAGTGTGTAAATAAATTTTATGATGATTCTAACTTGTATGCATGGTCTTCATAAGCATTTCAATTAATCATTTTAATAATCTTACTGATATATTACGCAGTTTTGCTTGCACTCGAAAAAAAAACCCGGAATAGGCCGGGGTTTAGCCCAATCTAAATGAACGGAGACTGCAAGCTGATTGCAGCAAAAGATACAACAATTAATCCGTAATAATGTGTGTAATCGGATTAAAATCATCTGAATGACTTGCCCTACGGACACAATTGTGATTATCAATGGTGTTAATTGGGGCCCAATTAACAAAAGACATACTCTGAAGTGTGAACAAACATTGATTTATGACGAGGTATCAGGTATAGATTAACAACCTGTCACTACAAACGACCAGTGATTTACAATTTTTGGGTCGTTTAATGCAATTTTACCTATGAATTATAGTGCTTAAACAGTGGTCGCTGGGCGCGTAAGACAAAAGTCGCTTAAAACAATAGACATATAGAGCAAATATGGTCGGGAGGATTTGAAACTGGTCGTTTAAGACAAAGGTCGCTTAATACGCGTGGTCGCTAGTACAAGTTGGACTGTATTATCAAACTAAAGTTTGCTTTACAGAGCTACAGATAAGCTGTGTATTGGGGTAATTACCCAATTAATTTTCTGAAAAACCAAATAGATTTTGAAATGATGAAGTAAGAAAAAGCAATGACAATCTGAAATACTCAAAAAGAAAAGGATGATTTAGTTTAAAACAGTACATAAAATATCATATACCCTATGAGTTTGATTAAATACCCAATTAACATTAATTTTGTCAAAACCCAATCAAAATTAAAACTGGGTGGCAAAATACCCAATAGACTAAAACCTTATCTGTAGTTCTGGCTTTATGTATGGTACCATTGTGGCCGAGTGATCCTAGACTGCAACATACCCAAGTCATTTTGCAGTGCCAAGCAATATGTCAATTGACTTTGAAAATATTTGAGGCTGTAACAAACTTTGACATGGATATATAAGCAGAAAAGGGAAGACAATTTCAACAAAATGCTTGATAGAGTTACCTACTCTTTTGGTGTTGTACCCTAACTTAAACATTGGTTTCCAAGTCGTTAAGGGGCATAATTTCAACAAAGTGCTTGATAGTTACCTACACCAGTGTAAGGGTAATAATCTTTCTGCGGTTAAGTACATCTTCATGTTCAGTTTTGTGTTCTTTATTTTGCTGTGGACTGTGTCGTTTTTATGTTTTCTGTGCTCAACTGTTTATTAAATTAAGATGAATGCTGCCTACCCTGTCCAATTTATTATATTTGTGTGGGCATGATGGTGAACATATGCTATTAAGCATCAAACCAACATGACAATGGTCTTCGAAGATATTAGATGGTGTACCTAGGTTGTACCATTACAGAAAATTTGCATTTAGCATTACCACAATGCTCAGGTGACTGCAATAGCTCCCCTTATTCAATGAATACATTGGAGCACAGCACAGGTCCAAAGAAATTACTGGTAGGCCTTGTGTCAGGATTATGTGACTGGTAAGATACTTTGTCATGTAGTTTTAACAGCTAAAAGGTCGACATCAGTACAATAAAGGACCATTTATGCTATTCATACCTAGCCTTGTTATAGACACCGTCCATGTAAATAATTCATGTATTCACACACCAGTGATCCACACGTGGTCCAAAGGATATGTCAAGGAGTTTACTTTCCTTGTCATCATTGTCACCATCCCCACTGCCATTCTGACGAACATCAGGTGTTTCGAGGTCGCAAGCATCTAGAGAACTTCAATTAAAGTGCCAATTAAAGCGCCAATTAAGACGAACCTCACGTGATTTAAAAAACAAATGGAAATAACACTGTAAGGGAAGTAACTCTGTAAAATTCAAGACATGGCTAAATGCCATCTGAACAGTACATATCCGGATTATGCAATTAAATCATTTTGAACCCTTATATCAGGAATGCATTGAACCCCTACTGTAAGAGTAACACTTTTGATAGGCACACATTAAGCAAAATAATAGTAAAACAGTTTATCCTGAATTTTGGCAGATTTAAGCTGCTAAAATTCCTTATTTCAGACTACATTCCCAAAATGAACCTGCAATAATATCCTCAAACACACTATTTCCAAAACATATCTGGTGGTCATAGTCAAGTTAGTCTAAACAACACCTGGGGTAAGTAGATATATATATTTGATGCAATTTATCACCTTACAAGATAGTGATTGTCTAATCAGCAACATTTCAAATCTTGCTGACATCAGCAAAAAATAAACTTGGAGAAGTGTGATGTCAGTGTTAATGACGCTAAGTCTGATCACCTGGAATATTTTGTTACCTCATAAACCTTCTATCAGTCATGTAGATCGTCTTCTTTATATTTATAGACTAATTATATGCAACAAAATTAAATAGTTTAAAGTTAAACCTATAAATTTATTAAAAAGCTGTTTCACAAAATTACAAGAAAACTTGGTTTGTACTAAAAGCTTGTAACTCGTTTCACTAACACCTTCGACAAATGCAGCACTTATGAATATAAAGCCAATGTCTGTCACATGTCTAAGCTGGTCATGTCATGTTTGTTGTCTGGTCAACAGCCTGATGTACCCAAAAGATCTACATGAGTGTATTCCGACTTTTTGACAACCGAACCTTGGACTTTCAGCGGTTAAGTTCATTTTCACGTTGTGAGTTTGGCATTGTAGCATGTAATTGTGGTCTCGGTTGTTTTAGTTGAGTGTTGCCTTCTCTGTCAAATGTTTTACTATCTTTTTAAGGAAGTGCGAGTTAGTACTTGTTGATAATTAAATCACATGGAAGACTGATGTCAGATCCACAGGTTGCTCATTTTCATACATCAGTGGTTAGTCTAGTTCCTAGACAGTCACAGTGGTGTTAGAAGAGATTACGCTGGTGGTCCACTAACAAATGCTGGTTGCTGTGTGTGACTAAAAATATGTAAAAAAAACCACCCGCCCAGACAGAAACAAAACAAAACAAAAAACCTGTACAAAACATGAATAATTAACATATAATTTCAATAAATCGTCAATTTACGGTGTAATCTCAATAGTACCCAACACTTAAGCCACAAATCTCATTTTTCATACCCGTACTAAAAACTTCAAAAACAAAGATCAAGCTGTATTGAAACCACATCATAATTGAGAATCGACCAAAATTTATTAGTAAACTCGAGTATATGGGTCATAAAAATTGAACTGAATGGAATTTGGTTATAATTATCGTCAATATCTATGAAATTAAATACAAACAAACAGTACAATCAGAGGAGTAATCTAGATGGCTTAGATGAGTCAATAAGGGATTAACACAGAAATTACTGTTCAACCGACTACATTAAATACATGATAAAAATTAATTAATAGCATAAATCATCAATGTCATACAAGCATTCAGGCTCGCATTACTGACATTATACTAATACCAGGTATGGGGTAAGGGTACATAAGCCTATAGTAAGCATTACGTTACAGGGTTTATGAATAAATTAAAGTGCAAGAAAATGGTTAACTGTAAAATGTTGACATTATGATAAATAAAATTAAACATAAAAATTGTATGCAGAAAACATAATACAATGCACCGTACTGTTAATAAAACAGAAATAAAAGCCCAAGTTGAGGCCGCTTGTGGGTTTAAAGCTAGTAGTTGGGAGTCCATCGGCACAAAAGTCGCTTATTTTTCATGGCCCATGGCATTTTTTAGTAGAAGTGTTTCAATACCATATTTGAATTGCCCAATACCAGTTGTATATGGTTTGGGTGGATGCCACGCGCAAAACCCTCTGTGAAGGTCATAAATGAGGTCAAAGGTCAATTAAGTGCATATAGCATACATCAACTTGAAATTGCACCATATCTTGGCTAATTCTACAGGTAGAATAGTCAAAATGGTATCAAAATGAAGCTAATGAATTGGTTCTTCATTTGCAATGATTTTATGCAAATTATCACATTTGCATACTCATTAATATTAATGAGGAAGTCAAAAATTGGTAAATTTTCGTTAAAAATCTACTAGTATAGTTGACAAATGTATGCCATATCTTCCTTATTTCTATTATTTAAAGATCCAAATTGTACCAAAATCATGAGAAGACATAGGGCTTTCGTTAAATGTATATTTTTATAGATAAATATAATTTATTTCCACCGAGAATGACCGCCAAAGGTGGGTGGGGTAAATTTAAACCAGAACGTAAAAATCTCAATACAGTCAGAATCAACATTAAACACTCTTTAAACATATTCCTTATATCCAAATATGATTTATTCGTGGAAATTGATTTTGACTTACTTAAATATTATGCTAATTAACTAATTTGCATATTTATAAATATTGATAATGTATTGAACATGTATGACAAATAGCGTCCAAATGAGGATCTATATCTGAGTGATAAACAAGCAGTGCCTTTTAATAATTATAAAAAATGCAATAAATATGTCTCATTACACAATATATGTTTGTACATGACGTTTAGAACTGTATTATTTATTCTTATAATCATCGGCAAACCACAGTAGTTTCTACCGTTATTATACAAATTATACCAATTCCAATCAAAGAAAACATGTAGTGCCGTCAATGTAAAATGTCGACTGGTATATTAACCTCTTAATTAATAAGTTGGTATTTGTTAACAAACTACCGGGTATACGTATGTTCTTTTAGTTGCATGTATAGAGTCGTATTGAAGAACACGAAACGTTATTCTTAGCCAATTGCAGTTCATTTCTTTCGTACACTGACTTGTCCGTACTTTCATAATGTTTATAAAGCCTTTAAGTTAGTTAATACAGTTTTTTGCAATTTTAATCAGTAGCAATGTGAAGTAAGTAATGGTGATTAGGACGGTATTGAATGCACATATGAGTAATTTCCTTTTTGAACGTTTCTATGTGACTTTACAAATCATAAGCTGATCAATAAAGACTACACAACTTGGATTCAAACGAGGTAGAAAATGTTGTCCGATGCGTCGAATTACTTCTGGTCCTGATACTAGTATGCCCATGCCACAATCAAATGATTACATCTTGCTAATGAGTAAAACCAAAGTCGATACTCGCTAAGTTACTTTTCTTTAGTTTGCGAACAAGGTCAGAGACGTTACTAAGAAAGAACGAGCTTGTTGTAAGAGAAAGCTACCACAATGTACAGACGACAACGAAAAGACGCAAAGTATGCCAAATGTCATTAAAAGATGCGAGGGTCATTTTTATGCTTTGGGTGCTTCAAGCGAAGGATGCCTTACTTATTTATCATTCAGTTCTCTTCATTGATTCCATTTTTCCTCAGGTTTAGCCTTTACTGTTCTTCGCCTTGAGGTTTTCAGTCGTGTTATGGTCTCTTACTGCCACGACGTATCAATTGAGACGCTTGAAGCATATACATTTCCAATTGCATATGTCTTTGTCTAGGGGATGAACTCCCAATAGAGATTCGGGAGGCATCGTAAACAGGTTGCTCGTGGTCTAGGGGAAGTATTGGGGAAGTCATCAGACAAGTTGTGACATCAGGGGGAATCATGATGATCAAGGAGTATCGGGATGTATTGCAAAAACTCTCGTTATGCGTCAATTCCTCTTCCTCGGGGATGTACTTCCGGTGGATTTAAGAGCTAAGCAGGCGTCTATGATCCCATTTATCTCAGAGAAGGCATCCGGTGTCTCGGGTAAGCTTCGTGAACGTTTTGGGAATCTTGAGACATCTTGTGAAAACGCGAGTACATGTACATACGTCAGGGAAATTCAATGCATGCATATTTATTCCCGATGTATTCGCGCTGTCATGTCGGGAATAACCCGGGAAGGCATCACAGAAGCGCTAGAGAGACTCGGGAATACCAGTTACCATGTAAACTTATGCGCTAGGCATCCCAGTGATACTTTGGGGACACATTCGCGGTCTCAGGATGGATTGCAATTCTGAAAGGAAACTTCAGGTAAGGCATGAGACATTTTGGGTCATCTTGAGTAACCGGGGTGGGGATATCGGTAGACATCGGATGACTCCCGGTGTGGTCCTGAAGTTATACGTCTGTCCCACTCAATGATTTAATCCCGATGGAAATTTGGGACTTCGGGAGGTGTTGGGATCAAGTTCTGCAAGAAGATCGGTAGTATCGAGAGACATAAACAAATGTGTAATTCCTTATCGCTGATAAGTTCGCATCGTGTACCTTGGCATAGTCCCGACATATGTTCTGGGGAATTCTCTTAGTTACCGGAAGCTTACGTCTGATAATAGTTGAATGAGACAGGTAGAATTTGTCAAGATATAATATGTTAAAAATATTTGTAGCCGTTGTGGAAACTTGACAGCTCATGAGTATCTTCATGTTAGCTTAAATTTGCTTGATAGATTCGCAGATTCGCAACTTACTAGTAGTGGTTTGGTTGTACTATTTAGATTTTCCAAATTTGACGTAATCTATATAATGCTGATCAAAAAAGGTTAGCTATGTTTGTCTATTAAATGTAATAATGTTGTCAACCTGATCAATATCTAAGACTTCAGCAAAGATCTGAAGTATGACTTGTGTCTCTCTGGTGTTGATTTGTAGTCAAGCCTAGTTTGCATACTTGCTAAAGAAGAGTATGAAGGGTATCAACATAATTATCGGATGGCATGATATAGATGTATATAGAATCACCATCTGGGACATTCAAATATTCAAGTCTATATGAAAGGTGTGCCATCAAAGAAAACCAAACTGTGTACTGTACATATAGTTATCAGAACATGTCCCCAAATGACTACCGTATCATTGTTGGGTTTCTCTCTTTGACGAGATGTGAAACTATTCTTCTGCTTGAAAAGATATGACCTTCTGTTGGATATTAGAAGAGACGTACATTCAGATGAGACAGAGAGTTGTACAAACTTGTTAATGACTCCTGTTTGTTAAAGCTCTATAAAACAAGGCTTTAAATACTTCCACCAAGAAGTTAAAAAGACCTAATATTCGAGGGCTGCTTTCAGCAGTTCAGCTGTTCAGCCACACTGTGACATTTTAACTTCCCTGGTCATTGGGCTACCTAAGGAACCCTGCGTTCGAGTTTCCTAGTGAGTGTGCAGCCAACATCTATCGGCGGCGCAAAGATCTATCGAACGTGAACAGACATCGCCCTAACAGGCACCAATTCACACCTTGGTTGAGTGGAGCATGTGGGTTATTCTTGCTCAGAGAAATTTGAGCAGTGGTCGAGACGGGGATTGAACCCGGGACCGTTCGACCGAAGCGCGCCTCCCTACCTCTAGGTCACTGCTCCCCCAGTGATGTGAAGTGATGCGAAGTGATGCGCTCGAACTGCACACCACAAGAGCAAATTACCAACCAGGCACTTGTATACTGATACAAGCCGATGCATCCATAATGAATACAGAAATCAAGACGTGATCTACTAATTCTTCATACTACTTGCATCGAACTGAGAAGGTGTTTGTAAATATACGTGCAAAATTTAATATATCCACAGCAAATGTTCACAATCAATCTCAAACTAAACAGCGACATTGTAACTTGTCTTATTTGTACATATATACACTATAATTTCATGAATGATTTGTGGCGTTTTCTGTATAGATTCATAGTTTAAAATTGACAAGAACGTTATTGTCTTAAGCACTTAAGGGGGTATATGCACCTTGTGTTTAATGATCAAAGCTCCCACGGACGGGCATTGGTACCTGCTGTTTCTCGGTACTCTGTAGATGTTATAACATGAAAAGCATGCTTTAACTCTATATTCATTCTAATTTAAACAAGACATGAATTAAAATATCAATCTGGTGCTGTATGGAAATATATTATTATGTAACGTATTCATGCTTTAAAATGAACCATTCCCCACCTATTTTGAGCTTTTACAAAGGAACAAGTAAACGTGTATGAACAATTTGCAAAATCATTTTGATTATCATCATCTTTTTATATTCCTATAGCATAATTTGAACCTAATTTTATGTTTGTTCTTATTTATCATACTAAACTTGAAATTACTACTTGCAGCTCACGTGTATGCCTAAGTGTAGGTAGCTCATTCCTCCTTAAACGAATGTTGACATATTTTAAATGAATTGGTACATTTCAAAACCAATATAATAGTTGTTACTTGTCATCCCATTTTAATCAATGCAAATATAATATTACTTATTTATAATACTTTTGACGCTATTATGTAAGTTTGGGTTCATGTGTCATTTTACCCCCACCCACTTTAAGCAAACGTGTGCCCTTAAATCAATGATAAGGTAAGTTACAAGCTAACATATCAATAGCTTAGTACCTCACCATTAAATAAGAATCATTTAGGCTTTCAAATTGCATAAATGACGACATTATGATAAATATATGGTTCATACACGTCAAATTTTTATGAAAAATATTGCTAATTTTAGGTGTTCTCATCAATATTCATGAGTACACAAATGCAAATATTTATTAAAAAATATTTTTATTAATAGCCCAATGCATTAGCTTCATTTTGATACCATTTGTAAAAATATTGACCGAAAACTGACAGAGATATAATGATATTTCGAGTGAGATATATAAAAAATGCACTCATTTGACCTTTGACCTAATTCTGAGAAAACGAGGCAAAATCACGGATGGCATCCGGCCGTTTCAGATTACACACATATCAAAGATAACATATAGCATGGATGCCACATTCTACTCTCCGATGCCATGGCTCGTCATATTTTCTCCGTATGGACTCCCGACTATAGTGCAATTCACTAAGATTGTATCATGTCAAAATAGAATTATTTTAATTAACATAAAAAGTTAATCTGATAATGTTTGTGAAAAATTTGGCAGGGAAACAATTGAAGAAATAATCAAATAACTTGACTACTGAGTTATAATCGGGAGGGTTTCTTTCTTTATATTAATATATAATTTCAGTACAGGTGCAATAAATGTATCGAAAATAAAGAATATACATTTGTATTATTTAAACCTGTCTCGCTTTTTCAAGACAATATTGGATAATAACAAAACAAAAACTACTAGCAGTTCCAAAACCCAGGCTAGAATTTTGCAGAAAATCATTGGCATACTCTGGTGCAATATTATGGAACTGTCTTCCTTACGATATAAGAACATCTGCAAATATCAACTTATTTAAAAGCAACTACTTGAAGTGGTGGTTCTCTGGTGGTCAAGCACACTTCTCTCTCACTGGAGAGATGCATTGATTAATTAGTAACCCATCAATAATTTTTTATGCTATTTATGCCATCATTCAATGTGTTATATTATCTGCTCATTACTTTTCCTTTCTTTCAGCTGTGTATATATACTTGTATATATTTATATAACTTTGTCATTCATGTAACTTTTGTAAATGTACATATATTATGTTATATGAGGCTCACAGGGAAGACTGGGCATACCCAACTGTGTTGCCTCTTTAAATAAAGTCTTTATTATTATTATAATAATATTTCAATTAGGTTCTAACAGCCTCAGGGTGATTTTAATTGGAAAAATCATTAAGTGATCGGAATTGAACGATTACCGGTATCAATATTGGCAAGCACTTACTGGTTGTCGGAGTACAGCGAATTACATAGTAAGCCTTACAGTAATTTATTGAACAATTAAAATTTAATAAGCTTGTACATACAGGGAGCTATATAGATAGATAAATATCCTAGTATGTTATAGAATATGACACAAGCATTATTTCCTGTTCAAACAAAGATGATACCAAAATCTATTGCAGCTCCATTGGAGCAGCAACAATGGTTGCACATAAAGGCTATTATTGCACACTTGCCCCACATGTCACCAATTATTTTCCAGTTACTTGTATGGAGATGACGCACATACTATCAAGGTTGGTAAATATATTTGGGTATCTATGGAGTAACGGGTACATAGCTGAAACTAGGCCATTCAGCTCGTTTAAGGTTCAGCGTTTACGGTAAGTTCATTTTCTCGTTCAGTTGTGTGTTGGGCATTGTTTTGTGTGACTTTGTTATTTTTCTGTGCTTGGCTGTTTCAGTTGCGTGCTGCTTTCCCAGTCAGATTTTTTATTATCCTTTTATTAATTACAATATAGAAACACTTAAACTTTACCATAACCATGCAGCTGATTATTACTGACAGATAACATGTTTAAATAACCTTAAAGTAATAAATCATATACTAAGTCTTGTATTTCAATCTCATTCTGAAATATAAACCAACGTTATCAAGCGAGAATGTTATACGGACACACGCGGCTTCTATTGTGGCGATCTATTGTAATATACGATATTTTACATCAGTATTAATGAAATCTCGAAAATCTTGAAAATCTAATTTCTCCACAATATTTACATACTAGAGTCATCAAATGTGAGGGTTTCTCTACCAATAATCACCTGACAAAGGACATGTAAACATACATAGGACGTGACAATCAGGGACTTTGTGATACTTGTAATAAGAAACGCGACAATATGTCAGGAAAATGACTAACATAGCATTTATTTAGCACTTAATACCTATAATTATAAAAAAATAGCAATCTTAAGGTTAAGACTTAATTAACCTTTTTTAAACATTTATTATTATGAAAATGTTCGTTTTATTTACAATGTGTTACATTAATCATAAAAATCGCAATTTTCGATAATGAGATGATTCATGGGGATAATCGTTTCCAATTTTAAGTGTTTACAAATTATACCACTTTGAGAATAGTACAAAGAATCGTGGAAATGACTGAGTGACACTATTATGGGGGGAACTCACTTGACAAAATGACACAGCTATGTATGTAGTAAAGCATGCGCTGTAATCCTTGACAAAAATAAAGCAAAATTGTCAATTAAAGCAATTTTTATATTATACTTATATTTGGTATGTAAACGAATTTAAACAATTGGGAACAATAGATGTTTCGACAACGTAGAAGCTAACACCTGACGCAGCGGGGATGATAGTTTTCTAATTAGATAATTGAAACATTCTAGAATAAGAAAATAAATGTAATTGAATGAAGACAGAAAGTCAATGTTTCCTGGTGCGAAAGTCTGAAACTTAATTTCAAATTGGCTCAGAGAAATAGTAATTAAGCGTAGAAAACGGCACATGCGAACAACATTTCTAAACTTTTTTTATCCAAATAAAGATACCATTCATCAAACGCCTAACCACAATAAAGTGGAACACGTGTGACACTTATCCTAGATCATTGATACTACAGTACACAGCTATATAGGACATCAGCTGCAACATTTTGTCGTAATTCATAGTTAGGTGTCATGACAGTAAACAGACAGACATGCTGATAGGCTTGTAATAATCATATTGCATGTTCAAAGATATCGCACAGCAAGTTTGACATCATTAAAGAAGTATAAAGCCAAAGGCTTGCAATGTGAAATATAAACCAAACTCCAATAACTTCTGAAACTTCACCAACTTTTCCTTGACCCCCAAAACGGTAGTTTCCTGGAATTCTACAGAATAAAGCAAGACCAATGTCAATGCCTTAACTCTGGACTTTCACTGAGTTTACCTCTTGGGCATTTGTATTATATTATTATATTATATATCCTTGTGCGACAATGTTCCAGGTTAGTGATGCACAGTACTACGAAGAAGAAGAAGACCAAGAAAAAAGGAATATTGTTGATCAAGATGACTTTCCCATACTATTGATTTCGCTGGCGCCTGTCCGTCTCAATGTCTCGTTTGGCCTTGTCATCTGATGGTGTCCACTTTTGTGAAGTCCTTGTGATAGTATTGTGTTCTTTCCTAATTACATGTCCTAACAATCTGAATCTGCGTCATGAGGCTTGTTTGTCCGTTTTTTTTGTATAGATTGTTGTTTGAAATTATTGTGGGCCAGTGGTTTTGAAAGTTTTACATAGGCGTCTATCCTGAATCATCTTGTCTGAAACCCAGTTTTCGATAAAGATTATGTTAAATGATAAATCAGTGGATCCCTTGACAAATTTCTGACATTTTTGCTTTTTCACTGAAGTTCTACATGTGCTTAATGTTAAATAACCATTTCCAAACATCATTGACAATTCAATCACCATTGCAGGTGCCAGGCATGTGATCCCAAACTAAGAATTTCCCATAAATATTACCCGGTACAATAAATCATTATATAATACTAGTAATCAAGATAACTTTTAATGCTAAATCAGTGAATTCCTCGACAGTTCACTGACAGTGTTTACTTGCTAACTACATGCACTTTCAAAATTGTCTGGCATGTCAAATCACCATCGCAGGTGTGAGGAGTATAATCCGAAAATAAAAATATCCAGAAAATGTTACAATAAATGTTAGCAATAAATGTCCAAATATATTTTTTCCGTACTTTTAAGATAAAAATAACAACAGAACTAGATCCCAATCAATGCTTCAGGCACATGTGTTCTTAATTAAACCTTAAAGGAACTTTTTAACAAACTATTGTTCCGACAATTAGTTTAGTTGGGGACTAATCATTGCTCCCAGACATCTCATCATCACACACCAGAAAAGAGTGTTTACAAGATTTGTGACAAACATGTCAGGGGAGAAGTTGATCAGTAGGATATTTATATTTTTTTAGGTCTCATCTCAGTATGTATAGTGCATGCAGTATGATGTACTTGTCAAGTCTTTTAAATGTTATCAAATAAAGTGCAAATAAAGTAAAATAAAATCTAACAGTTCCATTATATGATAAACTACCTATTCCGACACAATTTTATGTTAGCAAAGTATAGCTGTCAATTTCACAGTTAGCCAAATGCATCCAACTACCAGAAAATTGAGATGGAAATATATTACCATTTGTCAGAGCCTCAACACAAAATCTTGATATAATCAAAGGGAGGTAATTCAAACATAATTTTACTCTGAACTTTTCAGAGTTATAGTTATATGGACCACCTGAATAGTACCAATCTGATCAAATTGATAAACACTTTGTATATGAAGACCATGTATTTAAGTTATAGCCCAGTCAGGATAAAAATCCAGTGACGCAGCGGTCGAGTCCACTATAACGGTGTAAAACCAATTATAAAGTCTTATACTGTACAAACAACTATAATTTCAATGCTAAACTAACATACTAAACTTCGCTCTACCTGTTTAGATAATGGTTGTGGTTTTTTGCGTACACATAAACTGCAACGTCACTGTCACAATATCCTAACTGGACTATATATTGGTAATAGTACATGTACATAGTACAGAGATTTTAAAACGATCCCCAACCTTCTATTAGCATGATTTAAAGGGACTGCCTCACATGTTGGTGCATTGCAAAAATAAAATTGTCAAATATTCGCGTAATTTTGGTATAGTTGCCTGTATATCCCATAAACAACCACACTGAAATCTAAAATGACTTGAGAAACTTCGGCATTTTGTAGTTATTTAGTATTTTTACATCAAAAAATCTATAGGGTATTAATACCCTATAGAATTAACACTGCTATTACTTAAATTACCTGAAATATATTTGCATTTGATGAAAACGTATCGAAAAACGAACCAAATACCTCACTGATGTTGACGTTGTAGTTTGTTGATGTTACAGTTCGATCATGTGTGAACTACATAATTCACAAAACATGTTGGAAGGAAACTTAGCGCTTTTTTGGTTAAAATTGCTTATTTGCACCAAATCGCGCATAAAGCAACCGTCAGTAGCTTTCTATCACATCAATACTTGGTTAGGTTGAAAAATCACGATATACAAAATTTTAGCCCAATCTGTGAGGCAGCACCTTTAACAGCTGATATCATGTCTATATCTATATACAAACACATAATATTATCTAAAGGATTGATCTTGCATGATTTGCTGAATCTTGATATATATTTATGCATGAAGGTTGGGATCAAGTCAATATCTTTGTACAAAAATACCAAACGTCATGAGCATTATAGGTATAGTGTGCCCATGATAATGAGAAAGGTGGGAAAATTTGGAATATTCCACAAAGCTGGATTAATCAATCAGTAATGTTTTTAGTACTAAACCATTACCGTTTATTTTAGTAATTTGTAAAACCAATTTTGCAGCAGTTGACCAAACAGATACATGTTTATAAACATCACATTATCATGGACGCACTATATAAATGCAATTGTTTCACTCGGTGCTGAACCTCAAGGGCTATTTTGACCATTTCTGTTAGGAATTTTACCATTATATAGCTTAATATTGTCCTCCCACGGTTCAAATGGGGCTTATTTAAAGGAGTAGAATGAAACATTTCTAAAAACAACAACGATACTCTTTCAATGATTTTAGATCATATTGCGTTGCTTTTTGTTAGCGTTTGACCGAGACTGAAGTAGGGTTAGTGTGTGATATTTATTTTTCCTGCCAGATGCCAGACTTGTGTATATGAACGTTATTATTTGGACCTTTCAGTCAAGGATAATCCATGCATTTACTTCCAATGGGGTCCTGCTAAGGGGGAATTGTACGCTGGTAATTGTCAATCAGTGCTTGGTAGTCTCCTTGACAAGAAGTGAAAAACTTAAAATATTTTGACTTAAAGGTGCTGCCTCACAGATTGGGCTAAAACTTTTGTATATCGAGATTTTCCAACCTAACCAAGTATTGATGTAATAGAAAGCCACTGAAGGTTGCTTTTAGACTATTTATGAAAGATTTGAAGCAAAAAAGCAATTTTAACCACTCTCGATATAGCTGACTGAGTATTTTTTTGGTGAAAAAAGGCGCTAATTTTCCTTCCAACATGCTTTGTGAATTATGTAATGAACTAGTGATCCAACTGTTACATCAACAAACTACAGCGTAAACATCAGTGAGGTATTAGGTTCGTTTTTAGATTCGTTTTCATCAAATGCGAAATAATTTCAGGCAATTTAAGTAATAGTAGTATTAATTCTATAGGGTATTAATAGATAACTACAAAATGTCGAAGTTTCTCAAGTTATTTTAGATGTCAGTATAGTTGTTTATGGGATATATAGGCAACTTTATCAAAATTACGCGAATATTTGACAATTTTATTTTATTTTCGCAATACACCAATATGTTCCCTTTAAGTTAAATATTTATGATGCACATTTTTTCCACAAATTTAAGAATAGCCAGTGTTTTCGTACAGGATAGAACATGAGTAGGTGTTGTATATGGGATTTATAACTCCGAGTGAAACGAGGATTATAACCCCATATCAACACCTACGAGCCGTTCTATCTGACTTAGACTATAGATAAATAATCTCTGTTTATCAGGTACACTTTGCCTATAAATCGACCAGTACATAGGGTATGATAAACCATTTAAGTGCTGGTGTAGTATGTTAAGTGTTGCATGATGCATATATAGATCTAAGTGGCAAAATTAAGCTATTTACAGTAAAACCTCAATAATGAAACTCCTTCTTGGGACTGTAAAAAACTTATCTCAATAATGTTGAGTGATTGCATCATTCTATAAACGAGCAAACAGATGAAAACGGAACGAAAATTGGTTAATTCTGAGCCAATCTTGTTAAAGAGGTGGTCTTCATATAGGTGCAATTTCACTGTGAATTTGAGGCTGAATAATATGCAAGTCATTGAACAGAAAGTAGTGGTGTTTATTTTAAGGTGGTCTTGAAGGTGAGGTCTTCATTTGTAAATTATGGGTTGTGATAGTATGAAAGTCATTTACTTCAATCACCAGACACCATTGGAACCCCTACAATTTGTTTTAATCGTTTAGTTGGTTTAAGTTATACTCTGTGAAAATGATGTCTTAGAAGAGAGGGGTAATCTGCACGTAATTATTGAAGACACAATAGTACAGAACAACCTCTGTAGAGTGAGACCCTTTGTGGGCTGCAAATATTGGTCATTGTTCAGAAGTTGTTGCCCTACAGAATTTACAAAAGTATAGACATGTAATAACGTTTTGTTATACAGAGGTTGTTGCACTAGTCTACATAGTATGTCCCTTAGAGGTCGTACTGTAGTCATAGAAGCTACCACGGCATTCACCCTCTACTGATAATGTTTTAAGCACTCAGCAGAGATGTTGGCAATACCTTAATTGGTTAATTATCTATCAAAATTGTTGTCTCAGATTATGACAGTAATAATGAACAAATGTAGAAAGGTTTGATATACATGTACATGTATTCTAATAAGTCCAATTAGTTACTTGTTTAAAATATAGTATTGTTACAATATAGACTAAACTAAGCTTGGTATCAAAAATGTTTGGCATCCACATTTTCTATGCTAAATGCATGGATACATTATTATAGCTATGCTCAATTATTTTGCTTGGCCTACTATAGTATATAGCAATCTATTGTTATATATACTACAGCAAAGTATTGTATACGGGATTTATTCAACACTTTTTCTCCATGCTGATTGGCTAGCTACTGAGATCTATAGTCTAATTAATGGTTATAGTAGCTCTGGACAAAATGCATAAAAACTAAATAAACAATTATTAATCGGGATGGTATTGTTTAGCAGGTACAGTTAAGAAAATCTTACAATATTAGGAAAATTCTTAGTTTTCTACTAAAATGCTTTATAAATAACAACCTATTCTGGTTAAGTTATAATATGCCATAGGCTACAGTGATGTAATTGGTCATGATTGTGTGTGTTTCCTTTCAATACAAGGCATGACATTATTACCTAGAATAGTTGTTTCCCAATTTCCAACATCCCCATATCATTTTTTTTGCGTTTGTCTGAGACAGACTTATTTTGCTTCGCAAGTCGGTTTTATATATGGCTGCATAATTGGCCAATGACCTCCAGGTTTAACAAGAGCACCACCTACGAGTGCTGGACCCTCGACTTCACATACTTGATAGTAACCTTGCCCATCTGGGTCAAAATTCTTAGAATAACAAGGGCAGATAACTCATAAATACCAGCCTTGTCTGTATGAATTCAGTGTTACATGTTGTATAGAGTTATTTCCTCTTGTCAGTAGATGTAGGTCATCACATTCCACAAGTGTACTGACTTTAAAGTTGAAAGCTTTGATAGTTTTTAAGAAAATTCAGTTTATGTGTACAATTTGCACTTTTTCAATGTACTAAGTCCAAACAAGGGCAGATAACTCCATAAATATTGGTCATAGAACTATCAGCCTTGACAGTATGGACTCCCCTTGTGATGGTGAATAACTATGTTCAGTTTCAAGTTGATACCATTGATAGTCTTTAAGAAAAAGACCCTTGACAATAAATTTAAGCAACACACATTCTGACGATCTCGTCATGACAATAGCTTTTCGAAGAAAGTCGAGCTAAAAATGAAATTCTGATGTTCATCCGATGACCTTTAGTAGAAACCTCTAGCCCGGTATCTAGAAGTCTGAGCACCAGCACAAAGTTTGTAGAGCGCTGAATAATTCCCCAGAAGATGGATCTAGGTAAAGTTACATACAAGACCACAGTTCTGTCCTCCTCATGTGGACATGTTATCAGTTACTAGCAGAAAAGCAAGTTAGTTCTGGGCTGGTATTCACAAAGCATCATAGTAGAAAACTTAAATTTTCTTAAAATCTTAAAATTTCTTACCAGTATCAACTAAAAAACTTTTTTACATACTTTAGTACATAATATAGTTTGTGTAAAGAGCTACTATAATCCCTATGAAAACATGTTTCTACATTTTGCATGAAATATGAACAGCATTAAATTATAAGTTTTAACTTCAATTGAAATATTTCAATTTTCAACAAAGATGCTTCATCAGATTGATAGTTCCAGGAAAACCAATGCTGTATATGAAGTGAGATGGAGTCCGAGGGATAATCAGGGAAGTTAAATTGCCTATAGCAATCCTGAGTGGGTTATTCAGGTTTAATGCCTATAGCAATCCTGAGTGGATTATTCAGGTTTAATGCCTATAGCAATCCTGAGTGGATTATTCAGGTTTAATGCCTATAGCAATCCTGAGTGGATTATTCAGGTTTAATGCCATTTCTTAACAAGTTTTCATTTATATACAGTAGCCGAGTCATCTCACCAGTTTTCCTGGACTTCATCCTAACCAGTAAACTGACCCTTCCACAAGGAACCAGCAACTATTCCGCATGAGGAAAATCAAATTTATTGTCAATTTTTCAAGCAAGAGTATGACCTACTGCGACCAGGAATCAAGCAGAAGTACTAGCTGTTTGGCGATCCTGGACAGGTAGTCAGGTATAACATTCAAAGTAGTTCACAGAGAAACAACAATAACCATTTGTTCAGAATTTATTACACATGATTGTGAGTCTTTTAAATAAATAGATAAAACAACAACAGTCATATAACATAGGAGCACTATCATCTAGCACTTAATGATGCGTAACTATAACAACTCAATATGACACAGATATTCACTTGATTTCATTTGTTAAAATGTTTTACCAGTTTTCGAGGACTGCTTCCAGCAATTCAGCCACTTTTTGACATTTTAACTTCACTAAGACTGTACTAAGAAACCAATAGGTACATTTAACATTTTCCTGTGACAGAAGCAAAGCCGGTGCACACTAAACCCAGAGCTGGGTGTAACAAATTAATCTGTTACCCTGTTTAAAGCAACATTATTGAGTTTAGGAGAGTCTTGGACAGTAGATTTGTTAAAACTAAGAGTAAAATACAAAGCAGATAATTGAACTGTGCAGAGATATTAACCTGACCATAACCAAAATGCAAGAATATATTACAAGGTTCTTGTGTTGAATATGTCATCAATTTCTGCAAGAAAGCAATGTATTTATAGTCCTATAAATTTGTGTTTGTTGTAGATGCCTCATGTGCACTTGTAATACTTTCCGCTTAGCAAAACATACAATTGGAGTTAAATATAGACAAGAATTTAACTTATAAATTTTGCTAATTGTGTTTTTACAAAAATCATGTTAATATCTCTGCACTGTATCAAGACTATAATGGAACACTACATTTCTAACACTTCTATGGAAACTGAAATAATCCTTAGCCTTTTAACATGGGATAGCTTTGTGAGATTCATATCAATAAATGTCAGAGGTTTAAAAGCTGCCGATATTCTTAAATAGCAGACCAGTTTAGCAAATGAAACTTAAAGTAATAAGGGAAGTAACTCTAGATGTATAAAGCCAAGACTAAATTCCATCTGAACAGTTAGTATGAGTTGTAGAAACATGGCATGATAGTTGTTCTGCCATTTAACATCTAGTATAATGCATGATCATTTAGTAGAAATCTTCGTATTACTTATCTAATTTATTGGGTCAGGAGAACCTGTTTACCACGGTACCCCTATCTGATAAGTCCAGAAATGTGCACAATGAGACCAGTAGAAAACTACATTCAGTCAACACAATCATACATATAGAACAATTGTTACAAATAAACTGTATAGTCTGGTAGATGTGTTACATAATGTATGAATCAATATTCCACTCTGAGTTGATCACCTTCAGACACAGTCTATATAACTGGACGTCCCTAACACCTCACAATGACGAAAGGGCTGCTACACCGGGTAAATTTTTACCTGAAAAACATACATATCAGAATCAACCTATTTCATCTACATCCATACATTTCATAGTAGTTTAACTCTTTACTCCATAGCTTCTGTAAAATCATTAATTTTTGCAGGCATTAAATTTTGCAGTTTTAGGGAAAAAATGGTAATTTAGTGGTTTCTTAAATTTGTGGATTTCAAATATTGAAGGAAAAATCACTCATTACATATTTGTCTTGTCATTTATTAGAAGGGATTTGATTTTGTGAACTAGACCATCCACGGAAATTAATCAACCTCGAATATTAATAAATCTACAGTATGTCAATTCCATTTATTCTATTTGGCTTTGAAGCATTCCACAAGTTTCATATGTACCAACATAATTATTCATGGCCCTTTTTGTAAAAATTAAGATTACCTTCAAGTAATTCCAAACTAGCCCCTCCTCCTGTGCTGACATGGCTAACTTTGTCTTCAGTTTTGTAGATTACACAACAAGTTGCTGTATCGCCACCACCTATAAATAAATGTAACTCTATGAATATCCATTATGAAATATAAATCAAAATTCATTGATATAAAATGTCTTGAAGGTGTTCCAAAACCATGTTTTTGTTATAAGTGAGTTTGATTTAAGTGTGTTAAAATGTAGACAAAGTGGTGTAACATTCAGTATACCTACAGTTAAAGTCAAGTCAGGAGGTTTTCCATTTAAGACGTTGGATACTTACGCAAAGTAACACCAACTTTAGATATAATTACACATTTAAGCTGTGTTACAATTGAAATGAATTATTCAAAAGCTGCGGTATACCATTTTGTTTTATTTAACAGTGGTTTGTCATTCTGATGCTTAGTCCTTTGTATCAGGAGCTTCAAGCATTTTTTGAAATAATCAGTATACAAAAGTTTTTCATATCTAATTTATGTACGGGTTTTCTTCATATCAAATTGCTTATCAAATCAACTAGTCAGGATTTTTTTTGTTTTTTTTACATAAATATTCTTTGAATTTTCATACACATCTCAGCATTTTGGGCTGCACCCCTGGTGAGCAAAGAGGATAGGCTATAGCTTGTCACCTGAGCAATACAATTTTGAATACTGGGATGGGCAGGTTTATGTTATTCTGCTACATTGGCTACAGTCATTTAGTACTGATTGATAATTAATTTCAGAAGAACTGATTAGGTTTACAGACAGCCATTAATAACCGCTACTGGAAAATTTGTAAAATGGCACTACAATGATTAGGTAACAAGAGCACCGCCTACGAGTGCTGGATGCTCGACTTTCTTGTACTTGATATCATAGTAACCTGGCTCATCTGTGGGTCAAAATTCTAAGAATAACAAGGGCAGAAAACTCATAAATATAGGTCACGGGTAACCAGCCTTGTATGTATGAACTCCCTTAGTGATGGTGAACAACTATGTAGAATTTCAAGTGGATTCCTTTGATAGTCTTTGAGTAATTTATATTTTTGGGAAAGATTCAATGTCAGAAAAGAGGAATAACTCTATATGCTTGATAGATTTGTTTCCTCTAGTCAGTAGATGTAGGTCATCACATTCCACAAGTGTATTGACTTTCAAGTTGAAAGTTTAGTGTTTGAAAAGATTCAGTTTATGTGTAAAATGTGCCACTTTCTATGTACTAAGTCCAAACAAGGGCATATAACGCCATAAATATAGGTCATAGAGTTATCAGCCTTGACAGTATGGACTCCCCTTGTGATGGTAAATAACTATGTTTAGTTTCAAGTTGATACCTTTGATAGTCTTTGAGAAAATGACTCTTGACAATAAACTTAACCAACGCACACGATCCCATCACGACAATAGCTCTAATTTTTCTTAGAAAAGTCGATCTAAAAACAGTCAAACATCAACTTTGGTTAGCTCTAACCACTTACCAATGATTGTGGTTGCACCATTCCCAGTGGCTGCCACAACAGCATCCATCACAGCCTTTGTACCGTTGGAAAAGTTTGCAAATTCAAAGACGCCAGGTGGGCTGAAATATTAAGAGTTCAAGTTCATACACACACACACTAAGACGTAATTAAACAAGTAACTGCTGGAAAAAGTTTTCAGACGGGCAGAAATGACTACCTCATCTCTCTGCCACTTCTCATATATAATACAGACATTCCTCATGCAACATTTAGCACATGACCTTTGCTGGGTGTTTGACCAACTGACCTTGAAAACAACAGGGTTCATCAGCCAACAAGCCTAACAAGTTTGAGGACTGTCGGCAGATATCAAACTCATACATATTATAATATCGTTTAAGTCTCGCTGGTCAACAGTATAATCAGTATTCCATCATATGGAGACAACACATCCAGAAATATTCTGCCACCAGGTGAACCAGCAGTTACCTGGAGCTCATTATGCTGAGCATCAAGCAAGCAAATGATATACCAGTATCATTTTAAATGACTTTGGTGGCATGTCTCGACTTATGATTAAACCTGTGACATCAACCAACCACTGGAAGCGGATACTCAACTACAAGGTTATTGGGCAGATAAACATATGCAGAGCATAACAGGATTGATACATATAGTGAAAGAGTCATTTTCCAAGTAACAACCCCATATGATGCAAAGCAGTATCCCTAATTATTTCGAAGGAGGCTGGGCACAATAATAATTGTACAGAAAGGTTAAAATGTCTGTGTTTATAATAATAATAAAGACTTTATTTAAAGAGGTAACACAGTTGGGCAAGCCCAGCCTTCCCAGTGAGCCTCTAGTGTTTAACTTACCCATTCCAAACAATAGTTTTTGCTCTACTGATAACTTCAGTAAATAATTTTCTTGATTCTGGTCCACAATCTAAACCCTGAAATGTTAATAAACATTGGTTTGCTAATTATGCTATCTAGAGAAAATAAAGATGCTATCATTAACTTTACAGTCAGAAAATGGACAACCATGTTATGAACCAATTTTTATTCCCATATTTTTTTTGTATTTTGATGTGAATTTTTTAATAATAATTGAAGGTTTTTAGACTGTATTTTGAAATTCCTTGCAAGTATTCGAAATTCCACTAGTTTTCCATGACAAAATCGGGAAAATTGTTTCCAATGACTTTTCCAGTCAAAATCCATTTTCTATGCATTTTTCAGATTCCTATGAACATCATATACCAGATAAGATTACCTACCATCCATCCATCAGGTATACCATTGGCCACAAGAGCTTCTCCTGTTGTAGCATCCTCAGCAAATTTATCAGCTGTAATGAAGTCCACAGGTAGATGAATCTTTACACCGTTGGTTTTTGCTTTTTCCATGAGTTTGTTTACAATCTTTGATCCGGCCTCATCAAACAGGGAAGTTCCAATCTATGAGAAAATAGTTACAAATGTTATTTGTGCGGTTACTAAAACAATGAATATTTGTAAACATATATTACATGTATATGCCCACATGGCAGCCAAACAGTAATTAATGTTGAAGGTCACAGCAACCTTGACCTTTGATCACCTGACCTCAAGAGACATAACTTGCCTATCAACAACATGAATGTAATGGATGACAGCAAATTAGCTAGCTTCATGAGCATCAAATATTAGAGAAGTGAAAAGAATCAGGCATTATTCTCCACAGAGATACTCAAACCTGAACATTATCACATATTCCAAGGCTGCAGTCAACAAGCAGAGACTTCAACTGAAGATGACATTTTACTTGTTTTTTTCTCTCAAGAAATGGAGTATAAATTAGTAAAGGGGAAGTAACTCTGGACATTTCAAGTCAAGGCTAAATTCCATCCAACCATTTTAAAAATCTGGATTTTGTTCACATGCAAATACATCAGAAACATAATAATCTAGACTTTACCAGACAATCAGCATTGCAGAGAAAGCTCCGCCCATTTGTTGTAGAAGGTTGTCAAGCAAATTCATTTGAGTAGGCAAACATGGGCAATATTTCCATTGTTTTACATTTTTAACAACCAAAATAAAATCCTTTCAATGGTCAAATTAGTTCTCAATTTACATTTGGCTAATTGTAAAAGTCTTAAAATAATCAAAGATCTTAAACACACAGATTGGACACTCAATTGAAAACTGAGAGAAAATGCAAAATATCATGCACTAGATTCTATTATTTTGCGTAAAACTTTTTGTTTGTCATCCCTTTTTAATGACCAATGTCTCATTTTGAAGAGCTAAGTTTCTAGGACTTTATGAGGTTACTTGTTTGTGTCTACCTCTTAAAGAATTCAAAAAATTATGCATTGAATGAGGCAAATACAATATTTTCTGATATACTATTAATTTCCATTAAAATGATTCTTTGACGAATTTAAATAAATAAGGTATCATTTTCAGCTGAATTATAAATCTATTGTATAAGCTCATAAGTGTTTGCCTTTGTACACCAAAACAGGAGATGTAAGGTATTAAGAACAAATGAGATTTTAAGCAAGATTTTAGAAGACTGCCTCGACATATTGTGAGATATGATATATCTTTCCAAACTTTGAATTTTTATATCTTTGAAATAATGCATACCGTCATATTATTGATGACCTTGAGGAAGGTGAAGGCCATACCACCACCTATAATCATCTCATTCACTTTGTCCAACATATTCTCTATCAGCTGAATCTTGTCTGCAACCTTGGCACTACAGATATATAAAATCAATTTCAACAAGAGTAAAAAATGTCACAAATTAAGCCCTTCTGGTGGCATGGTGAATGAAAATAAACCAATCAAACTTGACCTATGTATCTATGTTTCTGTAATTCTAGTGCCATAATCCAAGAAGGCAGGGGCTGATTTTTCCTAGAACGTTCATGACAATATAATTTTCTAAGACAATTCCCTGGTTTGTACAATCCCTGTGTACCCAGTATGAGCATTTCATCTGTGTCTGTTCTTTCATCTAAATATAGGACTATTATAACAAGGAAACATTAAAATAGCAACAATTCAACAACAGATATGTACATATAATTTTTTATCTATGTTTTCAATTTATTGGTATTGATTGATTGAATTTTATGTAAGGAAACATTTAGGAACCTATTATAGTTGCAGCAGCATGATGGGTACAAATATTAAGCTTACCCTCCTAGGATGGCCAGGAATGGTCGTTCAGGATTCTCTAAAGCCTTGGAGAAATAGGTTAATTCCTTCTTCAGTAGAAAACCTGAAGCTTTCTGTGGCAGCTGACAACCAACCATGGAACTGAAACAAAATATTCATATAGTTACACTGATGTCATCAGAACATGGGTCATGTTTAAAGTTTCTTAAATTATTGATTGGAAACCAATTGGTCTATTCATTCTTGTTGAAGGTCATAGTGACCTTAATCTTGGTCATTAAAAGCTTGCATCTACTGTGGTGACAAACCTACATGATAAGTTTAAGGATCCTTATGGCAAGCATTGTTGAGCAATTGAATAGAAATAATATGGCTTATTGTTATCTACAATAATGCCCCAGTTATTTTAGCAAAACTTTGGAATGGATTTTGAATTGTAAAAAGGGAGACTACTCTGGCACGCCTATTAAACAAGTTTCAAGAGTTATCTCATGTACATTGTACTTCCTGTTGAGACAGGAAGTTGCATGGAATTGTCTCCCTTCTCCCTGTCTGCTATTTTCATAACAAATCTACTCAAATCTATATCTGCTTTAATCTGCTTACTTTGTAATTTGTTTGATCTAAAATCATTACCAAACGTTTATATAATGCCTGGAAGAGGGAAAGGAGCAAACAAGAAGGCTGGAAAACTTCAGGAGAAGCAGAAAAGAGATGATTTTATGGAGAAGTCAAATTAGGCCCTGAGAGTTGTGGCAATTCACAAGGTAATATTAACCAAATGCAGAGTTTGATTGGTACAAGATCAAGTAAAAATACAAGTAAAAATATTGTGATACAATCATATCTCAATAATTTAATTCATCATTGACAAAGAGGTCCAATGATCTAGTTTTTTGATAGGCCAGTCAGGTAAAGGTGGCAGGGATACACAAAAATAAAGTAAAATGATAATTCAAATTTAGCAATTCAAATTTAAGGGCGCTGTTGAGCTGGACAGAATGCGCCCTGGTTCTTTTCTCGGTCTGGATTCCAAAATATACTGGACAAGTTCCAACTTGCTTAAATTTCAACAAAGGGTTTTGTAAATTCATAAACTGCAAGTTCCCTCATTTGCTCAATATGCTATACTTCACAATCACATCATGGTAAATTGTCGTGTCAGGGGAGACAATCGGACATATTTAATTCATATAGTCAGCACAGCAGTCCTTTTGAGGCTCATAGTCATACAGGGCAAGTAGAGATCCATATTCCAGGCCAGTATTTACCTGGCGAGGTTCCAATCATTTTATGCAACTGGCACAGTCACCTACTGTTAATGTGTCTAAACACAAAGGAGGAACTTCTTGATTGTGATGAGGCAGAATCGCGATTTATTTAATGGTTTTTCATTAACATGCCCTACTAGTCAATCAGTAAACAACGACATTTACCCATCTTTCTGCACTGTCCATTAAACCAGTTTTGATGATGCTGTTCATATGGTACAAGAACTGTGTCATAAATTTATGTGAAGTATCTCAGATGGATGTTAAAAGTGCATTTAGGTCTCTAGCCAGTGAATATGAAAGATTTTGACTCATTGGGCTTTACATTAATTTTGACGAATACTACTAGTTCCGTAAGTGTTTACCATTTGGATGAGTATTGTTGTAATGTGTTTAACAGGTTTGGTGATACTCATGTGGTAAAAAGAAAGAAAGGTAAACCTCAATCAGGTCCGTGTTAGCGTTTAATGCAAGATTTTAGCAATGCACACAGCAGCTAGGCAATCCCAGAAAACAGAAAGCCCAGTCCACGCAATAGTCATTATAACTAAAAATTTTGGTTTAGAATTAGATTCTGATGAAATTTAATGGTGATTGCCGCAGCAAAGCTTAATGAACTATTGGTTCAATGAAAATTGTAAAAAATAAAGAAATGCAGAGTTTGATTGGTGTTCTGAATTTCGCATGATGGGCAATTATCCCAGGTCGACTCGTCCTTTCTTAGACTACTTATAAATTCTATTTGTGGTCATACTAAACCACACCATCATTAAGAGTTAAGCTGGTATTAAGCTTGTCCTTATTATGTGGAAATAATTATTCTCCTAGTTCAATTGTATTATTAAGTCTTTCATGACCGCTTTTGGTCATATAAAGATGGCGACAGTGGCGAAGGTTTCGGGCTTCGGAATATTCTTTGCAAATACATGGTTTTCTGAAAAGTGATATAATCATAAATGTTATTGTCAGTAATGAGTGACATAAAATCAGCTATTCTGAGAATATTACAGTGCTTGAACTATTTCCAATTACCATATAAATATTGACACGGGGTGAACAATTCAGAATTATGAAGATATGCTTTAGATCAGATACCTTGTGTGCCATGTCGGTCATGTCATAAAAATGACCTCAAAGCCTCCTTTTATCTGGAATTGTCATGGAACTTTACATTAAAATGTTTGGACTTCAATATAGTAGTTAGAGCTGAGCATGTACTTTGAGCAAAGAGGGGGAAAAACGAATGCTTTGTCTTGCATTCTGGACAGATTCTGATTACTTGGTCCAAAAGCAAGTCCAGACCCATGCATAATAGAGTCCCAACTTTGGCAAATATTCAATGACAAGCTGCTTAAGACTGATTAAGTCAGCTGTTTCAGATTATAATGGAATATAAAATTGCCATTAACCATTTTAATAATTTCAGAGCAATTATATAAAAAAAATTTTTTATAGTTTATTCTAAGAATGACCAATTCACATTGGATACATTATATTGGAGCTATAACTTACTAGGAATTTGGATAATATGGGATACAGTATATTGGAGCTATAATGTACTTACTGGGAATTTGGATAATATGGGATAGAATATAATGGAGATATTGTTTTTGTATAGAGCATTCTGTTATGTGAAGAATTACGCTCTATCGACTATCAGGCTGCATATGGGGGTATTTGTTTGCCCCAAGCTTCGTTTTAATAACCCATCAATAAAAAAAAAAAAAAAAAAAAAAAAATAATAATAATAAATAAACGAAAAATTATTGATGCATATTCTGGTACATAAGAATGTAATTATTACCAAAAGATTCATGCAAGGATACCCCTATAATTTTGGGGGACGAAGTGTAACATTTAAGTGTGCTACACTTTGTTGTGGCGGAAAATCATAGGCGGCTGTGGTGGGATGGTGCCACTCTCAATTTTATACATTTATTTCGTAAATTATACAATATTTAGCATAGGTATGGATGCTTTTATCCTCTCCATAATATGGCTCAAGGAATAGCTAATTTCCTTGTGATTACCAATTTGGAAGGATATCATCTATGCTTTGCACATTTCTTAAATTTCGTTAGTATACTTTGGGTCTGCTCGGAACAGGTGGGCCTAAAGTGGAGACAATTTTATGGAGATATTTTAACTTATTTACGGAGATAGGATATTGACTGGAATCCGAGATTGGATGGAATACGTTATAGATATTTAACAGAAAGAACATTTACTGGGGAATTGGGATACAGTATATTGGAGCTATAATATACTTACTGGGAATTTGGATAATATAGGATACAGTATATTGGAGCTATAATATACTTACTGGAATTTGGGTAATATGGGATACAGTATATTGGAGCTATAATATACTTGGAGATATTGGAATATGCAGATAGGCTGGAAGGCTTGTCAGTTAAGGGATACCTAATATAACATGAAAATCTAAGTAGGCGGCACCATCCTATCCTCAGCACGTGCCTTTATTCCATTAAAATTACATGAATTCCATATGGCAATTACAAACACTTAAACACTTTGTAGTTGATTACCAATGGAATTAAGCTAAGGACTTCTTCAGTGCGGTCAAACTATGCCACTTACTTATAATTTATTGATTACTGAAACATGGAAAATGATGATTGGATTAAATGCAGAAATTTGGAAATCATAACTTGTGTTGTTAAATATATAAGTTTAGTCTTAAAATAATATGGCTTATTGTTATCTACAATAATGCCCCAGTTATTTTAGCAAAACTTTGGAATGGATTTTGAATTGTAAAAAGGGAGACTACTCTGGCACGCCTATTAAACAAGTTTCAAGAGTTATCTCATGTACATTGTACTTCCTGTTGAGACAGGAAGTTGCATGGAATTGTCTCCCTTCTCCCTGTCTGCTATTTTCATAACAAATCTACTCAAATTTATATCTGCTTTAATCTGCTTACTTTGTAATTTGTTTGATCTAAAATCATTACCAAACGTTTATATAATGCCTGGAAGAGGGAAAGGAGCAAACAAGAAGGCTGGAAAACTTCAGGAGAAGCAGAAAAGAGATGATTTTATGGAGAAGTCAAATTAGGCCCTGAGAGTTGTGGCAATTCACAAGGTAATATTAACCAAATGCAGAGTTTGATTGGTACAAGATCAAGTAAAAATACAAGTAAAAATATTGTGATACAATCATATCTCAATAATTTAATTCATCATTGACAAAGAGGTCCAATGATCTAGTTTTTTGATAGGCCAGTCAGGTAAAGGTGGCAGGGATACACAAAAATAAAGTAAAATGATAATTCAAATTTAGCAATTCAAATTTAAGGGCGCTGTTGAGCTGGACAGAATGCGCCCTGGTTCTTTTCTCGGTCTGGATTCCAAAATATACTGGACAAGTTCCAACTTGCTTAAATTTCAACAAAGGGTTTTGTAAATTCATAAACTGCAAGTTCCCTCATTTGCTCAATATGCTATACTTCACAATCACATCATGGTAAATTGTCGTGTCAGGGGAGACAATCGGACATATTTAATTCATATAGTCAGCACAGCAGTCCTTTTGAGGCTCATAGTCATACAGGGCAAGTAGAGATCCATATTCCAGGCCAGTATTTACCTGGCGAGGTTCCAATCATTTTATGCAACTGGCACAGTCACCTACTGTTAATGTGTCTAAACACAAAGGAGGAACTTCTTGATTGTGATGAGGCAGAATCGCGATTTATTTAATGGTTTTTCATTAACATGCCCTACTAGTCAATCAGTAAACAACGACATTTACCCATCTTTCTGCACTGTCCATTAAACCAGTTTTGATGATGCTGTTCATATGGTACAAGAACTGTGTCATAAATTTATGTGAAGTATCTCAGATGGATGTTAAAAGTGCATTTAGGTCTCTAGCCAGTGAATATGAAAGATTTTGACTCATTGGGCTTTACATTAATTTTGACGAATACTACTAGTTCCGTAAGTGTTTACCATTTGGATGAGTATTGTTGTAATGTGTTTAACAGGTTTGGTGATACTCATGTGGTAAAAAGAAAGAAAGGTAAACCTCAATCAGGTCCGTGTTAGCGTTTAATGCAAGATTTTAGCAATGCACACAGCAGCTAGGCAATCCCAGAAAACAGAAAGCCCAGTCCACGCAATAGTCATTATAACTAAAAATTTTGGTTTAGAATTAGATTCTGATGAAATTTAATGGTGATTGCCGCAGCAAAGCTTAATGAACTATTGGTTCAATGAAAATTGTAAAAAATAAAGAAATGCAGAGTTTGATTGGTGTTCTGAATTTCGCATGATGGGCAATTATCCCAGGTCGACTCGTCCTTTCTTAGACTACTTATAAATTCTATTTGTGGTCATACTAAACCACACCATCATTAAGAGTTAAGCTGGTATTAAGCTTGTCCTTATTATGTGGAAATAATTATTCTCCTAGTTCAATTGTATTATTAAGTCTTTCATGACCGCTTTTGGTCATATAAAGATGGCGACAGTGGCGAAGGTTTCGGGCTTCGGAATATTCTTTGCAAATACATGGTTTTCTGAAAAGTGATATAATCATAAATGTTATTGTCAGTAATGAGTGACATAAAATCAGCTATTCTGAGAATATTACAGTGCTTGAACTATTTCCAATTACCATATAAATATTGACACGGGGTGAACAATTCAGAATTATGAAGATATGCTTTAGATCAGATACCTTGTGTGCCATGTCGGTCATGTCATAAAAATGACCTCAAAGCCTCCTTTTATCTGGAATTGTCATGGAACTTTACATTAAAATGTTTGGACTTCAATATAGTAGTTAGAGCTGAGCATGTACTTTGAGCAAAGAGGGGGAAAAACGAATGCTTTGTCTTGCATTCTGGACAGATTCTGATTACTTGGTCCAAAAGCAAGTCCAGACCCATGCATAATAGAGTCCCAACTTTGGCAAATATTCAATGACAAGCTGCTTAAGACTGATTAAGTCAGCTGTTTCAGATTATAATGGAATATAAAATTGCCATTAACCATTTTAATAATTTCAGAGCAATTATATAAAAAATTTTTTTTATAGTTTATTCTAAGAATGACCAATTCACATTGGATACATTATATTGGAGCTATAACTTACTAGGAATTTGGATAATATGGGATACAGTATATTGGAGCTATAATGTACTTACTGGGAATTTGGATAATATGGGATAGAATATAATGGAGATATTGTTTTTGTATAGAGCATTCTGTTATGTGAAGAATTACGCTCTATCGACTATCAGGCTGCATATGGGGGTATTTGTTTGCCCCAAGCTTCGTTTTAATAACCCATCAATAAAAAAAAAAAAAAAAAAAAAAAAATAATAATAATAAATAAACGAAAAATTATTGATGCATATTCTGGTACATAAGAATGTAATTATTACCAAAAGATTCATGCAAGGATACCCCTATAATTTTGGGGGACGAAGTGTAACATTTAAGTGTGCTACACTTTGTTGTGGCGGAAAATCATAGGCGGCTGTGGTGGGATGGTGCCACTCTCAATTTTATACATTTATTTCGTAAATTATACAATATTTAGCATAGGTATGGATGCTTTTATCCTCTCCATAATATGGCTCAAGGAATAGCTAATTTCCTTGTGATTACCAATTTGGAAGGATATCATCTATGCTTTGCACATTTCTTAAATTTCGTTAGTATACTTTGGGTCTGCTCGGAACAGGTGGGCCTAAAGTGGAGACAATTTTATGGAGATATTTTAACTTATTTACGGAGATAGGATATTGACTGGAATCCGAGATTGGATGGAATACGTTATAGATATTTAACAGAAAGAACATTTACTGGGGAATTGGGATACAGTATATTGGAGCTATAATATACTTACTGGGAATTTGGATAATATAGGATACAGTATATTGGAGCTATAATATACTTACTGGAATTTGGGTAATATGGGATACAGTATATTGGAGCTATAATATACTTGGAGATATTGGAATATGCAGATAGGCTGGAAGGCTTGTCAGTTAAGGGATACCTAATATAACATGAAAATCTAAGTAGGCGGCACCATCCTATCCTCAGCACGTGCCTTTATTCCATTAAAATTACATGAATTCCATATGGCAATTACAAACACTTAAACACTTTGTAGTTGATTACCAATGGAATTAAGCTAAGGACTTCTTCAGTGCGGTCAAACTATGCCACTTACTTATAATTTATTGATTACTGAAACATGGAAAATGATGATTGGATTAAATGCAGAAATTTGGAAATCATAACTTGTGTTGTTAAATATATAAGTTTAGTCTTAAAATAATATGGCTTATTGTTATCTACAATAATGCCCCAGTTATTTTAGCAAAACTTTGGAATGGATTTTGAATTGTAAAAAGGGAGACTACTCTGGCACGCCTATTAAACAAGTTTCAAGAGTTATCTCATGTACATTGTACTTCCTGTTGAGACAGGAAGTTGCATGGAATTGTCTCCCTTCTCCCTGTCTGCTATTTTCATAACAAATCTACTCAAATTTATCCCACCCGCCACACCCTAATAATAATGTGATCTTGTACGTTTATAAAATGCATGTTCTATACGAACAGAAAGGACTGTTTTGCTGCTTGGAGAATTTATATTTTCAGAATGGTCGACACGAAAGTAATCTTGATGATACACAAAATACGTCTGTTCCATGAAATGCACAGCAATGAGGGCGGGCGAAAATACTGTCAAATGGGTTCAAGTCTACACATTCGTCTAGATCTACACGTCTACTATACATTGATACTATGTTGGGACTATACATTGATATTATGTTGGGACGACTCACTCTGCGTATAGGACGTATGTAGTCGACAAGGTTTGCACAGGCCTTGAAAAGTCTTTGAATTTGGTTTCAACCTTGAAAAGAACTTGAATTTAACTGAATATACTTGAATTCAGACAAACAGCCTAGAATATTGAAACAAGAGGGCCCAAAGGGCCCTAGGTCGCTCACCTTTCGAATTTAACCTAGATTTTGTTAAGATGATCATTGTGACCAAGTTTTATACAGATTAGGCAAATATTGTGACCTCTAGTGACTACAAAAGGTTTTTATATGATTTGACCTAATGACCTAGTTTTTGACCCCAGATAAACCAATATCGGACTTGACCTAGATTTTGTTGAGATGATCATTGTGACCAAGTTTCGTAAAGATCAGGCCAAAACTTTGACCTCTAGTGACTACACAAGGTTTTTCTATTATTTGACCTTGTGACCTAGTTTTTGACCCCAGATGACCCAATATCGAACTTGATCTAGATTTTTTTGAGATGATCATTGTGACCGAGTTTCATAAAGATTAGACAAAAATTGTGACCTCTAGTGACTACGCAAGGTATTTCTATGATTTGACCTTGTGACCTAGTTTTTGACCCCAGATGACCCATTATCGAACTCGACCTAGATTTTGTTGTTATGATCATTGTGACTAAGTTTCGTAAAGATCAGGCCAAAACTGGGACCTCTAGTGACTACACAAGGTTTTTCTATGATTTGATCTTGTGACCTAGTTTTTGACCCCGGATGACCCAATATCGAACTTGACCTAGATTTGGTTGTGTAGATCATTGTGACCAAGTTTCGTAAAGATTATGCTAAAACTGTGACCTCTAGTGACTACACAAGGTTTTTCTATTATTTGACCTTGTGACCTAGTTTTTGACCCCAGATGACCCATTATCGAACTTGACCTAGATTTTATTGCGATGATCATTGTGACCAAGTCTCATAAAGATTAGACCAAAATTGTGACCTCTAGTGACTACACAAGGTTTATCTATGATTTGACCTTGTGACCTAGTTTTTGACCCCAGATGACCCAATATCGAACTTGACCTAGATTTTGTTGAGATGATCATTGTGACCAAGTTTCATAAAGACTAGGTCAAAATTGTGACCTCTAATGACTACACAAGGTTTTTATATGATTTGACCTTGTGACCTAGTTTTTGACCCCTGAATGACCCAATATCGAACTTGACCTAGATTCTGTTGAGATGATCATTGTGACCAAGTTTCATAAATATTAGACCAAAATTGTGACCTCTAGTGACTACACAAGGTTTATCTATGATTTGACCTTGTGACCTAGTTTATGACCCCGGATGACCCAATATCAAACTTGACCTAGATTTTATAGAGATGATCATTGTGATCAAGTTTCATAAAGATTAAGTCAAAATTGTGACCTCTAATGTGTTCACAAGGTTTTTCTATGATTTGACCTAGTGACCTAGTTTTTGACCCCAGATGACCCAATATCGAACTTGACCTAGATTTTATAAAGATGATCATTGTGATCAAGTTTCATAAAGATTAAGTCAAAATTGTGACCTCAAATGTGTTCACAAGGTTTTTCTATGATTTGACCTAGTGACCTAGTTTTTGACCCCAGATGACCCAATATCGAACTTGGCCTAGATTTTGTTGAGATGATCATTGTGACCAAGTTTCATAAAGATTAGGCTAAATTTGTGACCTCTAGTGTGTTCACAAGCAATTGTGGACGGACGGACGGACGGACGACGGACGACGGACGAAGAGCGATCACAAAAGCTCACCTTGTCACTTTGTGACAGGTGAGCTAAAAAGTCAATGGATGTTGTCAAAAAGGGTACCTTAGAAATTGGTGTGTATCTTTTTCTCAAAATTTGAAAGTACATTGTCATTGGATTAATGGCGTCGAGCGCAATCGGGTGTTCTTGTGTATGACTAAACTCGAATTAGTGCATAAAATGTCAGCGCATACTGGCATTTGGGAACTAAGTTACCTGGAGTGCCATTCTACCTGGAATTTTGGCGTGATAATTTCGTATGAACCATGGTCGGATTTTACAGTAAACACATGACTTTATAGTTGAATACGGTATTGGGAGTTGAATACGGTACAGTGCGCTGACATTCACGGAAAGGACATTTATATGTAACTAATTTACTCTGTGCTTATGTACATATTGACTTTATAGTTGAATATGGTATTGTGAGCTTAATATGGTACTGTGCGCTGACATTATCAGACATTTATTGTGTAACTCATTTACTCTGTGCTTATGTACTTATTGACTTTATAGTTAAATACGGTATTGTGAGTTAAATATGGTACTGTGCGCTGACATTCTCAGACATTTATTGTGTAACTCATTTACTCTGTGCTTATGTACATATTGACTTTATAGTTGAATACGGTATTGTGAGTTTAATATGGTACTGTGCGCTGAAATTCTCAGACATTAATTGTGTAACTCATTTATTATGTGCTTATGTACATATATTTAAAGATCAAAACTTGAGTTAAATACTGTATTGTGTGCTAACATTGTCATACAATTTAAATAACAGTTATCATTTAGGTGCCGCATTGGAGAGTAAAAAGGCTTGAAACTATGATATTATTTGAGGGGCGGAAAATCATAGGCGGCTGTGGTGGGATGGTGCCACTCTCAATTTTATACATTTATTTCGTAAATTATACAATATTTAGCATAGGTATGGATGCTTTTATCCTCTCCATAATATGGCTCAAGGAATAGCTAATTTCCTTGTGATTACCAATTTGGAAGGATATCATCTATGCTTTGCACATTTCTTAAATTTCGTTAGTATACTTTGGGTCTGCTCGGAACAGGTGGGCCTAAAGTGGAGACAATTTTATGGAGATATTTTAACTTATTTACGGAGATAGGATATTGACTGGAATCCGAGATTGGATGGAATACGTTATAGATATTTAACAGAAAGAACATTTACTGGGGAATTGGGATACAGTATATTGGAGCTATAATATACTTACTGGGAATTTGGATAATATAGGATACAGTATATTGGAGCTATAATATACTTACTGGAATTTGGGTAATATGGGATACAGTATATTGGAGCTATAATATACTTGGAGATATTGGAATATGCAGATAGGCTGGAAGGCTTGTCAGTTAAGGGATACCTAATATAACATGAAAATCTAAGTAGGCGGCACCATCCTATCCTCAGCACGTGCCTTTATTCCATTAAAATTACATGAATTCCATATGGCAATTACAAACACTTAAACACTTTGTAGTTGATTACCAATGGAATTAAGCTAAGGATTTCTTCAGTGCGGTCAAACTATGCCACTTACTTATAATTTATTGATTACTGAAACATGGAAAATGATGATTGGATTAAATGCAGAAATTTGGAAATCATAACTTGTGTTGTTAAATATATAAGTTTAGTCTTAAAATAATATGGCTTATTGTTATCTACAATAATGCCCCAGTTATTTTAGCAAAACTTTGGAATGGATTTTGAATTGTAAAAAGGGAGACTACTCTGGCACGCCTATTAAACAAGTTTCAAGAGTTATCTCATGTACATTGTACTTCCTGTTGAGACAGGAAGTTGCATGGAATTGTCTCCCTTCTCCCTGTCTGCTATTTTCATAACAAATCTACTCAAATTTATCCCACCCGCCACACCCTAATAATAATGTGATCTTGTACGTTTATAAAATGCATGTTCTATACGAACAGAAAGGACTGTTTTGCTGCTTGGAGAATTTATATTTTCAGAATGGTCGACACGAAAGTAATCTTGATGATACACAAAATACGTCTGTTCCATGAAATGCACAGCAATGAGGGCGGGCGAAAATACTGTCAAATGGGTTCAAGTCTACACATTCGTCTAGATCTACACGTCTACTATACATTGATACTATGTTGGGACTATACATTGATATTATGTTGGGACGACTCACTCTGCGTATAGGACGTATGTAGTCGACAAGGTTTGCACAGGCCTTGAAAAGTCTTTGAATTTGGTTTCAACCTTGAAAAGAACTTGAATTTAACTGAATATACTTGAATTCAGACAAACAGCCTAGAATATTGAAAAAAGTCAATGGATGTTATCAAAAAGGGTACCTTAGAAATTGGTGTGTATCTTTTTCTCAAAATTTGAAAGTACATTGTCATTGGATTAATGGCGTCGAGCGCAATCGGGTGTTCTTGTGTATGACTAAACTCGAATTAGTGCATAAAATGTCAGCGCATACTGGCATTTGGGAACTAAGTTACCTGGAGTGCCATTCTACCTGGAATTTTGGCGTGATAATTTCGTATGAACCATGGTCGGATTTTACAGTAAACACATGACTTTATAGTTGAATACGGTATTGGGAGTTGAATACGGTACAGTGCGCTGACATTCACGGAAAGGACATTTATATGTAACTAATTTACTCTGTGCTTATGTACATATTGACTTTATAGTTGAATATGGTATTGTGAGCTTAATATGGTACTGTGCGCTGACATTATCAGACATTTATTGTGTAACTCATTTACTCTGTGCTTATGTACTTATTGACTTTATAGTTAAATACGGTATTGTGAGTTAAATATGGTACTGTGCGCTGACATTCTCAGACATTTATTGTGTAACTCATTTACTCTGTGCTTATGTACATATTGACTTTATAGTTGAATACGGTGTTGTGAGTTTAATATGGTAATGTGCGCTGAAATTCTCAGACATTTATTGTGTAACTCATTTACTCTGTGCTTATGTACATATTGACTTTATAGGTGAATACCGTATTATGAGTTTAATATGGTACTGTGCGCTGACATTCTCAGACATTTATTGTGTAACTCATTTACTCTGTGCTTATGTACATATTGACTTTATAGTTGAATACGGTATTGTGAGTTTAATATGGTACTGTGCGCTGAAATTCTCAGACATTAATTGTGTAACTCATTTATTATGTGCTTATGTACATATATTTAAAGATCAAAACTTGAGTTAAATACTGTATTGTGTGCTAACATTGTCATACAATTTAAATAACAGTTATCATTTAGGTGCCGCATTGGAGAGTAAAAAGGCTTGAAACTATGATATTATTTGAGGGGCGGAAAATCATAGGCGGCTGTGGTGGGATGGTGCCACTCTCAATTTTATACATTTATTTCGTAAATTATACAATATTTAGCATAGGTATGGATGCTTTTATCCTCTCCATAATATGGCTCAAGGAATAGCTAATTTCCTTGTGATTACCAATTTGGAAGGATATCATCTATGCTTTGCACATTTCTTAAATTTCGTTAGTATACTTTGGGTCTGCTCGGAACAGGTGGGCCTAAAGTGGAGACAATTTTATGGAGATATTTTAACTTATTTACGGAGATAGGATATTGACTGGAATCCGAGATTGGATGGAATACGTTATAGATATTTAACAGAAAGAACATTTACTGGGGAATTGGGATACAGTATATTGGAGCTATAATATACTTACTGGGAATTTGGATAATATAGGATACAGTATATTGGAGCTATAATATACTTACTGGAATTTGGGTAATATGGGATACAGTATATTGGAGCTATAATATACTTGGAGATATTGGAATATGCAGATAGGCTGGAAGGCTTGTCAGTTAAGGGATACCTAATATAACATGAAAATCTAAGTAGGCGGCACCATCCTATCCTCAGCACGTGCCTTTATTCCATTAAAATTACATGAATTCCATATGGCAATTACAAACACTTAAACACTTTGTAGTTGATTACCAATGGAATTAAGCTAAGGATTTCTTCAGTGCGGTCAAACTATGCCACTTACTTATAATTTATTGATTACTGAAACATGGAAAATGATGATTGGATTAAATGCAGAAATTTGGAAATCATAACTTGTGTTGTTAAATATATAAGTTTAGTCTTAAAATAATATGGCTTATTGTTATCTACAATAATGCCCCAGTTATTTTAGCAAAACTTTGGAATGGATTTTGAATTGTAAAAAGGGAGACTACTCTGGCACGCCTATTAAACAAGTTTCAAGAGTTATCTCATGTACATTGTACTTCCTGTTGAGACAGGAAGTTGCATGGAATTGTCTCCCTTCTCCCTGTCTGCTATTTTCATAACAAATCTACTCAAATTTATCCCACCCGCCACACCCTAATAATAATGTGATCTTGTACGTTTATAAAATGCATGTTCTATACGAACAGAAAGGACTGTTTTGCTGCTTGGAGAATTTATATTTTCAGAATGGTCGACACGAAAGTAATCTTGATGATACACAAAATACGTCTGTTCCATGAAATGCACAGCAATGAGGGCGGGCGAAAATACTGTCAAATGGGTTCAAGTCTACACATTCGTCTAGATCTACACGTCTACTATACATTGATACTATGTTGGGACTATACATTGATATTATGTTGGGACGACTCACTCTGCGTATAGGACGTATGTAGTCGACAAGGTTTGCACAGGCCTTGAAAAGTCTTTGAATTTGGTTTCAACCTTGAAAAGAACTTGAATTTAACTGAATATACTTGAATTCAGACAAACAGCCTAGAATATTGAAAAAAGTCAATGGATGTTGTCAAAAAGGGTACCTTAGAAATTGGTGTGTATCTTTTTCTCAAAATTTGAAAGTACATTGTCATTGGATTAATGGCGTCGAGCGCAATCGGGTGTTCTTGTGTATGACTAAACTCGAATTAGTGCATAAAATGTCAGCGCATACTGGCATTTGGGAACTAAGTTACCTGGAGTGCCATTCTACCTGGAATTTTGGCGTGATAATTTCGTATGAACCATGGTCGGATTTTACAGTAAACACATGACTTTAAAGTTGAATACGGTATTGGGAGTTGAATACGGTACAGTGCGCTGACATTCACGGAAAGGACATTTATATGTAACTAATTTACTCTGTGCTTATGTACATATTGACTTTATAGTTGAATATGGTATTGTGAGCTTAATATGGTACTGTGCGCTGACATTATCAGACATTTATTGTGTAACTCATTTACTCTGTGCTTATGTACTTATTGACTTTATAGTTAAATACGGTATTGTGAGTTAAATATGGTACTGTGCGCTGACATTCTCAGACATTTATTGTGTAACTCATTTACTCTGTGCTTATGTACATATTGACTTTATAGTTGAATACGGTGTTGTGAGTTTAATATGGTAATGTGCGCTGAAATTCTCAGACATTTATTGTGTAACTCATTTATTATGTGCTTATGTACATATTGACTTTATAGGTGAATACGGTATTGTGAGTTTAATATGGTACTGTGCGCTGAAATTCTCAGACATTAATTGTGTAACTCATTTATTATGTGCTTATGTACATATATTTAAAGATCAAAACTTGAGTTAAATACTGTATTGTGTGCTAACATTGTCATACAATTTAAATAACAGTTATCATTTAGGTGCCGCATTGGAGAGTAAAAAGGCTTGAAACTATGATATTATTTGAGGGGCGGAAAATCATAGGCGGCTGTGGTGGGATGGTGCCACTCTCAATTTTATACATTTATTTCGTAAATTATACAATATTTAGCATAGGTATGGATGCTTTTATCCTCTCCATAATATGGCTCAAGGAATAGCTAATTTCCTTGTGATTACCAATTTGGAAGGATATCATCTATGCTTTGCACATTTCTTAAATTTCGTTAGTATACTTTGGGTCTGCTCGGAACAGGTGGGCCTAAAGTGGAGACAATTTTATGGAGATATTTTAACTTATTTACGGAGATAGGATATTGACTGGAATCCGAGATTGGATGGAATACGTTATATTAATTAAGCTAAGGATTTCTTCAGTGCGGTCAAACTATGCCACTTACTTATAATTTATTGATTACTGAAACATGGAAAATGATGATTGGATTAAATGCAGAAATTTGGAAATCATAACTTGTGTTGTTAAATATATAAGTTTAGTCTTAAAATAATTTGATTTACTGACTGACAGACACCCACTTTAACATCCCCCAGTTTGGACAATGAAGCTCAGAATGCATCAATATTACCTGTGAGCTCTGTGGGCAGTACCGGATGCATCATTAACATGAACATCTCCTAGTTTGGATAGTGAAGCATGGAATGCATCAATATTACCTGTGAGCCCTGTGGGCAGTACCAGATGCATCATTAACATAAACATCTCCTAGTTTGGACAGTGAAGCATGGAATGCATCAATATTACCTGTGAGCCCTGTGGGCAGTACCGAATGCATCATTAACAAGAACATCTCCTAGTTTGGACAATGAAGCACGGAATGCATCAATATTACCTGTGAGCCCTGTGGGCAGTACCGAATGCATCATTAACATGAACATCTCCTAATTTGGACAGTGAAGCATGGAATGCATCAATATTACCTGTGAGCCCTGTGGGCAGTACCGAATGCATTATTAACATAAACATCCCCCAGTTTGAACAATAAAGCTCGGAATGCATCAATATTACCTGTGAGCCCTGTGGGCAGTACCGAATGCATCATTAACATAAACATCCCCCAGTTTGGACAATGAAGCACGGAATGCATCAATATTACCTGTGAGCTCTGTGGGCGGTACCGAATGCATCATTAACATAAACATCCCCCAGTTTGGACAATGAAGCACGGAATGCATCAATATTACCTGTGAGCTCTGTGGGCGGTACCGAATGCATCATTAACATAAACATCTCCTAGTTTGGACAATGAAGCACGGAATGCATCAATATAACCTGTGAGCTCTGTGGGCAGTACCGAATGCATCATTAACATAAACATCCCCCAGTTTGGACAATGAAGCACGGAATGCATCAATATTACCTGTGAGCTCTGTGGGCGGTACCGAATGCATCATTAACATAAACATCCCCCAGTTTGGACAATGAAGCACGGAATGCATCAATATTAGCAGCTTCAGCTTTAACCTGAAATAAAACAATTATCATTCTATCATCCTTATTCAAAGGGCCAGCCAATTTGGGTGTTATAGCTGAAACAGGGTCAATTAGCTTTTTTATAGTTTACTAGGTCGTTCAGTCTTTAGACAACTTGGACTTAGTCTTTCAGCAGTGAAGTTCATTTTCTTGTTAAGTGTTGGGCATTGCGCCTTGTAATTGTGGTATGTGATGTTTTTATGTTTTCTGTGCTTGACTGTTAAAGTTGAGAGCTGCCTTTCCTGGCTGATTATCTATTATCTATTTAAATTAAGAGACAACTAATTGTTCATGTCATACACCAGTAAGGTAGAGACATGGTAACCATTATTTCACCAACTAGCAGACCACAATCTGGCCATATCAGAAGTTATTTTTGTTTGTAACACACTGTTTGATTGTGGTTAGCAAATGAGCTGGATTACTTTAAATGCCACAGTACTAGACAAAGTTATGGACCGGCTTGAAAGTTAATCTACTACAGTTCCTACCAGTGAATTTTTACGCCACATGGCATCTATGAAGTAAATATGCCTTACTTTTTTACCATCAGCATCGACACCTTTGCCTTCCTCTTCTATATGGAACCGAAGATTCTCCAGCAAGATGATGGAACCAGGAGCTGGATCAGCACATGCAGCCTCTACCTCGGCACCAACACAGTCTGATAGGAAGATCACATCCCTGTAGTTAAACAAGGCAATCTTATAAGGCAATCGCATCAACTTAATAATTTCCATCAGGTCACTTCAAAAGTGAATTCTTAATAGACAATGTGATCTAATACAATAACATTTATGCTAGTACATAAAATATAAGACACTAAATTAGAGACTTAAAAACTTCAAACAAAATTTCTAATTGAAAAGGACTGTAACTTCTTACAAAATAATCCCAAGTTCAGTAATAATTATGCCACCTACTAGGGGCATTTAACAGTGCTAAACATGTTAACAACAAAGAAATAAGCCTGACAGGCTTTGACTTACTTATTCAGTTTGGTTTTCAGCACCTCTATGACAGGTTTCATTGAGTATTTGTCCTGTTTACGACCATCTGGTCTGCCTAAATGGCTCATCAGCACTACAGACTTGGCTCCTTTTTCCAATGCATGCCTCACAGTTGGCAATGCAGCATCAATTCTGAAAACATTAGGAGAGAATAATCTAAGTGTTTATCAAATACGTTATAATATTAATTGCATTTTTTTGCATTTTAAACAATTACAAATTTGAGTCATTCATCATCATCATTTTCAGTGATCAACTCACTCTACTTAGAGTATCCTCGCGATTTGAATACAAGACTGAATCCAACCAACTAGAGAAGAACAGGTAGGTAGCCTTTCAAGTATTTCAGCTGTATGCAAGGCAAATTAAAGGCTATTCAAAGTAAAGAACCAAGGAGTTTATTTGGAAAAAGTTAGCCTAGCTTCAAAGGGTAGCGCACCCCGATTCCATGTATCATACAACAGTGAACTGTCTTACTCAATTACTTTAATTGCATTAAGATGTCTACTAAATCACACAAATATGTACCCTTACCTTTGTGTATTGGTAATTGCTCCATCCTTCAATGGTACGTTGAAATCAACTCTGAAATAAACAAAATATGTAACATACTGAAATACTGACTATAGCATGTACCATTCAACAACTAAAATGTTCAATTTTAATCGGCTGTTTTGATGGACATAAGTCTTTTGCTGCAATAAGTACTTAGTATACTAAGTAATAAGTAAAATTGTTGATATTTGGTTAATAATAGTATTTAAATAATAATTTATATTTTATTGAAAACAAACAAACAAAATTATTCAATCATTTCATACATTAATGCTGTCTTTCGGTATGTTTAAAAATGTGCCGTGGAACTAACAAATGCGAGTGGGATTGTCTTTTATTTACACTGACGTGTCGACGTGCAGTGATTTTTCTTGAAGAAAATTAAGAGGCCTGCGCCTTTAAAATTGGGAAATTTTAGCGTGACAATACCCGAAATTGGGAATAATAAAATAATAAATAAAAATGTTTCTTTGGGTTAAAAGTGGTCATATTTTGTATTTTCTACTGATAATACACTAGCCATATGTGGCAATGACCTTTGCAAGTTAGTTAATATATTGTTTTGACTTTAAAACAGCTACATGTATACTGTTGTTGCTTCGAAACCTACAAGCACAAAAGGAGGAAAATATGCATACTTTTTGGGAAAAAATTATGAATTTTTGGGAAAAATGGAGGTTATTTTGCTAGGGGAAGGGGCCTGTATTCGGCCCTAAAAATAGCCCGAAAAAATCATTGATGTGTTATGAAATGGAATGATCAACGTCAAAGCCTTGGACTAGCTGACCAGTCTACTTTCGCTAAGATGGCGCCATCTATAGGCGGCGTAGGAAGAAAACTAATTTAAGGCAGTAAAAACGCAGTGCGATTGTTGAAACATGTGTTAAGGACATGGAGTATGATCTATAGTGGGTGGGTGCATGCTTTTTTCAAATGCATTTTATTCCTCAAATTGATATTTGATGGGTACAGTAAGCATAGCATTATGATGCACTACATATACCCTTGAAGTTAAACAGAAAATAAATAATCAATTGAATTTATTGAAGTATGACAGCATTTTCATTGTAAATCTTGCTCGTTCGCAAACACAAAAACTGCCCAAGGGTACTTGCTAAAATGTATATCATTCTTACAATATAACTATAGGGAACAAACTCTTACTTAGTTTAAGACTGAAAAATGTATACTGACAAAGATTTTCAAGAAACATTGCCATTTTTCTACTTTCGGTTTGCAAGGTCATTGATTTTTTGCATGATACAAGTTCATGAATTTGTTTCATAATTATTTCTTTGTAAGAGTTTTGCACCTATCAATGTTTTCCCCCAGGGAATTTCGGCCAAAGTCTATTTCCCCGGGACTCAGCACCATTCTGTCTGTCAAATTCCCACCTATCGGGAACAGCCTTCTATCAAAAGTCCTGTGTATGCCCGGGGGGAAAACATTGATAGGTGCATTTGTTCCTTATACTATTGGCTATGTCCCCGACAACAAACTTTGACTCTTAATGCCATGTTGACTTTGTTTGTGAACGAGTAAGATTTGCTATAAAAATGCTGCCATGCTTCAATAAATTCACTTTATCAATATTTGTTTTGGGTTGAACTTCAAGAGTACAGGTAGTGCATCATAATACAGTGCTTATTTTATTCAACAACTTGAATTTGAAGACAAAAAATGCTTTTTAACGAAAATTGCACTATCTCACTAAAGATTAGACTCTACTCCCTTAAACCAACAGACACTTGGGGTGTGGACGACGCTCCCCCACCCGCTACGCACCTGGAAATATTTGTTTATATTTATTTTATATCCAAACCCATTCAGTAATCACACAAACATTTGTTGGATGTATTTGATATGAATACAAAAATCTACGTAATTCCTCTACTGCTTAAATAACACAAAGATAAAAATGTTTCGCTGAACTTTCTCGCACACGACCTAGAAAAATTGATCGTGTAAAACTTGTTTTGCAACTTTCCCGTATATTTCTGGTGTCCTTCGGTCATTAACAAATTAATCTTACGATGACTATACTGACAATACTCGATCAGCGCTCTTGTCGACAAAATATGCGAAAAAGTTTGCAATTGTCAACTCATTTTCCGGCCGCGCACATAATCTTTCGACAATTTGAACGGTGGTTCCCAGCCTGATACATCAGAACCGTGTCGCGCATTGAATGTTGGACCCAAACGAGGTATTCCGTATGGTTTATTTACATATCTGGTTCCAAAGTTCAACTCGCTGCTACTTACTTTCGAATTGATCAGGCGGGAAACCATCGTCGAAAGATTATGTGTGTGGCGTGTTTTGAGTTGAAAATTGCCAACTCATCATCAAATCATCATCGTGCAGAGTAATGTGAACTTGTCCGAAGGACACCAAATATATGCGGCAAAGTTGCACAGTGAGTTAAACACGATCCGATATTCGAGGCAGAAATTTCAATCAAACATTTTTATCTTTGGGTTATTTTTAGCTAGAGAGGCATTTACGAATATTTTTTTATCACGGATATGTTTGTGTGATTAATGCATGGGTCTGGGTATACAATGTTGATGATAAAAAGATATACAGGTGCGTAACTGGGGTCCAAACCCCAAGTGTCTGTGCTTAAACCTAGTCGTTCTTCGAAAAACTTTGTACAAATTATCACCACAGTTGGAATTGCAGACAGGTTTTGTTATTTAGAGGTCAATAAAGACCACATTTTATTGCTCCCATGATTGGCATTGTCAAACAGGTTTCACTGTGCACGGAATACATTAATTGAGTTTGATATCAAGGAGACGGAGGCCGAACGAAGGTGAAGGTCTTTTTCAACGAAGGTCAACATCCGTGTTATACACACTGTCTAACATAAAACCGTCAATTCTATCGTCAGTTTACGTACCTTATCAAAACTCTTTTATCCTTCAAGTCAAGTGAGTCGACGGCAAGCTTGTTTAGACTCATTTTCAGTTAATTTTAGGCAAAATGATACAGAAACTAGCCGGCAAAGTTTCCAGTGAAGAGTGACAAAGAAAGACAACTCTGTAAAGACTGTTAAAATCTTTCGCACCACTACTGCTTCGTACCACAATATTTTGGCCAAATAACTTCGGAATATTAGAATGTAGTTTAAATAATTTTATTTCTACTTTTTATTTAAAATATATTACCATCTCGTTCTACAGATAAGTTAGAATCTATTAGGGTTTTACAACAATATTTTTTTTAAAAATGTAATAGCAAATCAAACAGGGAAGGCAGCACCAGCGCCAGCCGAGCAAAGAAAACATTAGGCTTGTATTCAGATTAGGGTCAGGGACACACTACAAATCAATTAACCCTCATATATAGACTTTACAATATTAAACATTCTACCACGGCTACCTAACTTGATCAACTTATAACATAGGATACATGTCTCTAACAATATAATCAAAGGCTTTAGCAAACCAATGAAACCTGCATACACAGTCATGTACATCTTCTTATTGTCATTTATCAGGTGATTAATTGAAAATGTAAAACAAAGACATTGTGTAGAAGGAATGGTTTTATTTCCATATAGTTCCCCACTACAGCAAAAATCAACGGGTTAGAACATCGATATAATTATGCATATACACGAAGCTGTTTTTGTTAATATCTGTGTACACTAGTCGAATGTTCTAAGTACACACTATGTAATTTTCATGTAACTGAAAAAGTATTAGACCTATCAGTGAATCGATTATACCATTGGAATCAGGAAACTATTGTCTATCAAGTTGATTTAATCACCATTCTGAAATATAATAGCAACATACTAGAAAACGACCATTTATTTCACTGCTTAAAACAACAAAATCGCACATCAATAGCATGTATGACCACCGCCTGCCCTGATGATAGCCTGACATCCTCTGAGGCATTGAATTGATAATGATGTGTACCAATTATGCTCAAATGCGTCGCCCCAACTCATCCCAGACATATTATATCGAATTTAGGTCCGAGCTACAAGGCGGTCATTCAATCGTAGGAAATTGTATCAAAATCAAATCCCATGTGTTGAGAATGTGCTCGTATCTTACAAAAGACATGCTTGGTCGATAATAGTGAGTTTTGTTAAATTGTAGTAGTAATTCGGATGATAAATGCCTATCCACTCCTCCACATAAACCCAGAAATTGTCTCAAAACCAAAAATACGCTGGATTACTAGTACCGCTATATCACTGCTGGGGATAAACCCTAATTGCCCCTTTCATTGACAGCTATAATGACTTGTGGTCAGTATCATGTTCTCTTCAAAGATATGTTGATTTTATTGCTGATAAGCCCAAGGTGTCTAGAAATTTGAGTTTTTATACAGAGTTTGTATTTCTGTGATTTTATCATTTTGTGAAAGACCTCATGAAAAAATCAGGGTGAAAGTAAAGAAAGTCCAAAAGGGAGCCTAATTTCAACTCAATGATAAATAGAGTTTCATGTATCTACTCCTGTGTAGTGCACGATGATGAACAAGTATATGTAAAGTGTACCTAAACTTTTAACAATTGCACTAAGAAGAAAAACGGGGCATAATTTAAACAAAATGATTGTTAGAGTTACGTACTCCTGTATATGGGTTGGGGTCATGGTGGAGGACCAAGTATGCAAATATCAAAACAATATGTCAAAGGACTTTGAAAAAATAAGAGGTTAAAAAACATGAACCCAAACTTTAACATATTAGCATTACGCCAACTCCAACTTCGACACTCGGGTGACTGCAATAGGCTACCTCCCATCATTATATATAACCAATAGTGGAGCTAAAATAAGGCCAATAATGTGTCGTGTTCTGTTTGTTGACAGCTCTAGTTTATAGTTGTATGTGTGTTTGTTTGCGATCTACTGAGACAGATGTATGTGCATATTGTCCCTCAGGTTTTACTCTGCCTAGTTGCCATTTATCACAACCTTAAGATTTGTGATATGCATATGGGTGCGATACCCATTAGCTATTTCACAATAGACCCATTGGTTCATTTATATCACCGATGCACGCGAGACTAACTTTAGTTCGCCAAAATTTGACCAAGTGTCCTGGCCGAAATTCGAACCCGAGACCTCTCGATCCATTGTCTGGAGCGCTACCCACTCGACCTCTATGCCACAAACAACAACATTAATATAGTGACATAATGTGCGTTGTTCTTGGTTACTATAGAATTTAACATATCATAATTTATATCCAGATTTAAATGTGTACATGTATCTCTGGGAGTGTATTTTCTCCTAAATTCCATTCAACTCTAATTCTAAGAGTGACCTGATAAATCACATGTGGTCAGCAGCATCTAGAATTCTCAAACTTGAAATTGATACTCTAGAGTAAATAAAACAGCAATTTATCTTAGTAATACTGTGCTGTGCCTAACGGTCATCGGTAATCAGGCGTATCCTCAAGTTTGAGGGAAATTCTGGGCATATGTGGACGACTGTATCGAACGTTACTTCCATACTCAATCTCAAATTGCTACATACAAATAAATTGACATATTCTGTTCAATTCAATGACTACACATTATTTCAAGTAATATAACCATCAGTTAGATGTTATCCTAAACGTGTTTTGACGCATTTAAGGGCTAAATGTAAATGACGCCATGTGACGTCTCAATTTTAAATCGAGTCAATAGAAGCATGCAGTATTTTCGAAAATTTAATGCAACTACCATAATAATAAGTGTGTACATGTGTTAAGAACCCTAAAACAGCCTATTAATGAATTAAATCTTATTTGTCTTATTGGCATGCCAGTTTCAAGCATTCCTATTGCACTTTCACATTCCTCAAGCGTCATTTGCGTCATATGATACTAAATATTTTATGGCTTTATGTTTGGGGGTCGAATGTAAATCGTGTATGAAATGATTCAAACACATTTACGCATATTTGAGATGTTTGCACGAGAAAAATGTGATTTTGTCATTTCCGTCACGCATCAATGATTTTCATGCAGATCTTGGTTTTTTTCTTCTATGTTAAAGAAAATCACCAACATATGATATCTTAACAGTTTTATAAAGTTCAGATGATTATGTTCCTGATTTATTCTAGTTCTAAAAGTGTGTACTTAGAACATTCGCCAAGTGTATGCTTATACTGTATGTAATGTAAATGTAAGTTTATGGTAATCTTTTTTACTATGTAAATGGCCCAAGGAATTTCAAATGCCGATTACACCTTTAAATTATAAACTGTAAACATTTAATGTTTAATTCATTTACACGGTACTTTACCCTTGTCACAAGCTGATCTAGCTCCATTTTAGGTATTAATTATTATAACATTAGATAAAATTTAATATTTACACACGTTGAATCCTTACTTGAACCGAAGACTTTAGATAACATATATCACTGGTTTAGAATTAGAAGGTCGTAAGTACAGAATCAATATTTAGAAAAAACAAGAAAAACTGTCTGAAAATTATTCTTTACTTACGGTAAAACAAGCTTTTGAAACTTCAGTTTGGTCAACAAAAGAATACATGAGAATGTATATCCGTGGGTCAACATAAGAAACGCCTTGAGATGCAGATTGCAAATATGCATGAGTCTTATAAGGTCGTATATTTTAAGTAGTACTTACGTAAGAAGTACTTACGACCTTCTAATTCCTCATAACTTCGAGTATTCATTATTTAGTTCTCTTTACTTTGATTGTTGTTAATAATGATTATACACGTAATATGTAATTGAAAACTGGAGAACACACACTCACATGTCAAATACATAACTAGGACATGTACGTGCCGCAAATGACGTTCTATGTGGGTAAATAGAATCATGACTGTTATATGATGTTGCAATATTTTTTATGGAGCGGTAACAGTGACTTGACTGCCATGAAACAAAGATAATAACAAATCGGACATGGGACGTAGCATTCAGTAGAAACAGGCACAACTTGGCTGTCGTGAAGTGTGGTTTACAGGTTAACAAATAAAAGCTTGTTAGGCGTAACACCATCATGCAGTATGTTTGTGAAGCGTCAACTTGAATTACTTATGACGGAGTAAACGCCACCTTCTTGACCTCCTGCTCATTCAAATGGGCTAGCGTAACGTGCAATTGAAAGGGTTATTTTTGTGTCAGTTCATGAAGCAATTTTCTTAAACGTATCCAAAACACACATTTGAGGAGCGGTTATCTGGAGGTAGGGCGCGTGCTTCTGATCGAGAGGTCCCGGGTTCGATTCCCTTAATTTCTCTGAGCAAGAATAACCCACAATGGTCCACTCGACCAAAGTATGCGTTGGTTCCTGATCGGGCGATGTCTGTACATGTTCGATAATCTTTGGCTCCGTATTTCGATGTTTGCTGCACACACACCAGGAGAGAAATAGTCTCCTCTGGTAGACTCGAACGCAGATATTTTTAGGTAGCCCCATGACTAGGGGAAATTATACTTCAAACGGTGGCTGAACGGCTGAAAACGGCCATCGAAAACGAGTCTGGTTTTGACTTCTTGGAAACAGTGTGTCCTTCATAATCGATTCACATTTCGGCGCTGAAAAAGCAGCGTCTTAAATGTACCCTCCAAGGAAACACTCTTATTATAAATTACTTGTACGTCATATCAGCACGTTGTACAAAACAAATGTTATTGGCCACGATTTGTTGTTATCGTATATAAATTTACTCATATTGTTTGCAAAGATCATATTCCGAGTGGTCTTTGATTGTTTGTTTCCCAACGCCGACAAATGCCATTTAGCGTAGGATTGTATTATATTAAGAATAGTTTATATTTTCAAAGAGTATCCTAAATATCTTCAATGATCTTTGGTATTTTCAAAAGCAGGTAATGTTGAACGACTTTCGCCGTAATCTCTTCCCATTTCTCCCCTATAGATCTAATATATTAATCAAACTTTTCGTGTATGGATGATCTTGGCGGGTAGGTAGCGGGAAGAGAATCCAACAATGTCATATGTTAGTCTCAAACTGTGAATGACATTTAGCGACTGTTTACAAGCTGACAAAGTGTTGACATTACATGTCTCGAGGTTATTTCCAGTGTATTTTATTTACGATATTTATGCCTTATTTATGTAACAAGTGTCTTACTGAGATATAATTTCTACCACAAGTTATTTGTTATTGAATTGACGTACTTTGTGTATGTGTTGTTGAAAATAGGTAGACGTATTGCAAATGCAGTGAACGGGATTAAGACACTTACAGTATACGACACACTTCAGTTTTGTAGAGTTCTTGTCAGCCAACAGTATTTCACTTATTGACCGGCATTGAGAGGTACGCTTTTTAATAACCTTTTTTAAAAACATTGTTTTTAATTAGCCCTATTCCAAGCGCGTCAGGAACGTATATATTTAATGTATATACTTTCCCGAGTTCACGGGTCAAAACGTTCACATAGCAATACCTACAGGGGTTTAAGAATCTTAGCCCCTCCCGCATCTCAAACCACCAGAACCAGAGTACCAGAACAGTTGTTTTTATCATCTTTTCATCTATAAATATTTTCGCCTTTATTTAATTTACACTATCACACTTTATTTCTTCTCACTTTCCCACTGTGAAGTCTTCTTTCAATACTTTTTACGTTACTTTTATCTCGCACCTAACGCGTACCTGCTAGTTCACCGAAATGGGCCTCAGCAGTTCAGTTTATTTTATCAGCATAAGAACATTAATTATGTTGGTCGCCTGAAACAATAGGGGGCAGGTACATTTACAGAAGAGGATGTACAAAATACAATAAACAAGGTAAACAAATTATCATAAAACAACTTTAATTATGATTTTAATAAAATAATTGATTTTGTAAATGAAAATCTAAAAAGTAAGCAAGAATTTGAAATACCAGGAATCTCAATAGAGTTCCCAGAAAAAGAACTAAAATCTCTTGACCCTGGTAAATCCACCGGAATTGATGGTATTGTGGATAGGGTATGACATAATATCTAAACCATTACAAAACATTATAAATCTTTGCATTTGTAAATCAATCAATATGTCCAGCATCATTTAAAATGGCAAAAATTACACCCATTTTCAAAAAAGGATAAAAATCAGAAGTAAGCAACTACAGACCTATTTCTATTCTACCAGTTCTTTCAAAAATATTTGAAAGACATGTCTCAAATCCCTTAAAACTATTTCCTGATAAGAATGATCTTATAAGTAGTCATCAATCGGGTTTCCGAAAATTCCACTCATGTGAGACAACACTCACAAATATAATAGACAATTGGGTTGACTCTATAAATGATCATGAAGTTGTTGGAACCGTGTTCCTCGATCTAACTAAAGCATTTGACCTTATCAACCATGAACTACTACTCAAGAAATTAGAGTGTTATAAATTAAGCCCTAAAACAATTAAGTGGTTCTCATCACTTTTAACAGACCGTTTCCAAAAGGTTAGCATATCAGGTCAGTTGTCAGATGCCAAGGGTATAAATGCGGGAGTCCCACAAGGATCAGTTTTAGGACCCTCACGTTTCATTATCTACATAAATAAGTCTCTACTATACCTACTACTACGCATCAGACATCTTAATATAGATTCTCGTAAACTGTTCTTCGGTGCTTATATCCTGCCCCACTTTGACTATTGCTGTACAATTTGGGGGTCATGTGCCAAAGAACTCAGAGATAAACTTTACAAATTTCAAAAAAGGGCAGCTAGAGTAATTCTGGATAAACCACATGGCCATCCATCAGAAGAACTGTTCATTAAACTAAATTGGGTGACAATTCATGAAAGAATAATATATAAAAAAGCTGTTTTAATGTATAACTTGATGCACAATAAAGTCCCAAAATATCTAAGTGATAACTTTGTGTTAAAATCTAATCCTGGACTAAGATCAACAACGAATGAAGAGTTGGTTGTACCCCACCCAAACATGGAATTCTTTAAGAAATCTTTTTCCTATTCAGGAGCATCTATTTGGAATAATATTCCATTACATATTAGACAGACAGAGAACATAAATTCTCTTATAAGATAATTCTTGGAATGGAAACGCAACACTACTTAATCATCAATGTATACATATCTTAACCCTTTTGTTCACAGCTGAATATTAATTTTATATGTACATGTATACACAGGTAACTGTATCATTAATAAAGAGTAAATAATATAAAAACATATTTTATATAACATTTATAATATCTTAGGAAGGTTTATAACACAGGAAATTGACCACACAGTCACTGAGGTGCAGTTTGTTTTTAATAAATATTTCATTAATGCTGGTGTTATTTTAGATATATTTCCACAATCAGAAACAAGAGAGCTTCGCCTTTAATTTGATATCAATATTTTAAAAATCCGTCCGTAAATAAGAAAATAAACTCATAGGGCCTGAAACCACTTTCTTTTTCTTGTTTAGAATAGCGGTGTCGTTTTTATTGAATGCACCTCAGTGACTGACTGGACAACGTGATATACATTTCATGATATAACTTTTTAACTAGTTGGTCAATTTTGATGGGATTTTGCATGGAGGTAGTTCTAACAATGTTGACTATGAACGTAATGAAGATATCGAAAGCCAATTCTTGTTTTTGATACCATGAAAATCTGACCTCTTTAGTACAAATGCACCTTTCTAAGATAACATTAATTTTATAAAAAAATTTTTTTTACTCGATATCAATGATACAGTTACCTGTGCATGTATACCACACTATTTAATTATGTATTTGTATGTTAATGTTTTGAACAATACATGAATATCCTATATTGTTAAGTTTAAATATTACTGTTTTATTTTCTTCATAAATTTGTTTGTATATTATCATGTAACTTATGTATATATGTTTATTATGTAGACCATATTAAAAATTGGTGTAATACCAAATATGTTATCTAATATAAATAAAGTCGTTACTTACTTACTTACTTACTAACCCACTATGTATAGATGAACCTCGAGTTTTGAGCCGTGACGGGAGATTACACTATTTAGTCATAGTCCGAGAGCCCACGGACTTTTATTGCAACGAAGGAGGCCAAAAGAAGTTTGTACATATTTTGAAAGGTTTTTTCATATGCTATATGAAAACCCATTTCTTAAGTGTCACAGCTCTGACTATCTACAATTTTTTCACATTTTTGTATCATGGGGTCTATGAAAAAAGGCATAATTTCTAAAGGGGGTTGGGGTAGCTTTATGTCTAATAAAAAACAAAAACAATGTTCAATATGGAAACTTCTTGCCAAATTTGAGAGAACACATAATGGGCAATACTTAAAACATAAAAACCCATAACCTTGACTTGAAAGGATTAAGTAAATAGGGGTCAAAGGTCAACAATATGATCAAACTCATAGAATTTATACATATGTTCCCGTATACTTTTGAATCAAATTTCACATTTTCCCCCAAATTAAATGTTTTACACATATTTTTATTCCTTAATTCAAAATGTTATACAATTGATAAGAAAATATCCGAATTTTACTTGAAAACATGTATTGTATCTTATGGGGGCAAATTAAAGCAATTGAAAAATAGCAGTATTTTGTGGGTATGTTTAGTTTTACTTCTACTATTGCTTCTGTTGGTAAGTTACAATAGCATTGATTGAATACTGTTTTCATATCAGGCAATATGAATATTCCACCTTTCATTGGAAATAATTCAAATTATTCAACTCTTATACATGTACAATAGGTCAAAGGTCAAATATGTAGAACAATAAAATTGGTATAAGTTCTTATCTCTGTACTTTATAGTCCGAAAGCCCACGGACTTTTATTGCATCGAGAGGTCAAACGAAGTTTGCATATATGTTGAAAGAATAGTTCATATCCTATCAGAAAATCCATATCTTAAGTATCAAAGCCTTGTATATCTATGTTTTTGCGCCTTTATATGCCATGAGGTCAATGAAACAAATTGGAATTTGCTGAGGGGGAGGGGTAGGGTTATTTTATGTCGTTTAAAATAGGTAGATAGATAATTGCAAATATTCACACACAACTACTGGAAGTTAATTCCGACATGTAAACGGACCGCCCAATGAGGATAACCTCAGCTCGCGTCAACTATATTTATTTTGGTACGCTTATACATAAAAAAATATAATAGTATTGCACCCTATTTTATTAATCAGTTCAGCAGCACTATCTCTTGTATGTTGCCTAAGGGTAAGTTTGATTTCTTGTAGATAGGTGAATGAAGTGTATCTGATTTCGTGGCAAGTCTGTGAACATCATTGAATGTGTCCTTCACAATGTATTATGTCACCAATGTTTAATTGGTAATTCCATCAATTAAAATCCAATCAGTCTTTCTTTTTACATTCCTAAATACAATTCAAGGGCAGTTTGTTGACCCTTATCAAATTTGGAGTAGATACAAGTGCACATTTATCCGGGGGTACGTAACCTACATGACTGTATAGAACTAGTTCAGTCTGAGTTCGTTCAACTTCGATGTACAGTTTTCCTAACATTAACCCTGAGTTAAAGTACAGTTTACCCACCTGAACACCAAACATAATTACATGTATATAAACTGTTTATTATATAACAATTATTATATATCAACTATTATATATCAACTATTATACGGTAAAATATCGATGATAATACAACCTCTGTGACCGTATAAATTATATATATTCGGTATCTTTATCCAGTTAGGTTCAATACTGAGGTGGATAAAGAACATTGACTTCACAGTGGTGATCTTAATTTGGACGGATCTAATTCTTTATCTAAGGGAATTTTGAGGTGATCTTTATATAAGGTAATTTTTTGAGTCGATCTTTTTATAAGTAACTTTTGAGGTGATCTTTATATAAGGTAATTTTTGAGGTGATCTTAATTTGAGGTGTTCTTGAGTGAGTCTGAGATTATAGTATATAACTAGAGATTAAGAGCACAAGGATATATTCGGTTATTTTCCAAATAAAGACTGCGAGGAAAGTAAATGTTGTTTATCTACGAACTGTTCCATGTGCACGAACGTTGTATTTGTTATAACCCCTGTATCAATTACAGGTCAATCTGTAAAAACCGCATTGGAAAAGGATAAACTATTTATTATTCTGTAACGAATTTGCGTTTATGCTCCTTGTGTACGCGGTCCATTCGTTACTCCTTTCGCCCCATACTTCATTCATTACTCATTATTCATTGCTCCTTTCATGCTTGCTCCTTTTATGTATTGCATCATCCTAAGAAGGAGCGCTTCATTCAGCACTCCTTTCATACTTGCTCCTTTTATGTATTGCATCATCCTAGGAAGGAGCCGAAGCTACTTGGGCCTCCTATTAGGAGCGTAGGAGCTACGGCGGCCATCTTGTAGGAGCACAGCTTGCTATATATACTCATGTTTTGTCATCAGCTGTGAGTTACGTACGTTCGGTGGAAATAAATAGTCACGTTTGGAGTTATTGTGTGTTCTTCGCTCTGTAAAATCCTCATTGTGTTTCAATTCTTTTATGCATTTTATGTTATCTTAGATAACGTTATCATAAATTTTATAAAATAATATTTGTTTTGTTTACTCTGTATTAATGATACAGCTACCTGTGGTATAAATCTATATAACTGAGGACAACCACACATCACGAATTGAGCATATTACCATCTCCAGTACTACTGGCAGTGGGGGCACATAACCCAGACAGCAATATGTATATTATGTCTCTGGGTTCTGTTTCGATTACGTCCCTTAAAGTATTTTCGTTAAATTCAGGTATTGTCTATATTTGGCGATTCATTCTTCCAAAGATAATTATTTATCAATTATTATGTTCTGTAAATGGAGAAAATTAGTTAAATAATTTTTACTTCAACCGAAGCAAAATTGATGAATTGGTATTCCCCGCCTTACAGTTTATCAGTAAAATTGACCAATTAAAGATCTTGAAGCGCATCAAGTTTAATAACATCTACCAGTTAGTTATTGCACAGTGAAACAGCTGCCGACGGATTGATTTTTAAAAATAAATCCGGTGCAATTGCTCTAAGGAAAATTGACCATTATGGCATACTAAATTTATCGTTGTTTTGCCAATACCACGTTAATGGAAAGAAAACCATATAGACCGTGAGCCAGAGGGGGTTTTGCTCCCCCCAGGGGGAATTTTGTGGACCATATTTTTTTGAAACCCCAAGGTGTGGCGAACATTTTGGCATAAAGTTTGCAACTGGCGGGTGGGGCTTTTCTCCGTTACCACGCTTTAAAATACGTTACCCCAAAATATAAAATAAAAAATGTAATTTTTAAAGATAAATTGTACCATTATGCTATTTAATAATTCCAAGTTTGCATATGTTATTCAAGAGAGTAAACTAGTAGCTGCAAACTGATAGAATTTCAATGCCAAAATGCAATGTTAAAGAAGATAAATATGGGAAAACATACGTTACCCTAAAAAACCAAAAGGTTTTTGGCATAAAGTTTTTTATTGCAAATTTAGATGACCAGGTAATCAAATGATGAAGTTACCATTACAAAGTTCAACATTCAACCTAAAACATGATGTATAGATTGCCAGTATAGGTTAAGAGATAGATGTCTGGTAGCGATTCTTAAAATGTCACCCATTCTCCAAAACATGTGCGTTTTTCATTCCTTCAATAATTTCAAGTATTCAAATTGTATTATACACTTTTCAATTACATATACTACCACTTTATATATTTATAATGGTTTATTTTATATATATTAACAAGTCTCTTACTTGTAAGATATGTTAAGGCAATACTACATTGCACTTTACGTTACCAAACATACAAATTAAAGTGCATGTCTTCAGTGTCTTAAAAACGTACTTAGAACAATTAAAAATAAAAAAATAATTTAATCCTACTCAAAACTTATTATAGGTTTGCAGTTCAAACTGTATATTTAACTAAACAACATGTAAACTATAACGTACATGTATTTAAATATCAAACAAAATTACAATTTACTAGCCTTGGATTCTGTTACTTTAGATAAACTTTACCACTAAAAATAATTGATTTTCAAATCAAAATATGACTTTTATTGCAGTTCGCCTTTGAACTTTCAACACATGTATTTAAAAAAAACAATTTATGTTTCAATTTACGTTACCTTACTTACAAACTTTACAATATTATATACACATGTATGCTGTAATTTTAACACAATGTTGACTTATCTTTGTAAAATCCCAAACGTACAAGTATTTTTGTTTGCTTTATACAATCTGTATTTAACTTAGTACACACACACACAAATTTAATACTCAAACTATGAAACTAGAACACAGAGTGTCCCTCGATTTAATATCTTTATAAGAACACTATGTACACACATGACTTTTAAACATTTTCTATATACATGTATACAATCGTATGTCAGTTATTTAATCACACTACATACAAATTAAAAACCAAAGTGTATATTTGAAAATAAGTTTGAAACATTCTCTAGGGTGCACCAGGAAATAGACCACAAAAGTAAAAGTGTCCAATTCCTCTTGGTCTGTCTGGAGGAAAAGATTGATAGTTGCATAATTATCTTATATCTTATACTACCTGAATTGTTGTTCAATACTGACCAGTGAGAGGTCACGATCATTTAAGGTAAAATAGTGTAAACTGTGTTACTGTTCATTGTTTAAAGCCTTTGCTTATATTTCCATATATGTCTAAAGCCAGTATTGCGTGTGTTACATACGAAATGTAGTCAGGAATTGCTGCATCATATGACATTGCATGGCTTTAATAAGTGGGGTAGTTACACAATATGGCCTAGGGGGCTTAAAAAGGTGTTGATGGGTTCCCAATATGGCCTAGGGGGGCTGAATTCTGTGTTGGTGGGTTCCCAATATGGCCTAGTATGGCTGAAATCTGTGTTGTTGGGTTCCCAATATGACCTAGGAGGGCTGAACTCTGTGTTGGTGGGTTCCCAATGGGCCTAGGAGGACTGAAATCTGTGAGGGTGGGTTCCCAATATGGCATAGGATGGCTCAAATCTGTGAGGGTGGGTTTCCAACATGGCATAGGATGACTGAACTCTGTGATGTTGAGTTCCCAATATGGCATATGAGGGCTGAAATCTGTGTTGTTGAGTTCCCAATATGGCCTAGGAGGGCTGTAATCTGTGGTGGTGGGTTCCTAATATGGCCTAGGAGGGCTGAAATCTGTTTTGGTGGGTTCCCAATGAGGCCTGGGATGGCTTAATCTGTGATGTTGAGTACCCAAAATGGCTTTGGTGACTGTACTCAGATTTGGTGGGTTCCCATTAGGGCCTGAGATGACTCTACTCTGAGGTTGTGGGTACCAAATGGAACCTGTGATGGCTGAAATCTGTGGTGATGGGCATCCAATACAGCCCGGGATGTCTGTACTCAGAGGTGGTGGGTACCCAACAGGGCCTGGGATTACTGTACTCAGAGATGGTTAGTACCAAATGGGGCCTGAGCTGGTTGTTCTCAGTGGTATAGAATAGTCAATAGGACCTGTGATGGCTGTTCTCTGTATAGGTGGGTACCCAATCGGGCCTGAGATAGTTGAACTTGTGGAGGTGAGTATATAAGCTGGCCTGGGACGGGTGTACTAGGCAGTACCAAATAGGGCATTGAATGGCTTTCAGTGACTATGAATATCTCTCAGACATAGTATGGCTGTACACAGTAGTTGTGAGTAGGGCATACTAGTAGGGCCTAAGAAGGCTGGTAGCGGTAAGTACCACACAGGGTCTGGTATGGCTATATTTAGTGTTTGCAACTACCCGGTAGGGATTAGTATGACCATAATTGGTGGTTGAGAATTACCCAATAGAGCCAATGATGGCTATAGTGCACCTGGTATGGCAGTATTCAGTTAGTTCGAGTACCCCTTAGGACATAGTATGATTGTTACCGCTGGTGGTAAGAACCACAGTCAGGTGGGAACGTACTCAATGGTTATGTGTACCACTTAGTGAAAAAGTATAAACTGTAATTGGTGGTGGTGATTGGGCCTCGGATGCCTGTACTATGTTGTTGTGACTCCTTTATACCCTATACAACTTGGTGAGACTGTAAGTCATTGGCTATGAACACCCATATGGGGTACGAAATCTGTAATTATTTGGGATGGGTACCCTCTTGAGTCTTATATGACTGTAGTTTTGTACTAGTGAGTAACACATAGGGCCTTGTACAGCTGTGCTCTGTAATCGTTTGTACCATATAGATACTTACATGTATATGGCTTTACTCAGGTGTTGTGAGTATACCTTAGGGCCTACTATGGCTATAATTAAGGGTGGTGAATACCCAATATGGTCTTGGTTGGCTGTCCTCTTGGTTTTAAGTATCCCATATGGCCTCAGATGTAGTTGGTGCCATTACGAATGCAATAGGAATTGTTGTATTGGGCAGTTGTAAATACTCCATTGGTTACGGAATGTATGTATAGACAGTGTTATTAGTTCCCCATAAGGCCTGGGTTGACTATTAAGTGGTTAAAGAAACCCTAAGGACATGATATGGGTGTACTGGTGTTGGTTACACCCCATTCAGGCCTAATATATGATGGTGATGAGTACCCAGTCATGCCTGATACTGGTGTAATTGGTAGTGGTAAGCATAACAAAGGGTTTAGTTGAGAGTACCCCTTATGGCTTAGTATGGCTATAATAAGTGGCAGTGACTACCCCATGCGACATTGGATGGCTGTACTCTGTGATGGTGAGCACCGAATGTGACAATGGGTGGTAATACTTGACAAGTGTTATGTACCCCATTTGGTCTTGGGATGCCTGAACTTTTCAGTGTTGCATATCCCATAGGGCATAATTTTCGTAACTTGACCTTGATATGACATTGACTTCAAAGTGGTCAGTCTTGTATGTCCATATGATGTACATTATCAAATGAATAATATCTAAGCAAATATTTGTGACTATATACATAAATAAATAAAAATGCATGAGAATATAGAATTTTAAGTATATTTGTAAATTATGGCGACCATCTTGGACGCCATCTTGAATTTCCGGGTCCACACCACGTGTTGACAATTTATGCCGGCAGTTCCATATAGTACATACATAGGCGAACATTTTGGTATATAACATTGCTTGTTCTACTTTAGCTGTCACCAAGCTACCCCCAAAAAATCACCAATTGTCACCCCACTATATGTGTTATACCGAAATTTCAACTGAAATATTGTTGAAAAAAACCCCATATTTTTAGAAAGGTAACGTAATTTACATGGCATTTCATATCAATTAACTGTTTGTGTAGTTGTACTATAGCTATATACATTATTGAGCTGCATACTAATCAGTATCATCATTTCTTAACTTAAAAACGTCATGTACGTTGACTGTTTTTTTATATTTTAGTAATTTCATGCAAAGTAACGTAAATTACGTATGTTATATCACATTTTTTGCCTATAATAATTTGTACAACTGATAGTTTCAATTTTAAATACATTTAACATACATAAATGTCTTATTCCTATGATTTATTGAACAATTAGCATGTTTATAATATCATATAAGCAAAATTAGTGATTCCTGTAGAAAATCGCATAGTCACGTATTTGAAATCTCCGTAACTCGTTAAAGCGCCAACAGAAACTTGCAAACTTTTGTCTGTGAATGCCACCTACCATAAGGTTTAAGAAAATCATAGTGTTGAAAATTCCCCCTGGGGGGGGGGGAGCAGGGTCAATTGTCAGCTCAAGGTCTAATACGTAAACATACACGTAACAAAGTAAAGAGGGACGTAACTGTTGCGAGCAACGTTATCTGTTAAGCTCACATGAGCACAGGTAACTGTATCATTGATAGAGAGTAAAACCATTATTTTTATCAAATTTATATTATCATAGAAAGGTGAATTGGTATTAAAGTGGTCCGATTTTCATTTTTTTTACTCTTTATTAATGATACAGTTACCTGTGCACATGAGTACTGACTTTTGACTTTTAGGTCAAAATGAAATGATATGGTGACATTGGAAAAAGATTATATTAAGTCAGACAGGGAAGGCAGCACTCAACTTAACCAGCCGAGCACAGAAAACATAAAAAACGCACAAAGCACAATGCCCAACTTATCAAAGTACTTAACGATATATTAAAGTTACGGACAGATTTTCCCTTTCTTAACCCTTTGGCAACTGGGGCATACAATTTTTCTAAAGGGATGTCGCGGCAATATTAATAATGTTTCAGTTAATGAAAAAATAAATATTTTAAATATGCACTTAACTTTAATTTTCCGAAAGTTCTTTGACAAACAAATATCCTGGTATACCGACTATAGTAATTAAAGTTACATGTAACTACATAGATCAAAAATAAATTCGATAATTACCCGTGTTATTTTTGTACTTTTATATTATTTTATATTAGATATATATTATTATTTTTTTATACAAAAATACATAGTAATAGACAATGTGAATCATATACACGTTGCACAATTTTCAGAGGTGATTCAAATATGACATGTATAAAATATGTGACTGATTTTTGCAAAAAAAGTAAATATACAATGTCATATAACAATTGAGTTTGCACTGTAGAACTTGATATACAAGTATTTGAAATACATCTCGCGTGTTTGTATAGATATATATATAAGATAACCCAGAGAAGCATTGATGCCGAAACATCGTTAGTAATCAACCGCGTTAGATGGTATTTATTTCATTTGTTCATGTACTTATATTTTATGCAATCTTAAACCTTTCAATACCAGACTGATATAGGTCAGGGCCGACTTTGTAAAAGTTAAGAACATAACTTTTGTACATGACCGCCTTACATCATTTTTGTGACTCCACAGGCACCTGACATGTTATGCCCCCTCCTAGACGGCCCGAATACTACCCGTGGCAGATACACCCTACAAGCGCCAACTGTACTACCTTTCATATTATTACGGATTTTTCTAAACCATAACACAACAAATACATTATATATCAGATAGTTTGCTCAGAACAGTGCTATTTTTATTATATGCATGAACAGTCAGCGAATCCAGTGGGTGGGGGAACGGAAGAGACCGGTCTCTCGAGTTTGGGAAAAGGTGGTTATTTTATATATCCACACTGGTTGGTCAGGTCTGAGTCTGATCAGGGTAACCCTTAAATGAAATTAACTGGTTGAACTCCGTCTGAGAAACAAAGCTGACCCGGGACACATTCTGTAAAATAACTGGTTAGACCCACATGAGAAGAATTCGTGTGTTCACGCATGGTTTGGATTTGTAGGGGGGACGTAGTATTAAAATCTTGGAGGGGTCGGTCATTATAATATACCGACTACCTGTACGTGACTCATGACGGCATCGTTAAGACACATAAAACTAACCCATCAACTGTAAACTTGTATCATACATGTACGGTTAAGACATTTTACTAACTGAATAGTTTGGGCTCAATTCAATGGTTATTGAAGGGGTGATTCTTACATTCAAAGGACAGGAGCGCAATAATTAATACAGTGCAGTGTATTAATATCATGCACACACGTAATTGCACTCCTTCTTCCGTCAAAGAGCTTTCCTTTCGCCGTCAAAGAGTCCTCCTTGTTCAGTCAAAGAGTCCTCCTGGTTCCGTCTAAGAGTCCTCCTTGTTCAGTCAAAGAGTCCTCCTTGTTCCGTCAAAGAGTCCTCCTTGTTCTGTCTAAGAGTCCTCCTTGTTCCGTCAAAGAGTCCTCCTTGTTCAGTCAAAGAGTCCTCCTTCTCCGTCAAATAGTCCTCCTTGTTCCGTCAAAGAGTCCTCCTGGTTCCGTCTAGGAGTCCTCCTGGTTCCGTCTAGGAGTCCTCCTTGTTCCGTCAAAGTGTCCTCCTTGTTCCGTCAAAGAGTCCTCCTGGTTTCGTCTAGGAGTCCTCCTTGTTCCGTCAAAGAGTCCTCCTTGTTCAGTCAAAGAGTCCTCCTTGTTCCGTCAAAGAGTCCTCCTTGTTCCGTCAAAGAGCCCTTGTTCCGTAAAAGAGTCCTCCTTGTTCCGTCAAAGAGTCCTCCTTGTTCCACCAAAGAGTCCTCCTTGTTCAGTCAAAGAGTCCTCCTTGTTCAGTCAAAGAGTCCTCCTTGTTCCGTCAAAGAGTCCTCCTTGTTCCGTCAAAGAGTCCTCCTTGTTCCGTCAAAGAGTCCTCCTTGTTCCGCCAAAGAGTCCTCCTTGTTCTGTCAAAGAGTCCTCCTTGTTCCGTCAAAGAGTCCTCCTGGTTCCGTCAAAGAGTCCTCCTGGTTCCGTCTAGGAGTCCTCCTTGTTCCGTCAAAGTGTCCTCCTTGTTCCGTCAAAGAGTCCTCCTTGTTCCGTCAAAGAGTCCTCCTGGTTTCGTCTAGGAGTCCTCCTTGTTCCGTCAAAGAGTCCTCCTTGTTCCGTCAAAGAGTCCTCCTTGTTCCGTCAAAGAGTCTTCCTTGTTCCGTCAAAGAGTCCTCCTTGTTCCGTCAAAGAGTCCTCCTTGTTCCGCCAAAGAGTCCTCCTTGTTCTGTCAAAGAGTCCTCCTTGTTCCGTCAAAGAGTCCTTCTGGTTCCGTCAAAGAGTCCTCCTGGTTCCGTCTAGGAGTCCTCCTTGTTCCGTCAAAGAGTCCTCCTTGTTCCGTCAAAGAGTCTTCCTTGTTCCGTCAAAGAGTCCTCCTTGTTCCGTCAAAGAGTCCTCCTTGTTCCGCCAAAGAGTCCTCCTTGTTCCGTCAAAGAGTCCTCCTTGTTCCACCAAAGAGTCCTCCTTGTTCCGTCAAAGAGTCCTCCTTGTTCCGTCAAAGTGTCCTCCTTGTTCCACCAAAGAGTCCTCCTTGTTCCGTCAAAGTGTCCTCCTTGTTCCGTCAAAGAGTCCTCCTGGTTTCGTCTAGGAGTCCTCCTTGTTCAGTCAAAGAGTCCTCCTTGTTCCGTCAAAGAGTCCTCCTTGTTCCGTCCAAGAGTCCTTGTTCCGTCAAAGAGTCCTCCTTGTTCCGTCAAAGAGTCCTCCTTGTTCCGTCAAAGAGTCCTCCTGGTTCCGTCAAAGAGTCCTCCTGGTTCCGTCTAGGAGTCCTCCTTGTTCCGTCAAAGTGTCCTCCTTGTTCCGTCAAAGAGTCCTCCTTCTTCCGTCAAAGAGTCCTCCTGGTTTCGTCTAGGAGTCCTCCTTGTTCAGTCAAAGAATCATCCTTGTTCAGTCAAAGAGTCCTCCTTGTTCCGTCAAAGAGTCCTCCTTGTTCCGTCAAAGAGTCCTCCTTGTTCCACCAAAGAGTCCTCCTTGTTCCGTCAAAGTGTCCTCCTTGTTCCGTCAAAGAGTCCTCCTGGTTTCGTCTAGGAGTCCTCCTTGTTCAGTCAAAGAGTCCTCCTTGTTCCGTCAAAGAGTCCTCCTTGTTCCGTCCAAGAGTCCTTGTTCCGTCAAAGAGTCCTCCTTGTTCCGTCAAAGAGTCCTCCTTGTTCCACCAAAGAGTCCTCCTTGTTCCGTCAAAGAGTCCTCCTTGTTCCGTCAAAGAGTCCTCCTTGTTCCGCCAAAGAGTCCTCCTTGTTCCGTCCAAGAGTCCTACTTGTTCAACCAAAGAGTCCTCCTTGTTCAACCAAAGAGTCCTACTTGTTCAACCAAAGAGTCCTCCTTGTTCAACCAAAGAGTCCTCTCTGTTCCACCAAAGAGCCCTCTCTGTTCAACCAAAGAGTCCTCCTTGTTCAGCCAAAGAGTCCAGCTTGTTCCACCAAAGAGTCCAGCTTGTTCCACCAAAGAGTCCTCCTTGTTCCACCAAAGAGTCCTCCTTGTTCCACCAAAGAGTCCTCCTTGTTCAGCCAAAGAGTCCTCCTTGTTCAACCAAAGAGTTCTACTTGTTCAACCAAAGAGTCCTCCTTGTTCAACCAAAGAGTCCTCCTTGTTCAACCAAAGAGTCCTCTCTGTTCCACCAAAGAGCCCTCTCTGTTCAACCAAAGAGTCCTCCTTGTTCAGCCAAAGAGTCCAGCTTGTTCCACCAAAGAGTCCAGCTTGTTCCACCAAAGAGTCCTCCTTGTTCAACCAAAGAGTCCTCCTTGTTCCACCAAAGAGTCCTCCTTGTTCCACCAAAGAGTCTTCCTTGTTCAACCAAAGAGTCCTCCTTGTTCAGTCAAAGAGTCCTCCTTGTTCAGTCAAAGAGTCCTCCTTGTTCAACCAAAGAGTCCTCCTTGTTCAACCAAAGAGTCCTCCTTGTTCAACCAAAGAGTCCTCCTTGTTCAACCAAAGAGTCCTCCTTGTTCAACCAAAGAGTCCTCATTGTTCCACCAAAGAGTCCTCCTTGTTCAACCAAAGAGTCCTCCTTGTTCCGTCAAAGAGGCCTTCTAGTTCCACAAAGAGTCCTCTTGTTCCGTCAAAGAGTCTTCCTTGTTCCACCAAAGAGTCCTCCTGGTTCCGTCGAAGAGGCCTTCTGGTTCCGCCAAAAATAGTTCGATGGTCTGGGCCAGAGGATAATTAAATTGAGCGAATAAATGAAAGTGTATGCTGGGGTTTGCATTTGTGAATAACGAGACCTCAGTGACATTTGTCGCTGTCTGTCCCAAGGCGGAAACCTTACTTTATGTATGTCCACTTTATGAAATTACTAAAACATATTTGGCCAGTCTAGAGTGCCTTTTTGAGAAACTGTGTCATTTTTATCTTTTTGTGCCTTTCGAACCCTGATATTTCTGTTGGATGGTATCTCTGTCCTTATGTTTGTATTTCTTTATGCTTTGCTGGTGAATGATGTTAGGATTGAATTTGGGCTCCAATGCCGTCTGTGGTGGTGTTTTTTGGACTTGGATAATTAATAACATGTCGTGATCTCTCAGTGTTCGAGTTCTCTTGTGGCTTTTGTGTTCTTCGCGTTCGGGGTTTGTCACCAATCGTGAAAGCTCGGCCATTTCGGTTTTTCTCCGGTAAATACACCTCTTTTTGTTGCTAGTTTTTCATATTTTCCGCGCCCTTTCATCCTATGTCCGGTTACCGTTATACGCGTTTTGTTAACTACCATCAAACATTATGTGTGCGGCTGCATGTATTTGCCGATTGCTTTTGTTCTCAAACTTTCGGAGACTTTTTGACGACTGAAGCTGGGTCATTCAGCCAAACTGGAGTTGAAAACGCTTGTTTTTCAATACGCAAAGAGTAGTGTAAAGTTAAATATAAATATATAAACTATGAGGCAATTCACATTTAATGCATTATTTTTGCAAAAAATATTTTATTCAATACTAGTGTATTAGCAATACTTGTATTATACATGTATATGAGCCGCTCTCCAGGAAAACCGGACAATCTGATTAAAATCATATCCTCAAACCCGTTACGCATGAGACTACCGGTAAGGAAGATCAAGTACTTTAGTCAGATTGGAAAACCGGGCTTAGTGACATTAGTATAGTAATTATGTAATAAGGTCTAGAAAAGGCTCCCAAATGAGAAAAAAGTAAAGTTCCTTAATGTGGTTTTAAGCACTTGTATAAGATAGGACTATTCATTAGGTCTGCTTTGTCTCATGAAATATATTAAAATAATTTCTGTAGTTGCAATGGTGACCAATTTCTGAAAAGTACCCATATTCAGACGAGGGGTAAGTAGTTAAAAACAGTAGTTACCTTTATCTTAAATCACGATTTTGATATGTTTTATGAATGTAAGAATAACATTATAAAGTGTGATACCATATTCAAAAGTTTACAAGAATTTATCAAATACAGTATATCCTCCATAGAGCGACATCCGGCGGAGACAGAAAAAACTGCCGTTCTGCGGAGGTGTCGCTCTGTAGAGGTTGATTGTTTCAAAATGTCGTTCATAGACTATTGAGTGTACATAATCACGGTAATTTTAAATTGAAGTCGTTTGTACGTGATTAAATGCATAAAACTTGATATACTCGTAGCCGCGCGTTTTGCGATATAATTCTGAGGATTATTTAATTAAGAAACAAAAATCCGTACAGTTCACGGGTCTAGTATGTATTGCTATTAAACGCAACTCTCAACTTTATAAACCGAATCTATATTATTTTACGCACATGCCGTATTCAATTGAATTGTTTACCTTCAAAACGTCATATCGATCGGTACACAATTTGCACACGTGATCGGTAATTTGTTTACCTCTCGCGGGTAACTTGGTCAGTGCATATGATGAAATTGATAGTTTTAGACGACGTGATTAACCATTAACACGACGTGTATGTGAATTTCCTTGCTAATAAATTGAATTGAATTGATATACTGATTGATAAGCGCGTATTGATAATTCATTAATTATTAATAACGACTTTGATTTAAAATAATCGAGTTTAATGCATCTCAGCAAGTGCATGGTATGACTGTGTCATATTGTCGAACTGATCCCAAAGACAGTCGCTAATTTATTAGCGCCCGTGGCTATCGTTACGTTATGAGCGATAATTATTATAATCCACGAAGGTGCGAAAAATAGAAAACAATATCGTATGGAGTTATGTACACACGTGTGAATATGCCGTTGTAAAAACACACCTATCGCTTCTCAGAGGTAAACCATTCAAAAGGTAAACACTTTTAACGGCCGTTTGCCGCTCTGTGGAGGCGTCGTTCTACGGAGGTTAAAGTAAGAGTGAAAACGAACGGGGAGAAATAAAAGTGCCCCTTCTCGGAGGTTGCCGCTTCTCAGAGGTGCCGTTTCGGGAGGTTATACTGTACTAGATTTGTGAAATGTTTGTTAGCGTTACGTCAAGTAACGTTTGAATGACGTTTGCGACGTCACTTATTAAGGATACGGGAGTGGTTATATTAGTTTTAAAGATCTGCAACAAGAGTCTTGTCTTTATAATGCTATAATATCATGGTTTTTAATATGCAGTCGCTAAGCCTAGTTTTCCTGGAGAACGGTTCATATTTTTTAATATATTGAAGGGAGGTAACTTTTTAATCTCTCTAATTGGAAAAACTAAGTGAAAATTTTCATTTATCACTTTATTTCTAAAGGATATCGATTCTCAAATTTCTAATTTAATCCATATATCATTATAAAATTTGGAACAGATAAATACGTACGTGCTTCAATTTGGTGGGCTATACCTTAAACATTTCAGATTCCCTAACATAATAAATATGCACTATTGAATGAACGAATATTTGTCCTTGCCCGACATTGTTTACACCAAACAGTGCACATAGACTTTTGAAATCGTTTACCGACATTTTAGAGATTGTGTAAAGTACGTTCGGTTGAGGCAAAGTGTTTATGTACGTTTGAAGAACGTGACAAATTCGCAGATATTGGCCTTGAATCTCAAGTGTTCAACCCCTACACAATTATATTCATGCATCAATGTTTTTAGTCGGTTGATTTATTTGATACCATAAATGAACAAATAAATATTGTAAATAATAGGTTGGCGGAATAAACATTGATATATAAATACTGCAGCACGAATTGACAATCCAAAGCCACACAGATACGGCGGCAGTGCCAAAAGATTATATTAAGTCAGACAGGGAAGGTAGCACTCAACTTAACCAGCCGAGCACAGAAAACATTAAAAACACACAAAGTACAATGCCCAACTGAACCAACCGAGCACAGGAAACATAGAACACATACAAGACACAATGCCCAACTAAACAAGCAAAGATTCGCCCAAATCCAAGCTGTCGAATAGTATAATAAATTAATAGTTTCAGCAATCAAAGGACTGAATGCCCTAGCTAGATGACCCAGTTTCCACAGCAAAACGACTATAATGCCTAGTATTAGCTATCAGAAATCCTATGAAGAATCCGAAGAAGTGCCCAATTCACTCGAGTCACCAACGCAAGAGTCAGACATACTAGTAGAACAAACCATCCATATCACATAAAAAGAATATTTCAAGCATGTCAATATACTACTACTCACCCTGTCAGATATCTGTGTAAGTAAAGACCTCCTGCCACTAAAGACTGCTATCATATACAATTCGCAAATACCACCAGCAGACAAGTTTAAACTTCAAATTATTTCCAATGATATTCAATATATTACGTGAAGCCACCTGTCACCACAAAGCAAATAGTGTTGTTCCCATTGGTTGTCTTTACAGACGCACTTGACGGTAGTTTAGCTTTCGTTCAAGGGTAAGAGGTCAGAATAGATTTTTTAAGGGAAATGATTTTATGTTCCTCATCTATAGATGTGGGTCGAGGACATCCCACATTCGAATGTGATACGACTGTTGACCTTCTATTAGCATAATTTAACAGCTGATATATTGCCTCTATTTATGATTCTTGTTGTATGTTTTCAAAGTAAAGTATCATTAAGACGCTCGCGATGCGATACCAACACAAATGTCAAGGACCGATATTGCACGATTTGCTCGCGGAAATTTATATATTCAACGCAAGAATCTTGTAATATATGTAAATGAAGATAGTGCCCAAGCAGTTCGCACCGATTTTGTTAGATTATTTTCTTTAGAAGTCAATTGTTGGTTTTGGAACATAAAGCATATTTTGTACTGACGTTCTTAAGTTGATATTATGTCTGCCTTTAGTTTCCATATATTCAGGAGATTAGTCTTATAATATTTTATACACAAATGATATATATTTCTTGTATTCAACCCTATCACTGGATTTTAGCCATCCAAGTTCTCAGAAACGTTCTTGTGATGGTGCCGAAAAGTCTTGATTAAGAATTACTCTAGCAGCTCATTTTTGAAACTTATGTAATTTGTCTAAGAGGTCATCATTTAGAACAGTAACAGTATGTGTGCATTGAATATATATTTTTGAATGGAATTTATAGAAAGTGTCCTTTTCTTAAAACATATAAAGATAGGTGTTTCAATTCTTTAAAACTGTGTTTACTTGTTGATTTAAGTTTAGATTTTGGTCAATGTGCACTCCCAATATTTTTTCAACAGAGCTCTTTTATATTACTCGGCCTTGTAAATGAATTGGGTCAGTCAGGGTTAGACCAGGGTTTTAGGCCAAGAGATGTTCATAACATTTGTTATCAGAATTTGTCATGTGTAGTTGAAAATCATTAATGTAGATGACACAAAGTAAGGGACCGAGTACTGATCCTTGTGGCACTCCTGTCGTAATTGGTCTACACTCCGACAGAGTTCCTAATACAGAGACTGACTGTGTTCTACTAGACATATATGAGTCGAACCATTGTATTAAATCATCACTGGAGCTATACAGTTTCAATTTCTCTACAAGAAGGGAGTGATCAAATCAATCAAAAGCCTTTGTTAGATCCAAACATATCGACCTACTGTTTGTTTACTGTTCACAGTTTCAATCCAGTTATTAATGATAGCAGTCAATGCTGTCTCACATAAAAGGTTGGCTAGGAAAACTGACTTTTGCGAATGAAGTAATTTGATTACTTCGAGGAACTTTTTCAAATGATCTGAGACATGTTTTTCTATAATTTGAGATAACACTGGTAAAATTGATTCGGACCTGTTGTTGTTTTTGTCTGATTTAGAACCTTTTCATAGATTGGAGTAACTTTAGCCACTTTAAACTTTTGTGGAAAGACGCCTTTAGAAATATTCAAGTCAATATTGTTGGAAATTGGATGTGCAGTTATGTTTGAACTAGATTTTAAAATTTTTGGTCTTATGCCATCCAGATGTTCAGGGAGTTGAACTGTTGCTTGACAAATTCTTCAGTGACAAAGGGTATTTCAAATGTGTAATTTGCACAAATGCAATTTTACTTTTGACAAAACTATCTAGGAGTGCAAATTCTGTATCAGCATTCAGAAAGACACTAGATAAGTAGCCATAAAATGTTTCAGTAGTTTGTGATATGTCTACTACTGGACTACCATTATAATCATCAATGACATTTTGTCAGATGAGTATTTGTTTTACCTGATAATTCTTTTTAGGACTTTTGTGGTTGTTATTTATGTTATTTTGATATTATTCTTTCTTTGCTGTTTTACTTGTTCACCCAGTATTTGTATTAGTGTATGTTTTTATATTTCTTTGCATTATCCCTTGATTTGATTGCATCTAAAAAATTTTTTAGAAACCAGTCTTGGCTGATGTTTATGCTTAACAGGTTTTTGTTTTTGTTGAACATGAGTATTCAATACATCCATGAAAATGTGAGTGAAAAAAATCTAATACATCTTCCAGGTCACCATGAATATCTAACATATATCAGAACTGGGATGGTTTCTAACTATTCAATGAACCTCTGTTCATCGTAGTGTTTGAGAGATATACACTTACGCACACTTCCAACGCAACACCTACATTTTTCATTATTTCTCAACTGTTTAACATGCGATTTGATTAAAATTTGGCAAATTAATAGATATATATTTCATTGATGTGTATATGATGATTTTATCAAAATCGATTGATTGTAAGATGAAAATAATTTCAAATTACGACCATCGCTGCAAATTGAAAAGTCACAAAAATACACCATGAAAACTATTACAAAAATAGATGTAAATTGTACGAAACAGTTAATAACAATAAATAAATGAAGGAAAAGCTTTATGTTCCTTGTTAATTAGGATCTAGGATGTCCATCCATGCATGTTATGATATATTTTTTCTTCTGTCCCATCGAAAGCACATAATTCGTATCAATATCTGGGGAATGGTCCCCATTTCTTGAAAAACGGCCCGTTTCTGTCGTTTTTGTGGGGTTGGTGGTCTTCTCGTTTGTCGCTTACACAACTGGTCCCCACAAATTCCAAATAATCTTGAAATCCGAAGACTTTGATGATATCGGCAACTGTTGCATGTTGTGATTATGCAGAAATGCTTGACGTACACGTGCTAATTGAGCTAGAGCTACGTCATACACTATTTTGACATGGTTAAATTTTTGTGACTTTTAGTTTTGCAGTGATGCTCATTATTTGGTTTAATTTTTATCTTTCAATGAACTGATTTTCATATAAATTCTAGGAGACATGCGAAGAATATGTATCCATTAACATTCTAAGTTTGAACTATATCCATGGAAAAATAGTAGAGAAATGATGAAAAATGTAGGTGTTGCGTTGGGAGTGTGAGTAAGTGTATATGTGATAACATTATGCATGGAACCTTTTACAGTGTTAGCTTGAATATTGCGTGTTAAGCATACTGGGTAGTGATCACTAATTGACATTTCTGGGACTTTAACCTGTGTGATAACGCAAGGTGTGATTGTATATACATGATCATTGACTGTTGCAGAGTGTGGTGTTACACTTGTCGGCTTATCTACTACATGTAGTGGTTTAAATAATGTTCATAGAGTATGTCATTCCATGCAGAACGAGATCATTAATTGTTAATGAAGTTAATATAATTAAAATCTCCAAAATATAATGATTTCTTGGTTTTCGGTGTAAATGAAATCTAAACTTTGGTCTATTTGTTCATTCCAGCTTGATAATGAATTTTGGGGTCTATAGACATAACAAATAATAAAGGATTTTTGCATTGGGCTTTTAACTTCTAACCCACTAGATTCAGTACATTCATGTTTCATCAAGGACGACATTCTCTAATTTCGTCCCCAACTTTTTTCTGACTTCTCTACACAGTTTATCGTGTAGGGGCAATTTTGTTGTGTATGTATCGGAAGGGTAAGCAGCCATGATTATTTTATTGGCCTTAGTTAAACATGATGTACACTAAGTGATATTTATTTACGTTGACCTTTGTGTCTACTGGACAACTGATAAAGATAGCGATTTTGTAATTTCGGTATAGACTCAATCAATTTCTGTCATACAATTCCACCTACGTTTATCACATATGTTTATTTTGAATCTATGTACATCGCGATTAGAATAAACTGTCCATTTTGTATTATTTGAAATTTGTAACAAAAATCTCGAAATCTGCGCAAAAATCGACTCACGATAGCGTTGTATTGTCCAATCGAATCTAGCCTTCTTTTCATTCGGTGTTTATAACTAAACAAATATGCTCTTCGTTTTAGACGTGGTAGAAACCTCGCGACCTTAAGATAGATTTTGAACTTTAGTTGACCATTTATATTCTATATATTATAAACTTTTAAGGTTAGGAAGTTCGTAAATTAGGTTTTTGTTTTAAAAACAATTCAATCGGATTGAATTGAACGTTTTCCGGAATTCCTAATTTTGAATTTTTTTCACGGACATATAATTTAAATCGCAAGGTAAGAAACTTTACCGTATATTTATACTATATGAATTGTTATTATTGTTCCACAAGATTGAACAAAATTTAAATTTTAAAGTCAATAAATTTAGGCAACGTATTCATGTAACACATATTAGGTGAAATAATATTTTACAAATAAACATACGGATCGACTATTGATGTTTATAGCTATTTGCTGAATGTGTCATGGAATGAAATAATTAAATAATCTGTAAGAGAGATCAATATAAATAATATGTATTTAAAACCAAAAAACGGAAAGTCTGTATTACGAAAAAAACAACATTTCTTAAAGATTTAATAAATACTATGAAGACCTGTAAAAACGTTTTATTTTTCAACATCTTCCAATAGTGTGTTTGATTTTCAAATATAACCACGAAGCCCACAAACATTATGTTTATTAACAAAAAAATAATGCTTTACATGTTTTATTTTCTGCCAACTATTGTTATTAACTTCAAATACCATGAAGAAGCACAAAAACTTAAATTTTACCAAAATATTTTTTATTTTCTGAAAAAATGTTTATTTAAAATAATGAAGACACTCCACCAAAACCCCTCAAATGTACACATTACACTACACAAATATGTAACAGTACCAGAATGTGAGCAAACTAAATAATGGATAATTTGATTGGTAAAAAAAATATCAAATACAATACAAATTAAATGGCATATTCGGAAAACAATTTGACTTTGGCCATTTACAAACACAAAAAACTATGTCAAAGACATAATAAATATAAACACAAGTGTTAATGAATATCAAATAGCATAGGTAGGAATATATTTAATACATTACAAATAATTACAAATTTTATACGGGCTATGTACTGTTATACGGTTTTCATGTTCCAATATATATTTAAATACTTCTCACTCTGGACGATTCAGCTAATAGCAAAGTAAAATCATATTTGTTTAATGTAATAGGTCAATGATTCACTATGTCAATATACATTATATCATATGGTAAGCAAAGTAAATAGATAGATAGATATATTTATAAATATAATTATTTCTACATACAATGTACAATTTACATGACAAAAATATATCAAAACATACATTAAAACAATAAAAAAGCTTGCATGCAATAATAATGCCATGGCAATTAAAATTACATGTAAAGAATGACATAGAAAGCCCTCCACGTAGTTCTTATTTCCATTGTGGTCTTATGACATATAATGTTCTAAAATGTAGACATGTAAATATATAAATACAACAACTGTTTGTAAATTATTTGAAAAGAACTTAATGTAAACAAACCCCGTATGTATTGAAATGATCCACATTAATGTAGTTAAAAGGAAAACATGCTCCTAAAAAATAAATATTATTTAGATAGTGGTGTTCCAGAGTCATTGCTATATGGTGACAAACTATTCCTCAGGGAACACCCATTATAACACCCAAATAGCATTGGCGAATCCGATATTGTGCATTTTAAAAAAGTCAGGAAATTGTTCACGAAATTATATTAGAATTATTAATGGAAGTTGCATTGGTCATTGTTGCTGTTCTGTATAGCACAGAGAATTTGACATGATCCTAACCTCTATGCATGAATATATTACAAAGTTCTTGCGTTGAATATATAAATTTCCGCGAGCAAATCGTGCAACATCGGTCATTTACATTTGTGTTGGAATAACACATCGAGCGTTTTCGTGATACTTTCCGCTTATGAAAACATACACCCGGGATTATAAATATAGACAATATATCAGCTGTTAAATTATGCTAATAGACATTCGAGAGTCGTGTCAAATTCTCTGGACTATATCATCAGCCACATTTATTATTTTGTCTTTTGACAATATGTTGTAATGTTAAGGATACCTTAGCAAAATTTGATGATGGCCCTGATCATATAGTATATATATATATATAGGTAGTCTTCAATTTAGGAGAATATTGAATTGTGAGGAGAAATATTGCCTTGGGAAGTCGCCTTAAAATGATCGCCATCATATCAGCGAAACGTCCTGAAAATTTTGTATGCCTAATACTATGGTTAGTTTCTCATATATTATATCACTCAATTCAATTAAAATTTAAATTACTGTTTAAGGGATATTAATTATTAATATTTTATTGGAGATTCACCAATAAACAAATAAAACCCACATTTTCAAAATATAGGGAGTCCATACTTATTGGCGCACTTCTAATATAGGACACTAAAATATTATTTTCTCTGTTGTATTTACTTTTGTATTTATTTGTAGAATTATTGCATATATATTAACTATCCCACTGTCGACATTTCTGATGAAATACATTTATAAATACATTTGAAAATTAAATGGGGAGTACATGGATGAGTGAAAGTTTTTAGACATATTCCTGAATTTCAGGTTTTTGATTGTACCAAAAAGTTTGTTTTCCTTCATTTTCCCTATATAAATTGTCAATTTTTGAGGATTTCAGATTTTTCGAAATTTCTTACCTTCACCCTTGTACATGTATATTAAAGAATTGTTTACTTGTATATTGATGTATAATGTAGGCCAATGTGTATACATGATATTCTTGAACATAAGTATTATATTTATTTTGTCTTTTCAAATATTATGTTATAGTTAGAACATATTAAGTAAATTTTAATGATTAAAAAGGGCGGAGCGAGCGAAGCGAAGCGAGTCCTTTTTAGTCATTAAAATTTACTTAATATGTTCTAACTAACTTAGAATATAACATTCTGCATTCTGATTGGCCGATAGAAAGTAGCGCCAACGCATGACGTAAAGTCTGTGAAGAGAAAATTTTAATGATTAAATTTTCAGTTAACCGCCTAAATGCGGCGTTTTCATTGGCTCATAATGTAAGTTATATTCTAAGTGTTTGTAAATGGCCAATGGCCAACATTAAATTGACTACAAAAATAAGAACTTAATCAGATGAATCAAGAACCATCCATAGAAACATTTCGCCGGTACAGTATTTATAATTCTGAAATTTAACCAGTTAGCATAATATTCGTGTTAGGTGAAAAGAAATTTTGTCTGATTAAAGGTACTGCCTCACAGATTGGGCTTAATTTTTTGTATATCGTGATTTTCCAACCAACCAAGTATTGATGTAATAGAAAGCCACTGACGGTTGCTTTATGAAATATTTGGTGCAAATAAGCAATTTTAACCACTCTCGATATCGCCCACTGAGTATTTTATTCTTGAAAAAAAGCGCTAAGTTTCCTTCCAACATGTTTTGTAAATTATGTAATTCACATGTGATCGAACTGTAATATCAACAAACTACAGCGTAAACATCAGTGAGGTATTTGGTTCGATTTTCGACGATTCGTTTTCATCAAACGCGAACAAAGTTCAGGCATTTTAAGTAATAGTTGTGTTAATTCTATAGGGTATTAATACCCTATATAATTTTTGATGTAGAAATACTAAATAACTACCAAATGCCGAAGTTTCTCAAGTTATTTTATATGTCAATGTGGTTGTTTATGGGATATACAGCCAACTTTACCAAAATTACGCGAATATTTGACAATTTTATTTTATTTTTGCAATACACCAATATGTGAGGCAGTCCCTTTAATTAGTGCTAATATTGTAGTTTTTTTCTATAAAACGGATAACAAGTCGGACAGGTAAGGCAGCACTCTACATAAACAACAATATAGCACGAAATACATAAAATTACACACAAAAGAAAAACTAATAAATATTACATGTACACCTAACAAGGAAAAACATAACATGATCAAGACAAATAAGAAAAAAAACAGCTACAAAAACATAACACTCTTTTGCAACAGCCTGCTGCCTCAGTCAGTCAAACATAACACTCTTCTCCAACAGCCTGCTGCCTCAGTCAGTCAAACATAACACTCTTCTCTAACAGCCTGCTGCCTCAGTCAGTCAAACATAACACTCTTCTGTAACAGCCTGCTGCCTCAGTCAGTCAAACATAACACTCTTCTCTAACAGCCTGCTGCCTCAGTCAGTCAAACATAACACTCTTCTCCAACAGCCTGCTGCCTCAGTCAATCAAACATAACACTCTTCTCTAACAGCCTGCTGCCTCAGTCAGTCAAACATAACACTCTTCTGTAACAGCCTGCTGCCTCAGTCAGTCAAACATAACACTCTTCTCTAACAGCCTGCTGCCTCAGTCAGTCAAACATAACACTCTTCTGTAACAGCCTGCTGCCTCAGTCAGTCAAACATAACACTCTTCTCTAACAGCCTGCTGCCTCAGTCAGTCAAACATAACACTCTTCTCTAACAGCCTGCTGCCTCAGTCAGTCAAACATAACACTTCTCTAACAGCCTGCTGCCTCAGTCAGTCAAACATAACACTCTTCTCTAACAGCCTGCTGCCTCAGTCAGTCAAACATAACACTCTTCTCTAACAGCCCGCTGCCTCAGTCAGTCAAACATAAAACTTCTCTAACAGCCCGCTGCCTCAGTCAGTCAAACATAACACTCTTCTCTAACAGCCTGCTGCCTCAGTCAGTCAAACATAACACTTCTCTAACAGCCTGCTGCCTCAGTCAGTCAAACATAACATTCTTCTCTAACAGCCTGCTGCCTCAGTCAGTCAAACATAACATTCTTCTCTAACAGCCTGCTGCCTCAGTCAGTCAAACATAACATTCTTCTCTAACAGCCTGCTGCCTCAATCAGTCTAACATAACATTCTTCTCCAACAGCCTGCTGCCTCAGTCAGTCCAACATAACCCTCTTCTCCAACAGCCTGCTGCCTCAGTCAGTCAAACATAACACTTATCTAACAGCCTGCTGCCTCAGTCAGTCAAACATAACACTTCTCTAACAGCCCGCTGCCTCAGTCAGTCAAACATAACACACTTCTCTAACGGCCTGCTGCCTCAGTCAGTCAAACATAACACTCTTCTGTAACAGCCTGCTGCCTCAGTCAGTCAAACATAACACTCTTCTCTAACAGCCTGCTGCCTCAGTCAGTCAAACATAACCCTCTTCTCTAACAGCCTGCTGCCTCAGTCAGTCAAACATAACCCTCTTCTCTAACAGCCTGCTGCCTCAGTCAGTCAAACATAACACTTCTCCAACAGCCTGCTGCCTCAGTCAGTCAAACATAACATTCTTCTCTAACAGCCTGCTGCCTCAGTCAGTCAAACATAACACTCTTCTCTAACAGCCTGCTGCCTCAGTCAGTCAAACATAACCTGAGTAAGGCACAATGCGCTACACATACCGAACGAGAAAATGATCTGCCCAAGTCGCAGCGTCAAAAAGCTGAATGAACTAGTTTCAACAATCAAAAAGCCGAATGTCCAAGCTGAATGACCTAGCACTCAGTCGAATCTTTTACAATATTTTTTATTATGAATTGCCATATAATTGCCATATAAATGCCGAACAGCAACCAAGTAACAACAGTAATTTAACGATTGGCGAACAAGCAAAGTGTTCTGTCATGTGATACCCAATTACAGTAACAGGTGATATACATTTAAGTATGTAAAACATGAATTCTAACACGATCTGCGGATTAATCCATTAGATATAGAGCGGACCTAACAATGTATTATTACCCACATAAAACATACCTATCAAATTGGCTGTTTCTATTTACGCCCAGTATCACGTGACATATTTATGAATGGATGAACGTAAACTTTATAGTAAAATATTCTAAGAGTCACGATGACAAGGCGAGTTGCACGAGAATCCAGTGTTACAGCTATGACGCATCTATTTTTAGAAACTCCAATATACTCTAGAAACCAAGTTTTATTAAAGCTCCTGATAATCAATTCATTTATATTTTTCATTTTATGAAATAGATACATTATAATCGTGTTATTAAAATTGTTTCAATGTTTAAAATGTGGTGTTTCCTTCAGAAAATTACGAAGGTCGTTTTCATTAACGAGGGAGGTAATTGTACCAGCTAATAAGCCACTCAATTTCAGCGTGGAATTATGTTCAATGTCAAATGAGTGAAAATGGAATGCGCACAGTTAAATAGTGCGGGATATTATCGTACTTAGAATCGAAATAAAAACTCTGTTCTTCTATATTGTCGGTGAATAAAACACGGGCACTCGTTCGGATGCGGAAAATTAAATCACTCGTGCTACGCACTCGTGATTTAATTTTTCCGCATCCGAACTCCTGCCCGTGTTTTATTCACCGACAATAAACGCGAACAGATTTTTATTTCTTAACCATAATATTATTATATATTAAATCCCAAGCAGCCTTATTATAAAGTCAGAATATGATGCTAAGGGCTTGTTTTCATAGTGATTATGGATGGATCACATAGACCAGCAATTAATTCAAAATCCTGAAAACAGAGAAAATAATACCCTGGTATTGAACTGTTTACACTTGTATTCTTTTGGTTTATTTAAATATCGTTTTGAGTGTTTTATGTCAAATATGCTACAGTTACGAATACATTTTTCACGTATTTCATGTATACACATACATGGCTTTTCGATGTACAGACTACCTAAGATATGTGAGTTGGTATATTATATTGCTGTACAACTTATGAATATGTTGTCGTCCAAATAATGATGCTAGAGACAAGTAGAATTATAACAGGAGGAGTTATATACTGGCCGTAGTTCTTTATCGAAGGATGTGTCATTTTGTGGATGTAACATTTAAAGTTAGTCATTCATTATGTCTATGTAAAGGCAAACTTTACTTATTGGCCTATCCGATTTTGTAGGAGGGGCTTATCGTACTGACTGCAACACTATTCTTTTCGTTGAGTAAAACTAATAAGGCTTATCAGCAATTCACCATTTCGAGATCATCTGAAAAGGGTCAGAATTTGAATTGAAATTTTACAGGACATAGTTGGCTCTGGGAATTTGACTTACCACTGATGTATGTGGATGCAGTTTGAAAAAAACTATTTTTTGTAGAATATCTACTTTTTGTTCTATAATGCATTTTGTTTACATTTCAGGTACAAAATGCATACATTTTTATTATTTATACTACATGTATTATATTGATCAGTTTCGTTGTATGAACCTGGCAAGAATATATACAGGGAACGGAATCACGGGTTTTTACCGTGACTCACCTGTCGTCCAATCACCGCTCTCCTATAAAAATTGTAATTGCACTGAAATGAAAGTTTAAACGTACGAATTGAATTTTTATTCAATGAAAAGACGAAATTAGCATTTTTAAATCATACACCATTCATTGAAATAGGTGTGATCAACACGCTAATCGCTCTTTTGTCTCGTTTTCCACGATACTAGCCGTTTTCCAACTTAAGGATCTCACAATGTATTGTGGTGAATTATCTTAAACTTGTGTTTACTAATAATTAATAACTCTAGTCGTTCGCAAACGTATTGTATATTTAAGTTTGACTTCGAACCTGAGAAATATCTTGATTTCATTATGGAGAAAAAACATAGAATTGCATTAGCTAGGTTTAGAACTCCCTCTCATAGCCTTTGCATATAATCTGGAAGATACGAAAACACACCCAGATCAGAACGATTTTGTATGTCTTGCACAATGAAGAAAGTCGAGACAGAATTTCAATTTCTATTAGTTTGTCCGCTGTATCGCGAGCTAAGACAGAAATATTTTAAACAGTATTATTGCCACTGGCCAACCATTCAAAAATTTGAAAATTTAATGTCTTCAAAGTCAAAGAAAACTATTTGTGCTCTCGCTAAATATATATATTTTGCAAATAATGTACGCATCTCTTAATGTTGGTATTATTATATTATTGGGTTGAATGTCTATTGTCTAAATCCATCCCATATATGTGACTGATTGTCTGTTGAAATGTTATACGTGTAACATGGTATGTTATATCTCTTGTTGCCTGTGATTGTCCAAAGCCCGGCTGGTGGAGTAATGAGCGTTTGGACTAGCCATACAGCTTACGAAGCCAGTCGGAATTTGAACACACAACGCTTAATATCAATATATTCATTCCATATTGTTTGTCTGCTGAAAATTCACGTTCTTCATCTTTGTTATTTGTTATAAGCATTGTATTATGCTTTATGCAAAATAAACTTTCGTATTCGTATACGTTTACAATTAAATAATACATCCCTGCTCGTGATAGGCTTAGTTTTATGCACAATTATCAACTCATTCTTGAATTACATTGTATTTGAATTCAAAATACGCCGATTCGCCATGTTTGTTTAGCAACCAGTTTATTATTTCTCAACAATTATAGTACTTTTACAGCTTAAGGATCTCGAAATGTATGAAGGTAGATTATCTAAAACTTATTTTTGCCATTTAATAATACATCACTGCTCGTGATAGGCTTAGTTTTGTGCACAATTATCACCTCATTCTTGAATTACATTGTATTTGAATTCAAAATACGCCGATTCGCCATGTTTGTTTAGCAACCAGTTTATTATTTCTCAACAATTATAGTACTTTTACAGCTTAAGGATCTCGAAATGTATGAAGGTAGATTATCTAAAACTTATTTTTGCCATTAAATAATACATCCCTGCTCGTGATAGGCTTAGTTTTGTGCACAATTATTACCTCATTCTTGAACTATTTGAATTCAAAATATGCCAATTCTCCGTGTTAAAAGTACATGTTTTTTTTATGTTAATGTTTAGCAAGTTTGGTTGCTCTATGTCCACCATAAATTATTATAGATAAACATGTATGATAAACAATACTTTTGAAATTTATAAAGCATGGTTAATTTATAACAGTTGCTGTCCATGTTTTACGTAATTACAGTATACAACCGGAAACTCCCCGCTGAGACTACTGAGACAATATGAGATTGCTGTCTAGATAATGTACCTATCACAGATAGATAGGCAAGATATATCTATCTATCTATCCTATCACAAGTTCAATACAATTATACCACCCTCCCGTTGTGTAATCTACATAATTGTGTCTGTGACAGTAATTAAATCATTGTATTTGTTACACCACAGGAACTTGCATTCAAATAAATAAAAACATTACTACACAGTCTACACTATTAAATTATAATTAAATACCATTCATTGAAATAGGTGTGATCAACACGCTAATTGCTCTCGCTGTCCACGATACTGGCCATTGTGCAAGTTAATGATCTCAAAATGTATACATTGTAGTAGCAAAGTATCTAAAACTTGTTTTTACCATTACATAATACATCCCTAATCGCGATAGGCATAATTTTATGTACAATTATCATATCATTCTTGAATTACATTGTATTTGAATTTAAAATACGCCGATTCGCCATGTTTTTTTAGCAACCAGTTTATTATTTCTCAACAATTATAGTACTTTTACAGCTTAAGGATCTCGAAATGTATGAAGGTAGATTATCTAAAACTTATTTTTGGAACTATTTGAATTCAGAATACGCCTATTCGTCATGTTTTCAGTAACCACTTTATTATTTATATAGTTATTTTTAAGCTTAAGGATCTCGAAATGTATAAAGATAGATTATCTAAAACTTATTTTTGCCATTACACAATACAGAACAGAACAGAACGGAACAGAAGTTTATTGTCGTAAACAGTACAGTTTCTTGACAAAACAACAAACATATATACAATACATTTTTTACACACAATAGTCATGTGATGCATGTCACGGTAACATAATAATAAATACACAACAGTTTTATTTTGAAACAAAAGATAAAATGCCAGTAATAATAGTAATAGTAATACATCCCTGCACGAGATAGTCATAATTTTATACCCCATTTTTTACATTTGAATTATTTCACTTCAAAATATGCCAACTCTGTGTGCTTTCAGTACACCTTTTCATTCATTCACGTTAGTTATAGCAAATTTCCAGCTTCGTGATGTCAAAATGATTGAAAGCAAATTATGTCAAACTTATTTATATATCATCACATAATCAATCCCTGCTCGGAATAGGCATACTTTTATGCACATTTATTTATACGATTTTGAAATATTTCAATTAAAGATACGCCAATCTCCGTGTTTATAGTACATTTTTATGCTATAATGTTTAGCAAGTTTGGTTGCTTTTATATGAATACGAAAGTTTTTTTTGCATAAAGCATAATACAATGCTTATAACAAATAAATACAAATAACAGAGATGAAGAACGTGAATTTTCAGCAGACAAACAATATGGAATGAATATATTGATATTAAGCGTTGGGTGTTCAAAGTCCGACTGGCTTCGTAAGCTGTATGGCTAGTCCAAACTCTCATTACTCCACCAGCCGGGCTTTGGACAATCACAGGTAACAAGAGATATAACATACCATGTTACACGTATAACATTTCAACAGACAATCAGTCACATATATGGGATGGATTTAGACAATAGACATTCAACCCAATAATATATTGATACCAACATTAAGAGATACGCACATTATTTGCAAAATATATATATTTAGCGAGAGCACAAATAGTTTCCTTTGACTTTGAAGACATTAAATTTTCAAATTTTTGAATGGTTGGCCAGTGGCAATAATACTGTTTAAAATATTTCTGTCTTAGCTCGCGATACAGCGGACAAACTAATAGAAAATGAAATTCTGTCTCGACTGTCTTCATTGTGCAAGACATACAAAATCGTTCTGATCTGGGTGTGTTGTCGTATCTTCCAGATTCTATGCAAAGGCAATGAGAGGAAGTTCTAAACCTAGCTAATGCTATTTCTATGTTTTTTCTCCGTAATGAAATCAAGATATTTCTCAGGTTCGAAGTCAAACTTAAATTTACAATACGTTCGCAAACGACTAGAGTTATTAATAGTGGCGTACCAACTTTGTAAAAATGTATCAATGATCCTTTGTTTAATGGAAACAAAAGGTATATCTATCTCGGACTGGTTATTTCACACGTACGTAAATCCATGTGTTTTTAATATATTTTTTATACAAAAGGCCCAATTTTTCGAGTTATATGTATTACCAGAATCAACATCTTCTTTCAGCATTAAGTATACTAGCTTAGCAATTTCTGAATTGTCAAGTTGTAAGATTTTCGTCCAATACTTAACCATTCGAATTTGTCGTATTATGAAAAATGGAAATCGCCCTAGCTCCCTATGCAATGCTGAAAGATTAGTTGATTTTCTAACACCCAATAATCGTAGAAATTTTGTATGTATTTTCTCAACATCATTACCTTCATGCATTACCCAAACTTCAGAGCCAAAGTTAAGGATTGAACCTACAAGCGAGTCAAATAGTTTGCATTTCTGGGATACAGGTAACTCAATGTTGCTAAATATGGTAAACACATTATGTAGGGGAAAAGATGCATGCTGAGCAATAATTTTCTGGGTTCGGTACCAGTTACCATTCTTTAGAAGAGTGATTCCGAGATATTTAAATGAGTCCACCAGTTCTATAAGTGAATCATTGATATAAAAGTCATGTCGCGTATGCCTTCCCTTTTCAAAAATCATTGCTTTAGTTTTAGACGTATCAATTTTGAGGCCCCAAAGACGGCAATACCTTTCAACATCTAACATCATAGCCTGCAATGTTTCTGGTGACTTAGCAAAAAGTACCTGGTCGTCTGCAAAAAGTATTAAAAATAATTGGAGTTCATTAACAGAAAATATACTATCTAGGTCTGTGTTGATATTATTAAAAATATCGTTCACAAAGAACATGAATAACAGAGGAGAACTTGGGTCTCCTTGTTTTAAGCCCATGTGTGATTCGAAGAAATCCGAGTACGAAGAATTATACCTAACGCACGATCTAACAGTCTTGTACATTGATTTTAGAGCATTGCTTTTATACTATTATAGAACCGTGTATGATAAACACTATTTATGAAAATTATAAAGCAGTGTTAATTCATCTGCAGTGGCTGTCTATGATTTACTAATTAACAGTATCACCGGAAACTCCCGCTGAGACTGAGACAATATGAGATTACTGTCTAGACAATGCACCAATCACAAGTTCAATACCGACCTCCCGTAGTGTAATCTACTTTTTGTGACAGTAATTAAACCATCCCTTTGTTACACACAGATTAAGGGAATTCATCAGACCTAGGACCAGTATTTTATAACTGGTGAAAATAAAGAATATTTAATTGAATGGAATCTGTTAAGTATATATTATATATATCGTAACTTAGTTTCATTATACAGATTCCCAACAATCACGGATGAATGTAGGAATGTACAACCATAAGATACAAATATAGACTCAGAGAATAAAAGCGTTTTATTCTAGGACGAAACTGTACAGAACGGAACCACGCTGAGTCATATAGATCGCTGTAAATTTGAAACCCGTTTCTTGAATTTTAACCAGAGAGACAGAACCCTTTATTAAATTAAAGTTATGTGACAGACGGGATGTACAGGCTGGAACCACGCTGAGTCATATAGATCGTTGTAAACTTGAAACCTGTTTGTATGAACGATAGCCAAAAAAGCAGCTTCAAATTGTAGCACATTAGAAGTAAACACTTAAACAACATAAAAATAAAGATGAGTTTTAGTAAGTTTACAAAGAGTCAAAGGGAGAAAAACATAATTTAATAGATATATACGTTTTTAATTGTATTGACTATCTACCTATTGTGCTATGAGGAAGTTTGGTACGGAATACATGCATTATTGATTCTGAAATGAAAGCCTAAGAAACCGCTACGTTCGTAAATGTATGTCCTAGTAAATTCAAATATATATTTAAATTGATTTGTGTTATTCCTCACTGACAATAAATATAAACGCAAGTCAGGCGGCGGTTACACATAATAGTTCAAATGTTCGTCCATCAAGAAAGCAACTTGAAATATTTGTAATCATAAATACTTATTACGACATCAAAATGAAGATAAAATATATTAAGTTTTTTAACAGTCCTACGTAGAACAATATAATTTCAGTTAAATTCGTAAATGTATGTTCGAGTATATTTGAATATGTTTGAATAAACTTTTTTTACCACTACCTACCAATATGAACGCAAGGTAGACGGTAGTAACAAATAAAAAAATCAAATATCTAATTGCATGAGTGTCTACCGGTCCATGTAATATTCTAATGACACAATTCATTCAACGTTATTACAAAACATGGTCATTTAACAAACATGAATGCATTTATTACAACTGAACTGCATATTCATATAGTTAACACTCATTTGGATCAAAATTGTGCCTGCTCTCACATATATACATATTTTATGTCCACACATTCATGTGTGTCCTAAAGTTGTAAATATGTCTGCCATATAAACATTGTATTTCTCTTAACACATGAACCAGTCTAACCTACTTCTCCTCCTAACCCAATGACACAATTAGATACGATACAATACAAGTTTGTAGGTTATAACCTTTTCCTTTATAAAAATTAAAACGGGCATAAATGTACTTTAAATAAATGTATTAAACGCTGTAAACGTACATGGTACATAAATCACAACTATTAGGGCGTAACGTTTTGTCATATAATGAAACAATTCAGATATACACTTAGTTATGTCGTTTTTTCATACATAATAAAAAGTTACCCCAACCACTTGCAAAAATATTGACAAAGATCAATTGTAAAACATTTCAACGATCGAAACTAATTTTAAATTGAATATGAGTTGAGAATCTTATTTACTATCAGTATAGTAAAATAAAACCAGCCTTTTTAGGACCTAATCACCGAAACTTTATTAATTGTACATAAATTAACAAAATTTGCATATTGAAATGATATAATTTTTCGAAAAATATTTTCAAGTGTAGCTACTTTATATAACTTAATATAATGAAATTATTATTGTATATAAGCTGATGCATTTGAATAATTGTAGTGACTTATTGTACACCTATAAACTTTCAAATTGCACCGTTCCCCACCAACTCTTTTATAAAAGCAAAAGGAAAACTTTAAAACTATGAACAGTGTGCACTATCGGCATGCTCTTAAAATTGATTTACGTTTATATACCTTCATTAGAACTTAATTTAATGTTTGTTCTTAACTATAACTGGCAAATCAAATTTTTGATTTCCGCGCATCCGCACAAGGTAATGGATTTCATCAGATGCCACAACCGTTTGAGTTACTTTTAGCAATCAATTACCTACAATGTATAGCTCAAGTTAGCAAACAAGTGAACATAATGCAAACATGTTTTGAAAGAATAGAAAAAATGGAAATTATCTAATATAATTAATAGGAAAAATTACGGTTCGAAAAACCTTTGTCCTTTCAAAACTTAATTGGTCCATTAACTGTTCTTTCAAATACGCCGTAAGTTTTTGTAAAATCAGGTGAATATATATTCTGTGATTTTTATAGAGAGATAGATAGATTAATTTCTACATACAATGCACAATTTACATGACAACATATACCAAAATGATTATATTAAGTCATATACCAAAACATGCATTACAACAATAAACGAACATGCACGCAATAATAATGGCATGGCAATCAACATTACATATAAAGGATGGCACAAAAAGAACCACAGGTAGTTTTTATTTCCATTGTGGTCCTTTGACATATAATGAAATAACATGTAGACATATAAATATATAAGTACAACAACAGTTTATAAATTATGTGACAAGAACTTTACGTAAACAATACCCCGTATATACAGAAATGTTCAATATTAATGTACATGTATATAAAAGAAAGAAAACATGCCCCCAAATATTAAATAGTATTTAAATAATGGTGCTTAACTCATTGTTTAAAACATTGAAATTGTTCCGGAGTCCCTGATAATCAATCTGTAGCAAACTATTCTACAGGGAACACCAATTATGAGCAAATGATTTAAGCCCAAAACCCTTTACTTTTGGACCTGCGAATATTTTGCTGTCGTACAGGGCAATTTCATGACCACTTTCGCTTGACCAACGGTTACCCTGATCCTTGTGGGGTAATTATGAACTGTGCTTACATGGGGTTAAATGCGCACTCTTGTAACGGGGTGTACACGATGATCAATTATCTTTGTTTAGTACATTTTAGGAATTAATTTGAGTCGATAATTGCGTTAATTGCGTTTGTAATTCTATACACAGGTAACTATATCATTGAAAAAAGAATAAAAACAAAATAATGATTTTTGGTAAAATATATACATCTAAAAAATCAAGTTATTTATCAGCTTCAGTTTCAAAAAGAAGTTTTTTTACCAATATTACATTTACCTGTGGTTCGATATTTTAAGACAATTTACTATAGGCCTATGGCCGCTGGCAGTTTTATAGATTACATATCCACCTATGACACTATTTTTGCTAATCATTGTTTCTTTATTTCCGAATTACAATTTCTCCTTTCCAAGTTTATCGGTTTTCTGCTTTATAGATATCACGTGTTATCTTTGCTTTTTGCAGCGTCATCATGGGCACCGGAAGTGGAACTCGAAATCAAATGCCCGGATGGATGGTCGGATGGTTTTACACAACCGCAATAATTTGCACTATTGATGCAAGTTTTGTCGTCTTCAGACCACATACATTGCCGGGTGGCTTTCTGAACAAATATTTTGGTCTATGTAAGTATGTTTGCCTCAGTTAAATGGCTGTATTCAAAGTTTTTTTTCCAAATATCTACATAATTATGTCGTTCGGTTTTATATCTACTTCCGCATATAAAATCTATAAAACAAAACTATAGTGTAAATGTTCATTTATTTCAAGTACATTTTATATTATCTCAAAAAGACCATACACCAGTGATAATTATACGCATCAAAATTAAAAATACATTTTGTGGTGCGTTATTACAGTTTGGTTCTGTATTCTGACCATTTCATCATAGAGATCAACTCAGTAAGAAGTCGGTTGTACAGAGTTGCGTATACCTTATTTCGCTGGCTTAGAATAAGAAGGTCGTAAGTACAAAATCGATATTTTGAGAAAACATGAAAAAAGCTGTCTGAAAACTACTCTTTACTTAAACCGATATGCGAACACTACCTAAACGAACCCAATGACAAAGCTGTGCCTATTTTATTAATAAAGGATCCCTAAAGGTTCGCGAAACTAGCAAAATTTTATCGGTAACTAAACCCTTCTGTATCGGGGTTTAGTGGGCGGCAGGTGTTATGTTTAATGGACGACTTGCATCATTTCGGCAGATCTTCTTTCCCCCGTTGCGCTACATTTACTAGACAACACCCAAGCCTGTTCGGTCACGCAAGATGAAGGGAAATACAGCCAGTAGTCTAATTCCCTTTCTCGTCCCATTTCAAGCCTCGTTTTTGCTGCAATTTGCCGATAGAAAGCCATGTCCTTTCACTTATAAGCTTTTATCAATTTATAAGCCTGTTCTTGTGTACCGACGACCGAAAACCTTGCACATGCCAAACATATTTCGTAAATCCAATAATCAAAGCCAATACTTTCATGGACTATCTCGTCGCATAAAACTCTCGTTTCCAATCGTTCTCTGAATTTTCTTTATGGTATGGGCCCGATGCACCATGTCCAACTTTGGGTCCCATGAACAGCGACCGATAAGACGCTTAGGTCTATATAGAGTTATAGAGGGGAGATTTAGAAAAACGCTTATAAATTAAAAACCGTTATAACAATCAACCGTATGCAAACGGGGTGATTTAGTTTAATTATTTATCTTTCAAACAGTCTTAATTTGGAAAAAATAAATTAAAATCATTTTGGTCCTTTTTAATCTTTTTTATAGTCACTATCATTCATAAAGATAAAGAATGAATTGGAAATAGTAGTTACACTGTCAGGTCGTTTACTATTCTAATAAAAATCACATCATCCGTATGCGAACGGCTTCGTTTAGAAAAATAAATTATCTTTCCAATGATGTAATTAGTAAACAATTATTTTAAAAAGATTTTGGTCCTTTATGATGCTTTTGGAAAAAAATACCATTTTTTCTCCATTTTTTACCGATACAGATTACGTAATAACCCGGTTAATTGTTTTGTGACCCTTCCCGCTGCGATCGTCTCAGCATGCGGTGTAATTATACATTCGCCTGAGGGGTTATAAACTTGCTATATATTTCATGTTTGTTAGATTATGAATTTTAGATCGAAGATTTTGTATTATATGGGTTGGTTTAATTCGCGTTAATCAAAAATGGTAACAGCTGCGGACAATATTCATGTACATGTTGATATTATTAATGATATGTTTAAGTACAATTGAATTGCCGTTTATATTGATGTATTTGTAGATGTATCATTTGTTGAATAACTGCATTTAATAAGTCTTGAGGTATTCTTCCCAGTGTATTGTGTAGTAAAATTAACAAGAACCTAACAAAATCAATATGACTTATAACTGTCGATGTAAATGAAATTGATCATTTTTGTATACCTTGTCTGCCAATATCTATGTAATTGTGTAATCTTTGACTAGTCGAGGGCTTTTCAGTTTAAACCAGTCTCTTGTAGTAATATAAAATATGTGGAATTGAATAATAAAATATACATACACTATATTGGGAAATGTCACTACTAGTAGTTAATAAATGGCTGTATTAAATCACTTAACAACATTGGACGCTTAAAACAGTGGTTGCTTGATACGGATACACGGGTCCATCTGGCTGTATTCAATCACTTAGCAACAATTGACGCTTAAAACAGTGGTTGCTTGATACGGATACATGGGTTCAGCTGGCTGTATTCAATCACTTAGCAACAATTGACGCTTAAAACAGGTGGTTGCTTTATACGGGTACACGGGTACATCTGGCTGTATTCAACCAATTAGCAACAATTGACGCTTAAAACAGATGGTTGCTTAATACGGATACACGGGTTCATCTGGCTGTTTTCAACCAATTAACAACAATTGACGCTTAAAACAGATGATTGATTAATACGGATACACGGGTTCATCTGGCTGTATTCAATCAATTTAGCAACAAGTGACGCTTAAAACAGATGGTTGCTTAATACGGATACACGGGTTTAGTTAACGACAAATTAATGCGCGAGACTACAATTCATTGTCACGGAACATGATTCGGATGTTGCATTATTATCAAACAAACATGAATGGCATAAATGGTTACTAAATTGTGTTAGTTTTACATGATCAAATTTAAATCCAGATATTTTTAAACGTAAAATCGATAACTTAAAATAGCTACCGGGTAACTTTAACAACCCAGATTCAACATTTAAATATGTAATACATGTATATGACATGTAGTTTTCGCGTTGTCTATAAGCGCTCACATTACACTTTGAAACAACATCCTTTATTACTATAAAACAAGTATTTTTAAAGTAAATACAAAAAATATGTACTACATACTCAAAAATTAGAATTAGACCTGACTTAATTTATAAAACAATTATATCATGAATCGCGTATTTTGAAATTATATCATTATATAAATTATCTTGATGATATTAAGTTTTATCAAATTTAGTTACAAACATTACCATTTAAAGTTCAATCTTTCAACATAATAATTATGCCATGATGAGATATAAATCGTATTTGGTTTAAACAAACAAATATCCTCCAATTATTTGGTTGTGTTAAATGTATGTGCCGAACGAATGAACAAATTCAAAATAATTAGAAAAATATTTATCATGTATCAATACCATGCTTCTGTTAATCTAGCGATGTGTTCTCTACGGGGTGTAGTCCATTGCCCACTATATTTATTATTGACCAGGATGATTGTGCAGCTGCAGACACCTGCTGTTTAGATTCGTGTTCTCGCGTTCACAGTGAAATTTCGGAATAGTTCTGCTTTCCTTGGTACTCCATAAGGGTGGCTATCAATAAACTGTTGTTATGCGATAAAGACCGATGTTATCCGCATGGGATAATGGAGTAGTCTGGTTCACCACATTCTTACAAAATGCTTCTTTTTTGGATATTTTTTTTGAAATCGTAAACCATCGAGAACATGTCACGTGCCCCTCCATGGTCATTTTACTTTTGGCAATCCAATATAACCTGCGGCTCAAGGCCGCAGGTTAATAACCCGCTATCGCTAGTTGATGCAAAACACTGTAATTATAGCCATGGGATGAAAACTTGGGTATGCGACATTCTGTCCAACACCCAGGTGGTCTTTTAGTGCTGTTATAAATGTCTTTAGTAAATTCTAATTTACCCATCTCGTTACTTAGGAATATGAAAAAAGATTTTCATATAAGGTTCTGGTACGGTAATATAAACCCTTGGTAATTTTGTTTCGGCGACAGTTGGACTTTAGGTTTACAACATCACTTTAAGTTTGTATTGTGACGCAATCGGGTCCATGTTGATTTTAGTGACGTTGATGGAAGGCGCGAGATGAGCTGATCGACGTTAATGTGCTTAGCTTTTTCGAATACAATGGACTTCTAACAATTAATTATTATGTCAAGTTTCGTCATATTATCTCCCAATCGTCTACGATTTTCAGAGATAAATGGGGTGGTTCGCATTATTGTATAGTGCATACTGAGTTAATTGGTCCTCGTATATAGAGCACAGGAAATCTGCCGAGTCTATCGCATTGAAATAATACAAAAAGTCGGTTGCTATGTAAAACAGTGATACGGAACGGAAACAGTGTTTTTAAAAGTACTTCAGTGCACTTATGACTCTAAATACATCTCAATAGGGCGGTCTAGTACTGATTATTGTAAATATGCAAGATTTTGCACGTATCCAAATAGAACACTTTCTGGTACATATAGGTGGTGGCTTCTGGCGTCACGTCAGCATGTGCAAGGTAGCAAAATGATATCCTTAAGTCAGACAGGGAAGGTAGCACTCAATCAGCCGAACACATAAAACATTAAAAAAAGACAAGGCACAATGCCATACTGAACCAACCGAGCACAGAAAACATAAAACACATACAAGGCACAAAGTAAATAATCCGCCAAAGTCCAAGCTGTCGAAAAGCTGAATATGCTAGTTTCAGCAACCAAAATGCTAAATGCCCAAGTCACTGAAGAATTTCAAGCATACCGATTTCAGGCCATTACCCTTAATTAATTTTCAATGTATCTGTTGTAACGACAATTTTGCCGAATTGAAGCCTTAATAAATATGTATCAACCTAGCCTTTATCACTATCCATATACCGAAATCATCAACCTAACATTGATCACTATCCATATACCGAGATCATCAACCTAACATTGATCACTATCCATATACCGAAATCATCAACACTATCCATATACCGAACTCATCATCCTAACATTGATCACTATCCATATACCGAAATCATCATCCTAACATTGATCAATATCCATATACCGAGATCATCATCCTAACATTGATCATTATCCATATACCGAAATCATCATCCTAACATTGATCACTATCCATATACCGAGATCACCATCCTAACATTGATCACTATCCATATACCGAAATCATCAACCTAACATTGATCACTATCCATATACCGAAATCATCATCCTAACATTGATCACTATCCATATACCGAGATCATCAACCTAACATTGATCACTATCCATATACCGAAATCATCATCCTAACATTGATCACTATCCATATACCGAAATCATCATCCTAACATTGATCACTATCCATATACCGAAATCATCATCCTAACATTGATCACTATCCATATACCGAGATCATCAACCTAACATTGATCACTATCCATATACCGAAATCATCATCCTAACATTGATCACTATCCATATACCGAAATCATCATCCTAACATTGATCACTATCCATATACCGAGATCATCATCCTAACATTGATCACTATCCATATACCGAGATCACCATCCTAACATTGATCACTATCCATATACCGAAATCATCAACCTAACATTGATCACTATCCATATACCGAAATCATCAACCTAACATTGATCACTATCCATATACCGAAATCATCATCCTAACATTGATCACTATCCATATACCGAAATCATCAACCTAACATTGATCACTATCCATATACCGAAATCACCATCCTAACATTGATCACTATCCATATATCGAGATCATCAACCTAACATTGATCACTATCTATATACCGACATCACCAACCTAACATTGATCACTATCCATATACCTAGATCATCATCCTAACATTGATCACTATACATATACCGAAATCATCAACCTAACATTGATCACTATCCATATACCGAAATAATCAACCTAACATTGATCACTATCCATATACCGAAATCATCATCCTAACATTGATCACTATCCATATACCGAAATCATCAACCTAATGTTGATCACTATCCATATACCGAAATCATCAACCTAATGTTGATCACTATCCATATACCGAAATCATCAACCTAACATTGGTCACTATACATATACCGAAATCATCAACACTATCCATATACCGAACTCATCAACCTAACATTGATCACTATCCATATATCGAGATCATCAACCTAACATTGATCACTATCTATATACCGACATCACCAACCTAACATTGATCACTATCCATATACCTAGATCATCAACCTAACATTGATCACTATCCATATACCGAAATCATCATCCTAACATTTATCACTATCCATATACCGAAATCATCAACCTAACATTGATCACTATCCATATACCGAAATCATCAACCTAACATTGGTCACTATCCATATACCGAAATCATCAACACTATCCATATACCGAACTCATCAACCTAACATTGATCACTATCCATATACCGAGATCATCAACTTAACATTGATCACTATCCATATACCGAAATAATCATCATAACATTGATCACTATCCATATACCGAAATAATCATCCTAACATTGATCACTATCCATATACCGAAATCATCAACCTAACATTGATCACTATCCATATACCGAAATCATCAACCTAACATTGATCACTATCCATATACCGAAATCATCATCCTAACATTGATCACTATCCATATACCGAAATCATCAACCTAACATTGATCACTATCCATATACCGAAATCATCATCCTAACATTGATCACTATCAAATACCGAGAGCATCAACCGAACATTGATCACTATCCATATACCGAGATCATCTGAATGGTTTACATTACATCGCGGTTGCAGACAAGGTGATCCTCTGTCTCCCTACCTGTTTATATTATGTGCAGAAATTCTATCTATATTGATAAGACAAAACAACAACATTAAGGGTTTAAATGTTAATGGAACAGAATTTTTAGTTTCACAATACGCAGATGATACTACTCTTATACTAGATTGTACAGAAATGTCACTAAGAACAACGATGTCAGTGTTAAAATTTTATGGTAGTATCTCAGGCCTTAAGATAAACATTGATAAAACAAAAGCTGTTTGGATAGGCTCCTTTAAAAATAGAAATATTATCATTTGTCCTGATTTAGGTATAAATTGGGAAATGAATAGCGTTAAATAACTTGGAATCATATTATCTAAAGATCTCCAAGAAATGGTAGAGATTTACTATCAGAATAAAATCAATGACATTAAAAGGTTATTTACAGTATGGTCTAAAAGAATACTGACTCCAAATGGAAGAAATGTAATAATCAAAACATTGGCATTATCAAAAATAAATCATTTAATACTCAGTTTACCTAACCCTAACATTGACACAATTAGAAAATTAAAAACTATGATTTTTAAATTTCTATGGAATAATAAACCAGATAAAGTCAAGAGAAATTGTATTGGACTAGTCTTGTATGTTTAAGGGTACTAGATCTGGAAAACTTTATGAAAGCCTTAAAACTAACCTGGCTTAGAAGATATCTCACAAACTCCACTAAATAGTTTAAACTGGTCGAAGAACTGTGTCCTAATATTACACTTTTTAGTGTATTTGGCAGTGATTTTGAACGAAAATTGTTACAAATACACATAACCAATTTTGGAAAGATGTCCTAAAAAGCTACACACAGTTAGTAGAAAAACATGCAATAAATTCTTGGCAAGACTTTATACATTTACCAATTTGGCTTAATAACATTTTTAGAATTGGAGGGCAAAGTGTTTATTACAAAAAATATCTTCTCATAAATGACATTCTAGATTCAGATGGAAATTACTACACATATGAAATGTTTCGACAAAAACAAACTTTTTACAATATAACAACCTTATCAATGCCATAAAGGCAGGCTGTAACTAATTTGCAATTACCCCTAAACAAACTGAAAAAGTATATATTAACCAACCTTTACACATTAAACTTATTACAAGCTCCAAGAAGGGTTGTAAAAATATATATGACTCCTTAATCAGCAAAAATGAGACTATAACATCAAAATCAAAATGGGAAACATAGTTAAATCTACCAGAACAATTTGGATGGAAATACATTTTTAACTCCCCTTTCAAAATTACTAATAATTCTAACCTACAATGGTTCCAATACAGAATTATCCACAGGGTTTTAGGCACTAACTCATTGTTATTTAAAATGAATCTCTGTAATAATAATATTTGCACTTTTTGTAATCAAGAAGAAGAAACTTCATACCACTTATTTTATGAATGTCATTTTGTGTCCCAATTTTGGCAATCACTGAAACAATGGACAAACAATCCTAACCAAGAAATAAGAATAAATTGGACACAGTGCGACATTCTCCTTGGTTGCCCAAATATCCAGACAGCTACAAATGTCTTATTAAATACTGTATTAGTAATAGCAAAAAAAATATATCTATACATGTAAAATTAAATCGTGCATACCTAACCTGACAAATTGCAAAACATATTTACTATCTCATTTAAGAGTAGAACAATACATAGCCAAAAAGTCCTTTTCTACACACAACTTCAATAAGAAATGGAACTGTTACATGGAGGGAGACCCTTCACAAATTAATCTCCTCACCACCAACATCACAAAACTGTACTACAATAAGATCGTGTAAAGATTAATGCAAACATGCTTTTTGTGTTTCCTATTTTAACAGCATTGGAAAACACAACACCATACCTAACCCTTGCCTTTTATTTCTTTCTAGTTTTCTTATCCTTATTTCAAAAGTTGTCGTTAGACATACAATAATATTTTGTTAAAATTATATTTGTAATTTATGTTGCTGACATTGGCGTGACAAACTTTTATTAATACTTATTATACATTCGTGCCGAATTGAAGTTCGCAAAGTACAAATTTTATTAAACAATATTTTTTTCTGAATTTAAAATTACATGACATGTCAACACATTCAGACAAGAGTTAATATACCTTCATTATGCCGTTTTTAGCTGAGTAAATATTCCAACTTATTTTGAAAGCGTTTGTGTTTTGTGAACTTAAATCTTAAACAGAAGTGAAGCTAACTATACTGCTCCCAGGATTATGTGATACTAACAAACATGAATCGGTTTGGTCATCTGTGGCACAATTAGTTTTACAAATTACTAGAGTAAACAGATAAGTTCAGTATTGTACTCAAAACATCACTTATAAACCGTACACGTCTGATTAATCCTCCTTTGCGGAATATAACAAATGTTCCGCCTTTCACGATATCCTGGGCACACTATAAGATCTTATTTATTCTTTGTGTAATTTGTGCTTTGCACCCATATGTATACATGTTATGCCTTGTTTGTGTTTATGTTTACCACGTGTTATATCAGCAACGAAATAAATAATTACAAATAAAAAACATTGGTCACTATCCATATACCGAAATCATCAACCTAACATTGATCACTATCCATATACCGAGATCATCATCCAAACATTGATCACTATCCATATACCGAAATCATCATCCAAACATTGATCACTATCCATATACCTAGATCATCAATCTAACATTGATCACTATCCATATACCGAAATCACCAACCTAACATTGATCACTATCCATATACCGAAATCACCAACCTAACATTGATCACTATCCATATACCGAGATTACCAACCTAACATTGATCACTATCCATATACCGAGATCATCAACCTTACATTGATCACTATCCATATACCGAGATCATCATCCTAACATTGATCACTATCCATATACCGAAATCATCATCCAAACATTGATCACTATCCATATACCTAGATCATCAATCTAACATTGATCACTATCCATATACCGAAATCATCAACCTAACATTGATCACTATCCATATACCGAAATCGTCAACCTAACATTGATCACTAAACATTGATCACTATCCATATACCGAAATCACCAACCTAACATTGATCACTATCCATATACCGAAATCATCAACCTAACATTGATCACTAAACATTGATCACTATCCGTATACCGAAATCACCAACCTAACATTGATCACTATCCATATACCGAGATCACCAACTTAACATTGATCACTATCCATATAACGAAATCACCAACCTAACATTGATCACTAAACATTGATCACTATCCATATACCGAAATCACCAACCTAACATTGATCACTATACATATACCGAAATCACCAACCTAACATAGATCACTATCCATATACCGAAATGATCATCCTTACATTGATCACTATCCATATACCGAGATCTCCAACCTAACATTGATCACTATCCATATACCGAGATCATCAACCTAACATTGACCACTATCCATCTACCGAAATCTAACATTGATCACTATCCATATACCGAAATCATCATCCAAACATTGATCACTATCCATATACCGAAATCATGAACTTAACATTGATCACTAAACATTGATCACTATCCATATACCGAAATCTTCAACCTAACATTGATCACTATCCATATACCGACATCATCAACCTAACATTGATCACTATCCATATACCGAGATCACCAACTTAACATTGATCACTATCCATATACCGAAATCACCAACCTAACATTGATCACTATCCATATACCGAAATCACCAACCCAACATTGATCACTATCCATATACCGTAATCACCAACCTAACATTGACTATTTCATATACCGAAATCATCAACCTAACATTGATCACTATCCATATACCGAAATCACCAACCTAACATTGATCACTATCCATATACCGAGATCATCAACCTAACATTGATCACTGTCCATATACCGAAATTATCAACCTAACATTGATAATTGTCGGAATCAAAATATATTTATATGTGTTTAACCTCGGTACGGACACCTACATACATACATACTAAGTTCAATAACCAAGCTTGCAAAATGTTTAAGTTATGATAGGACCCCCCTGATTTTGCTGTATTTCATTATTTTCGTACCTTATAGCAACCACATGTTTTGTCTGAATCAAAAAATATTTAGGCGTGCATACTCTTCTTAGTGGTCCTTACCAACATATCAAGTTCATGAACCTAGCTTGGAAACTGTTTGCATTATGGCAGGATCGAGAATTTAAAGTATTTTCACTATTTCCGCATCCATAGCAACAATATTTTCTGTCAGAACCAAACAAAGTTTTTGACCGTGTGTTATCTCATTATTGGCACCTATCCACCTTAAACTAGCTTGGAAACCTTTTGCGTTATGACATGATCCATCTTATTTCACGGGCGGACGGACGAACGGACGGACGGATGGACGGATGGACGGAGGACAAACCTACATGTATAACACCCCCTAGTTATAAACATGACATCAAGCTTATGGGCGGAAGTACAATTTCATGAAAACCATTTCTATTTTTTAACTGTCCCTTAAAACCCTTTTACTGTTCCTTTACGTTGAACGTAAAATTTGTTCTAGCCCTCCCTTTCCGCACTAAGTCTTGGTCTGAAAATAAACTGCTTTTCGTAAACATAGATAACAGATAACAAAACGAATACACAAAACATTAACCGAGTTTACAAAACGCATGAATGTTGAGTTCACAAAACTGGGTCAATATCAAATCTTACCATGACCTGATTTGTGTGTTTATTTGGATTTAAAGGTGCTGCCTCACATATTGGGCTTATATTTTTGTACATCGTGATTTTCCAACCTAACCAAGTATTTGATGTAATATGGTGCAAATGAGCAATTTTAACCACTACCGATATCGCCCACTGAGTATTCTTTTCTTGAAAAAAAACAGCTTAATTTCCTTCCAACATGCTTTGTGAATTATGTAATTCACACGTGATCGAACTGTAACATCAACAAACTACAGCGTAAACATCAGTGAGGTATTAGGTTCGTTTTTCGATTCGTTTTCGTAAATGCGAACAAATTTCAGTCAATTTAAGTAATAATAGTGTTAATTCTATAAGGTATTAATACCCTATAGACATTTTCATGTAAAATAATAAATAACTACAAAATGCTGAAGTGTCAGATGTCAGTGTGGTTGTTTATGGGATATACAGGCAACTATACCAAAATTACGCAAATATTTGACAATTTTATTTTATTTTTGCAAAACACCATTATGTGAGGCAGTCCCTTTAACGCCCATGCTCAGCAAGTATTTAGTCGATCGATTCACCTAACCAGTTTTCCAGGACTGTATCCTAACCAGTTGTAACTTATATACTTAGCAACTTTTCTAAGTCCTCACTTATATTTTTGTTGATAACTTTGTCAACCTAGTATGTATCTCAATAAAATTTGGCTATAATATGCGTGTGTTATCGTTTTGCAGAATTGTACATCAACTCGTCGAGTTCGATATATATTTATTGAATGAAAACAATCTTAACATAACAATTAAAGAAGGTAAAAGTCACAAATACAGATTTTGATAACTGGGATGACCACCATGTAGTCTGATTTTTCTGCTATCAGTCACAGACGAGACTCGGAAGCATTGCTGAACGAATAGACTCGTTGAAATTTACTATCTGAACTCAAAGTGGTATCACGTCTCCGGAGTAGCCCGATGTAACGTCACTTCAAATTGACAAACGCTCTAGCAACTTGCATTTTATGACAGACAACCAATAAAATTACCTTTAACTAAACACTCGAAGACATGTATATGTTGTAAATCAATCAGACAGTGATGTTTTAGGTAATTATTCTGACTTGTCGACAGAAAATGCTACACTTCACCGTACCGATGTCACGTCATCTTTTTTTCTGGCATTGTCGGACGCATAACTGTGACATTAAAATCAATTTTTAAATGTTTTTCGTACATGGCAAGTTTTGGGGCATAATTCGCGAGAATTAGGAACAAATTCCGGAGATGTGTAACTGCGTGGGGGTGAAAAACGCAAAACGTACGTGTGTCTAACAACGGCAAAACCACGTATCATACGGCCAGTTTGTGAAATGGATTAGTTTGTCTGCCGCATACAAACATCACTAGAGAAATTTGGTTGCGTCACTATTTATAATAAAAAAAGTTATTAATCAATGAAAATGAAGACTTAGAAAAGTTGTTAAGTATAAATACGAGGAATCGGAATCATCTACACATGTAGAAGAAATTCGACAATGTTGTAAAAATATCATGGAAGGTTATGACCTGTCGCAACTAAGATTCTTACCGGGTCATCGGGTTACAAATCTTGTGCTACAGGATCATGGTTAAGAAGATAAATACCATGACCGATAGACCCGAGCATGACGAAGAATAATCGTTAAAAAGTAGATGTTTTTACCTTTGGAAAATATGTTGCGCATGGACTAAATATTTGCACTTATATAACAAGAGGGCCCAAAGGGCCCTAGGTCGCTCACCTGTCGTACTAGTGCATGATCATCCCTAGTGTGACCCTACACATTTTCTGAATAAAATTTAAGAAAATTCAGCCTCTATTGCAAGTTTTTGTATGATTTGACCATGTGACCTAGCTTTTGACCCCAGATGACTTAATTAATATCAAACTTAACCTAGATTGTGCTGAGATGATCATTAGGACCAAATTTCATAAACATTAAATCGAAATTGTGACCTCTGGTGATTACACAGGGTTTTTCTATGATCTGACCTATAATTTAAACAAAATATTCTGGAAAAAATATTTGCCTCCATACAAATGTACGTACAACTACATACTTTAAAGACAAAACATTACCTAACACTTAAAAAATAAAAAAACAAATAGTATGCTCCCATTGGGGTTTGAACCCATGACCCTCAGGAATATGTCAATTGACATTGTGACCTTGTTTTGACCCCAAATGACCCAAAATCGAACTTGACCTAGATTTTGTTGACATGATCATCGTGACAAAGTTTCATAAAGATTAAGTTGAAAGTGTAACCTCTGGTGACTACACAATGTTTTTAATATGATTTGACCTGTAATTTAAACAACACATTTTGGAAAAAATATTTTCCTCCATATAACTGTACAAATACATGCTATAAAGACAAAAAAATACCTAAACACTTAAAAAAATAAAATTATGGTTCCAGTGGGGTTTGAACCCACGACCCTCAGGAAAATGTCAATTGACATTGTGAGTTTTATAATTGACAGTGTGACCTTGTTTTCAATCCCAGATGACCCAAAATCGAACTTCACCTAGATTTTATTGAGATGATCATTGTGACCAAGTTTCTTAAAGATTTATTAAAAAATATGACCTCCAGTGACTACACAAGGTTTTTCTATAACTTGACCTAGTGACCTAGTTTTTGACCTCAGATGACCCAATATCGAACTTGACCCAGATTTTGTTGAGATGATCATTGTGACCAAGTTTCGTAAAGATTAGGCCAAAAGTGTGACCTCTAGAGAGGACACAACCCAATTGTTGACGGACGGACGGACGACGGACGAAGAGTGATCACAAAAGCTCACTCTGTCACTTTATGACACAGACACTTGGGGTCAGGACCCCGCCCCCCAGCTACGCACCTGGGTATTTTTTTATCATCAACATTGTATACCCAGACCCATACATTAATCACACAAACATTATTAAACGTATCCGGACAAATACAAAAATATTCGTAAATGCCTCTCTAGCTTTAATAACACAAAGATAAAAATGTTTGACTGAGATTACTCGCACACCTTCCTCGAATATCGGGTCGTGTTTAACTCACAGTGCAACTTTCCTGCCAATAGTTGGTGTCCTTTGGTCAAGTACACATTACTCTTCACGATTATGATAGTGACAGAAACCGATCTCGGCCCCTGCCTCAACAATTTTCGAGAAAGTTGGCAATTTTCAACTAAAAACACGACTCGCACATAATCTTTCGACGCTGGTTTCCTGCCTGATCAATACTAAAGTACGGCGCCGCGCGTTAAACATTGGAACCAGATATGTAAATAAACCATTCGGAATACCTCGTTTGGGTCCAACGTTCAACGCGCGGCACGGTTCTTATGTATCAGGCTGGGAACCACCGTTCAAATTGTCGAAAGATTATGTGCGCGGCGGAAAATGAGTTGAAAATTGCAAACTTTCTCGCATATTTTGTCGACAAAAGCGCTGATCGAGTATTGTTAGTAAAGTCATCGTAAAGATTAATTTGTTATTGACCGAAAGACACCAGAAATGTACGGGAAAGTTGCAAAACAAGTTTTACACGATCAATTTTTCTAGGTCGGGGTGCGAGAAAGTTCAGCGAAACATTTTTATCTTTGTGTTATTTAAGCAGTAGAGGAATTACGTAGATTTTGGTATGAATATCAAATACATCCAACAAATGTTTGTATGATTACTGAATGGGTCTGGATATATAAGAAATATAAAAAAAATATTTCCAGGCGCGTAGCGGGAGGGGGCGTGGTCCAGACCCCAAGTGTCTGTGCTTTATGACAGGTGAGCTAAAAATGGAACTTTAGAAGAACATTCCCGGGATAAAAAAAAATATGAAATAAATAGATCTAAGGTGCTAAAAAATTTAAAAGGGACACATTCAATTGTGCAGAGTACTTTGTCAACAATGTTAATTTTTGTTTAGTTCCCTATATGCATTCTACAAACAAGGCTTTGAATAAAAAATAAACCGATATGGTAACGCGGAAAGAATAGTAAGCGGATACATGGAATAGGGTACGGAACGCGGACACCGACCATTGACGCCCTCCTTATTCGGTCGTGTCCGTTCAAACTGGTGAAAGGTTTTATATGTAGATCTACAAGAGAGATGTCCGTTGAATGTTCTGCGTGTCTATCGATGCCAGTTCTACCAGCCGAAAGGTTCTAAAATGTTTAAAACTTTCCACGTGCCAGAATCAAAATGCACGTTTACAATCTTAAATGGACTCTCGGTTGTAACGATAAATAAACGCAATTAGACTTTCAGGATGGTGACTTTAAAAATAACAGTATTACGATCTCACTGTATGGTCTTCATTGAATATCACACGAAATTTGTTTTCTGTTCAAAGAAGTAGGGCGACAATATCAATTACGTTTGTACTTTTTTAAAGTCTTTAAACAACTACATGTATCATATGTTGATGTTCATTCGCCGACGCGTAGTATTCACAGCTCGGTTTAATACCCTTGACCTATATATCTACAGTACGTTATAGTAGCTTATTAACCGAATTGTACTGGTACAAGTCTGTAACTTCGTCCTACCATATTGATTGTATTAACTAAATGGCTGACCCTGCAGTCACCAGCCGCTGATCAGAAGAGGGTCAAAATTATATCATGTACAGTCCAACCTGTCAGTCTACGTTCATTTTCTCGTTCTGCTATAAATGTGTTGGGCATTCTGCCGTGTAATTGTGGTATGTTCTCTGTGCTCGGTTGAGTGCTGCCTTCCATGTCAGATTTTTAATATATTTTTACATTACACCTGATTATTAAAATTAAATCCTCAAACAAAATCAGTATTGACATAATTATGTTATGACAGCGCTTATTCCTTAGACCAAGATTGATAAGATCGGTGAATAATTGATGTATTTATGGGCATGATTGTATTACCTACCTCGGATAATTCCGGCTCAACAAAATTATCTCGAGGTTAATAAGAGTAATATTTTTTCCGCAGCATAAAATCGCACCGAGGGCTATACAGTACGACGAGGGACGTTCAAAAAAAAAAACATTTTGGAAATTTAATTACATAATATTGAATCGAAATGTAATTGCGAATCCGATTTATTTTGTAACTCCATCATGGCCATTGATGTCGACTATGTAATGTACTACACAAGCCTTGCTCTACTTATACTTGACAAATGTATCTTTAAATAGAGTACATTAATTCACGTCAGATCCTAGACGTTGAGAAAAGTCCTACTTGTCATCTGTTGGTGTGAAGGTTTCACCGACAAACATGATTCATGAAGCTTGGTAACTAGGTTATCTACTGTACTGTAATAGTGACAATTCTTTTGTATCATTTAGTGCGTTTTCGAGGGTTGTTTAATAAATAACGCAACTACATAAGGTCATACCAAATTGTGTTTTCGTTTAGCGTCCACCTTAAGTTCGGAAATCTATCTAGCTATATTGGGAGAAAAAACGAAGCCTTCGAAACAAGTCATACCAACTTCTATCCTCGTCGTTTTATGGCTAATAAATACAGCTTTCATACATTGTCAATCATAATAACTTACAGAACTAACTGAAAACGTGTTTATGTGAAATAAAAAGTAATACTGAGCTTAGATTTAGAGTCAATATCTAATATCACATTAACTTAATTAATAGGTAACACAATATTGTAGTCAAAATTGAATTTATATGTTATATTATAGTATGCTCATCCTCAGAAAATTGAAATGTGTATTTATGTAATTGCTTAGTGTTTAATCATGTATGTTTTGTGTATATATGTGTTTGTAAATATGTTATAACGATGTACATGTTGTACAAGTTAATAAAGTATATGTTCTGTTCTGTTCTGTTCTGTTCTAATATTACACACTCTTCACAAATCTAATAAAGTTTTATAACTAATTTTTATTTTGTTTTTTTCTCAAGACGCCCGAACCTATCAGTCCGCGGACGCTAAACGAAGAAACGATTAGGAATGGCCTAATGGCCTAATGGCTGTAAAATTTAAGTGTACTTATACAGTTTCTTACATAGGTATGTTTTAAATAACCTTTCTCGTGTTAGTCTCGTGTTTATGGGCATTACAGAAAACATTAGAGGTTAGCCTAAATTGACCTATTGGTAGCCTTATACTGCTTCTATGGGCTTTACGCGATATATTTACATGTGAAATATATAATCAAATATATATCTGGAACAATTTATGTTCAATTTTAGTTAACTCCGACGGATAATTGTATTACATCATAATGCTCTTCTACTTTATCAATCATTTACGATTATTTTAAAATATTAGCAGTTACGACTCAATGCTCGAAATCGCTGTTGTCAATTAAGCGCTTGTACAAGCTGCAGAACGCAGTCGAGTGCTTGATCGTGTAGATGTGCGCCAGATAACGTACAACGTTCATAGTGTGAACGAAATAAATCATTCTCGTGACGTAATTTTGTGTATATTGTCTAAACGGACGTCTACACTGGTACAAACGTTTAAGGTGAGTCGCTACCATTGCGCGACGTCATATAAAAATTGTCGACTTCGCACCGATTTATATGAAATTTTGATGGCTAAAAGTACAAAATCTGTAGTTTCCAAAGATATATTTTTAAAAAAAATATATTGAAGAATTTTATAATTATATAACGTCCTGTACGGGTATGGCGACGTTAGCGCGTTTTGAAGGTTTTGCCAAGCGTCGGGTGTATACACTTATCGATCTCTTTATAAAGGTAATCAATGGAAAGCCCAGCTCACGGCCTTTAACCACAGGTAACTGTATCGTTAATAAACAGTACCTAAAAAAAAATTTTTTTTTGTTAAATTTAGAATTCTTATACAAGGTATATTTCCCGGAGAAGTGATCGTACAGTCACTGGGTGTATTTTGTTTTTTTCATAATTTAAAGTATTTACGGCATTAATCATCTATTTAAAGCTGTGGGTGATCAAAAACATCTTTGTGAATCGAAAGCATTCGAAAACATGCTTAAATTTACCTTCGTACGATATAATTCATTGTTTAAACTTTGATTTTATTTTTCGAGGGCGATAAACGCTGTAGGAACGGCTGTAGTGGTTTTTAGTGTGTCTGACGGGTATTTCGAACGTATTTTATAACGGTCGTTTTCATTGGCGTAGTATACATCGTTTGTACGCTGGTAACCAAGTCCTGGGAAACCCCAATGAAATCAACCAATGAAAATCGTTGTTACAAAAAGGAAATCACGCGCATCATTCGCACAAACATGGAGTCATTTTGACATTTAAATATGCAAACGATTCGTTTTTCGGCTTACACGTATACATTCACTGAAGTGAACATGTGTCAACCAGGTAAATCTGTTCCAACTTTTTCGTTCTTTAATTTTACAGCATTATTATGTTTCTACACAACGGTAAATTCGACATATGTTGGTGATTTCCTCAATATTTCCGTTTTTTTGTTTTTATTTAGTCCACCTCAGTGACCGGGTGGATACCGTATTACGTATTTATGGCATAACTGTTTAACTACTTGACCAATTTCGATGGGATTTCGCATGAAAGTAGTTATAGTCATGTTTTTTACGAATATAATTACTTTATGAAGATATCGATAGCCAATTCTTGTTTTTGATACCTGGTCAATTCATGGAAATACACCTTGTATAAGAATTCTAAATTTAACAAAAACAATTTTTTTTTTTTAGGTACTGTTTATTAATGATACAGTTACCTGTGCCTTTAACATGAATATAAATTAAACTGTCAATTAAGCACGCCGCGACAACGCGGTGCATTTTTATTGCGACTGAGTGCCGTTTTTCGTTGTTTTTATAACGTCAGTACGCTAACGTTATATCAATGCCATGCAACATTTTGCACGGTGACCCTATAATTTTATTATCTTAAAACACTGCTGAATTATTTCTCTTTCCATCGACGTAAAAATATCAAGGGGTCTCATCGCAAAATGTTGACCAAAAATTGACTTGAAATGAAACTTTACGCTATATTTTACGTCGTTTTTTGAGCGACCCCGTGATAATTATGCGTCGTTTTACACTGTTTTAATAACGCCACTGGACTGACGTTATATCAATGTTATGCAACAATGTGTACGATGACCCTATAGTTTTATTGTATTAAGACACTGCTGGATAATTTCTCCATCAATTGATGTACAATTATTAAGGGGTCTCACCGCGAAATGTTGACCCAAAATCAACGTGAAATGAAAATTTACGCTATATTTTACTTCATTATAGCATAAAAACAGATATTTTGCCCATACGTTAACGGGACGAAAACCATGCGTAAACATAAAGACTCACGCGCTGTTAACGTCCAGTTTTACGTATGCTCATTTCAGGGCCGCACCGGCGACTATAAAGGTTGTACAGCTTCATATGAACAGTTATTCCCATTTTATTTCTAAGTACTAATAAGTACTAATTAGTTTTCTATAATATTTAAATAATACTTTTAAATAAACCCGCAGTATCCATGTTTTCTTGGTATTTGCCGATACCGGAAGTCGACGTGCATAACAATAACTGGTATGACGTTACGTTTGTTTTCGCGACGTCGTCACAAAATCTCCCGCCAAAATATCATTATTTTGAAATACAAACGCATAAATTGATGTTTTGTATGCTATAATAGCGTTTACGCATGTTTTCTTCGCTTTATAACATATGCAGAGTCCCTCGGGAGCGTTGGTGCCCTCGCCCTGGCGGGCTTGGGCACCAACTGTCCCTCGGGACTCTGCAGATGTTATAGCCCGAAAAAGCATGCGTTAACCCTACATTTTTGTACGACGTTTTGACGTTGTGAGTCTGTTTAGAAACCACGCCGTAGTGCTACAGAGATACGAGTGAACCGACTAGAATAATTATGGAGATGGCACTATATTTACTTTCATTTGGAGTTTTTCTAAACATCACCACACGCATTAAGTTGCGTAACTGCCGCTATGTCATTAGCATAGGGACTTTACAAGATTGCACAAGTATGATAAAGACGGTTTTGTTACTTCTGATGAACTAAATATAGGCAAAAAATCACAACGGGCTACTTTCAATTAAAAAACAAAACTATTCCGATTGGGCATGGCAATAAAATTGGGCCTACACGTCAAAACGTCTAGGTACGTCCCTGGTGTCATTGTGTGCGTTATCAATTATTTTGATTATAGGCTACTTTTCACACGCACGCTATTTGTACAGAGTAGCGAGCGCATGAAAGCTCCCAGTTCCTATGCACAGTCAGTGTTGTCCACAGCTAATTACGGGTGTGTTGAGATGAAATCATATTGCATGTGTCAATGTTAGATAGCTTTTCGCTTTATACCAAGTTTTTTTAATTTAATAGTACATATACAAGTTCTACACCATAGACGAATTTTGAGTAATTGTGAGGGTAAATTATTACATCATGTAAATGATAAAACGATACATACTGATAGATTCTTACTTTTACGCAATATACATGCATAATTTTACTGCTAATGATATATTAGGTATAAAAGTGAACCGTATAGAGTAAATATCTTAAAATTAAAACCCATGTTTGCCGTTCTATAAATTTTGAAACTAACCAAACATGTAAAATTGTTTAGACTGAATCTATAATATGCATGTCTGTGTTCCAGTAGTAAGAAGGTGGTGGGTTCGATCCCAACTCTAGCGGGATAAAAACAGAAATACTTGCAGATTTTCTCGACTTACAACTTACTTCACCAACAGTCTCATTCAAAGCCTAGTTCCTGTGCAGAAAGCTTTACAATAAAAGCATCAGGGATGCATCTGGAACTCAGCCACCTTCAGTTTTATGACATACCGTAAAATTAATTTACGCGGGTATTAAATTTCATGGATTTTGGTAAAATGGCAAATTGGTGGTTTCTTAAATTCGTGGATTTTAGATATTGAAAGAAAGATCTCTTGTCACGTATTTTGAGAAATTCGAGGGAATTTAATTTCACGATCTAGTTCGTCATCGAAATCAATGAAAATTTATCACCGAGAATATTAATGACGTTACAGTATCCCTCAAAAACTAAAGTGACGTTAAACTCTTTTTGGGTCGTAATCCGTATGTGTGTCTGGAATAAATACAAGTATACATGTAATGATATTTTCCTGGCGGCACCAGACACAAACCAAATACAACACAACCTCTGCAGAGCAACACACTTTGGAAGCGGCTAATATTGATAACAGGTTGTTGTTCTACAGAGGTGAAATTATAGAGGTGCGCGGTATCAACGGTAAATCGGTAACTGTGGTATAATTTTCTCGCTGTACGATACCGCGGTACCATCTGAAATACCGGTATATTATCAACATTATAACCTCACTGCTTCTTATAATTTTAAATATACCAGCCGTAACAGACTATACCATATATGAGTGAAAGCCTTGAAATTGCCATGCTGCCATAATTATATTTTTTTTGCCATTGCTGACCTTCTCACTTCAAGTTATTATTTTACATAGTCTTAATATTTCTCTAATCCTAGTCAAGTAACGGGTCTTTGTCGTCGTTCTTAGCCTGGCTGAGAGTTTTCAATCATTTTCTAACCACTGATAACATAGCTGTTAGACACAGTAATTAAGTTGGTCGTATGCTGTGTTACTGTATACTAGTATAGGACATACCGTAGAATTTGAGGAAAACCCGTGCCATGGTATACCCCGGTATATTTTTCTTTGCTGAACGCAGCCCTATTAAATTGACAGTGAGTGTTGGCTAAGGGAATTTTTGAAGGTGTTGTTATTGTGGGGTTGTTGCTCTACAGAGGTCCGCTCTTGATTCCATAACCTCTATCTTCACACCTAGCGGATAGCGAAACGGACTTGAACATATTTGTGTCAAGATTTGTCGTAGATGGGAATCATACATAGGGAATCATTGCTATCATTTATATTTTGTGGGGTGTATTGTGTTGTGGTCCCAGAATGCAAATTTTAAACATAATACTAGTAAGTTACGATCCTTGATAACATTCTGCTGTTTGGGTTGGGACTCCATCGGAAACATTTTCACTTAGTTTCTCATTTAGTGATTTACCTACTTTCCGTTCAAACATTCAATTAATATTTCCTCAGGCCTTAGAAATTATATCACAAAATACAGAGTTTTAAAATTCACCATCACCCGGTCATTACTATATATAATTCTCTTATTCATGTATATAGTAATGACCGGATGATCGGGAATTTTAAAACTCTGTTTTCGTGATATAATTTCTTAGGCCTGCGATATTTCGTATAGCTCCGTTAAAGGGTACAAGAACAGTACGTGTCTCAAATTTATTTCACCGGAGTATTTTGTCTTCCACAGAGACCGGACTAATTCAAATCGGAATGTATTTAAGAAACAAGTTTATTTAAGAAATATGTTGACATCTTTTTATGCCTTAGACTTTAACAATATAGTAATTACTAGAGTAGATTACTAAAATACTGAATAATCTATGGCCGAGAATGTACAGATCTTGAAAACCAAAGTCGCGAAAACTGGTTAGCTAAGAGTATCCTAATCTTTCCAGCGCATAAGACACTGGTAAGAATATTCAGAGGTTGCGTAAATGCAACAAGATATTTGCTTTGAACATTGGACCTTAATCAGTACGCATAATTATCACGACGCCGCTAAAAAATGACGTAAAATTTAGCGTTAATTTTCATTTCAAGTCGATTTTGGGTCATCATTTCGCGGTGAGACCCCTTAATATTTATACATCGATTGATGGAGAAATTATCCAGCAGTGTTTTAATATAATAAAATTATAGCGTCACCGTACACATTGTTGCATAAAATTGATAAAACGTTAGTCCAGTGGCGTTATTAAAACAGCGTAAAAGGACGCATAATTATCACGACGTCGCTCAAAAAACGACGTAAAATATAGCGTAAAGTTTCATTTCAAGTCGATTTTTGGTCAACATTTTGCGGTGAGACCCCTTGATATTTTTACGTCGATGGAAAGAGAAATAATTCAGCAGTGTTTTAATATAATAAAATTATAGGGTCACCGTGCAAAATGTTGCATGACATTGATATAATGTTAGCGTACTGACGTTATAAAAACAACGAAAAACGGCACTCAGTCGCAATAAAAATGCACCGCGTTATCGCGGCGTGCTGTAGTGACAGTTTAATTTATATTCATGTTAAAGGCCGTGAGCTGGGCTTTCCATTGATTACCTTTATAAAGAGATCGATAAGTGTATACAACCGACGCTTGACAAAACCCTCAAAACGCGCTAACGTCGCCATACCCGTATAGGACGTTATATAATTATAAAATTCTTCAATATATTTTTTTTTAATTTATCTTTGGAAACTACAGATTTTGTACTTTTAGCCATCAAAATTTCATATAAATCGGTGCGAAGTCGACAATTTTTATATGACGTCGCGCAATGGTAGCGACTCACCTTAAAGTGTGAACCCACCTTAAATAAGAACAACATTATCGAAGCTAATCACATGTTCAGATTAAAAAAGCAAAAAACAATGTAGTCATGATTTCATAGTTTATCAACAAGAACATGATTTAGAACTACAATACTGGTACTGCTTGGTAATCGTGGCGATGGATAACATCAGGAATGAGGTGTCGAGAGTGATTATTACAAGTTGGAAAAACTTGTTTCACAATCGACCTTAAATAAATTAGTATAAACTAATTGTACCGAATGTCCTATTGATATCAGGATGTTTCTTTGATGTTTATCAGTTTTTGTTTATCAGTTTGTTTGTTTATCAGTTGTCTTCACTGGACTATTTTGTCTAGATACGAGCGGTTATCGCAATCAACAATCAACTAATAGCGTTTCATTTTACTTCTTTACTGAATGGTTAAATCTTACAATCAATTTATTGTCTGTAACTATTCTCACTATATGTCCAGGCACAATTTTAATCTTGTTTTATCTTTTGATACCCGAATCCATGGATGTAACTCTAAGGTCAACTAATAACTCAAATGGCCGATTTTGGGACTTCTCGCTGGCCATACATTTGTAAGACTTCGGTACAAGTGTCCATAGTTTTGTATTTATTTTGATTCGAACATGGCGATGATTCCGCAGTTGACAACACAGCAAGACATGATTGGCGTTGAACTACTTTCTTCCTCGGGACGTTTATACGTTATTTGGCTTAGATGTGATTTAACCTTAGTCCAAACACACTTTCGTTTACTCTTTAGATGCGTATGCTCATTGTGTTAGAATCTATTATTCAAGTACACCTAATTATTTACAATTGTTTTATTTACAGATAATTATTACATCTACACTGACCAGAGGTACGGCGACTCCAGCGATTCTTACGCATTTACTCAAAGTTTGTAAGTATATACATACAGGATTACCACAAGAGGCGACTGGTGGCTATTTAAAATGCTCGCTTCAAAGTTTGCAACTTAGACAATACAAGCTTCTTTTATTTAATAAAATAGCCCCACAACGTAGAATCAATGTCCCGTCCAAGTGAGGCAACCAGAGAGTACTGGAAAAAAACAGAACTTGTAGGAGTACTCGGGTACGAGTACAGGCTTCCTTTTTTGAAATCGTAAGCCAGACTGACACATTAGTCAATTTTATTAGCCAATGATTCGTGGTCACGTGCTCCTCCATTAACACCCGCGGCCTCTTTGTCGCAGGTGATAAACTAAGTACATTGAATCAGTATGTGGCCATATCATGTGGTATGTGACGTCATTTTTGGCTAAGAACGCAAGAAAAGAGATAAAAACAACCGTAGATATTCTATGATCATTTTAACGAGACGTTCTCCACGTTCAAGCAGATAGTAAGTACATGTACATGTACTATCCATACCACTAAATACACGTGTGCTAGAGCACAGTTTTTGCCCTAAACGGACACAACTTCTGCCGGTATCCAGTTGTAAAATTAAGTCGGTTGAAAAACTGTGATTTTTTGTTGAAAAAGTATTTCGTTACGTGTACAGTACTCAATTCTCGGCTTGAGCGTCGAGAATGTCTGATTTAAAAAGGTCAAAGGAATAAAATACTTACCGTTGTTTTTAACTTTGTGTTGACACATTTTTGATATAACAAAACAAATGCCCTGACAGTATTGTTGTTTTTCTTAGAGATGTGACTGAAAGTATCATTTTGTTACACGTATGTATTTCACTGTTTTAGAAGCTGGTTCAAGTATAATACTGTAAACAAATACATTTAGTGTCAAAAACTATACAAGTTCGAGTTGGAGCATGACATAAACTGTTGATTTTTGGTGGGATGTCACATTTGATATTCCTCATGTTCTCAGCATAATTACATGGTTTCAAATTATCCGAGTGTACCCTGTCTGTATATACATGTATAGATACACTCAGATATTTTGAAACACGGAAGGATCTCAAAATGTTTTTTTTATAAACGTCACTCGTGAAGATATTGATTTGTGTGACTACCCGGTGTAATAAATTCGATCGTATTACATACCGAAATCAACTAGAAACCGGTTTAGGTACATTTGAACTTTACTTGACGAAAGTCGTACGTGTCGAAATTTGGTCATATGCTGATAATAATAGTCAGTTATTTCTTTCATTGCAGAATGAACTACGCCGAGGTCATTATCAACGTTATAACACTGATATACGTAAGTAGACTTGTTCAGTACATACGTACGAAGCTAAATACATACCTAGATCGTCTGGTTGCTATTGCGCAATTTTTAGGGTTATTTAAATGTGCTAGATTAAAATATCGTGTACCTATTATTGACACTGTCTCAATGACCTTGTTGTTACCATGTTATCTTATACATTTGTATTACCAATTAACGCATCTAGGAAAAACTAAATGTGTCCGCAATCAAGTCGTTCCATCATTGCATCATTATTTCGATATTACGAGCACCCAGCCTATGTCGAGCAAATTTCGAGACCTCGGCGAATTGACTACAATGTATAATTATTTATACTATATATTAATTGACCCTTAATGACGAGCATCATTATTACGAGCACCCGGTATATGTCGAGCACACCGATTTCAATTCATAATTACCTGCTGAATTCCGTTTTCTCGTTTTACAAATTTAACGCATCTAGTCAGAACAAAATACATCCGAGTAATCATCGGCATCGCCAGAAAGACTCGAGCCATTGTAATGGTAACCTCTTCGCATCAATTACTTCCCTTGTCGGTAATGGTTACGCCTTCGCATCAATTACTTCCCTTGTCGGTAATGGTACCGCCTTCGCATCAATTACTTCCCTTGTCGGTAAAGGTACCCTGCTCGCATCAATTACTTCCCTTGTCGGTAAAGGTACCCTGCTCGCATCAATTACTTCCCTTGTCGGTAAAGGTACCCTGCTCGCATCAATTACTTCCCTTGTCGGTAATGTTACCTCTTCACACCAATTACTTCCCTTGTAGGTAATGTTACCTCTTCACATCAATTACTTCACTTGTAGGTAATGGTAACTCTTCACATCAAATCCTTCACTTGTAGGTAATGGTAACTCTTCACATCAAATCCTTCACTTGTAGGTAATGGTAACTCTTCACACCAATTCTTTCACTTGTAGGTAATGGTAACTCTTCACATCAATTACCCCCCTTGTAGGTAATGGTACCTCTTCACATCAATTCCTTTACTTGTCAGTAAAGGTACCCTCTCCGCATCAATTACTTCCCTTGGCAGTAAAGGTGCCCTCTTCGCATTCATAGCTCCCCTTGTCAGGAAAGGTCCCCTTTTGGCATTAATTGCTCCCCTTGTCAGTAAAGGTACCCTCTCCGCATCGATTACTTCCCTTGTCAGTAAAGGTACCCTCTTAGCATTCATAGCTCCCCTTGTCAGTAAAGGTACCCTTTTGGCATTAATTGCTCCCTTTGTCAGTAAAGGTACCCTGTTCGCATTAATTGCTTGTCGGTAAAGGTAGCCTCTTCGCATCAAATACTTCCCTTGTCGGTAAAGGTAGCCTCTTCGCATCATTTACTTCCCTTGCCGGCTGTGTCCAACTATCCACAGTCACTGAATTTCGGCGCGTCCGGGAGTTAATAAATATCAATATTCTTTACGTACTGACCTTCCTGTCCTGTGTTGTGAAATTCTAAACCCCTTAGTGCACATTCACCCATTTGACCTACGTCACAACTTTCACTCGGTCGCATATCGTCAGATGTAGGCTGAATTTCAGATCTAGATACTGGAGCAGATTTAAGTCACCTAATATTAACGCTCAATGTACTTTCATACTCGACAAAGTAGAAAGTTCACCATGTCTTACGACCTTGATACATATGTTTGTCAGATTTGATCTACATTGCGACACAGTACACTGTCTAACGACCTTGATATGTCGAATTTGATCTACATTTCGACGCAAACAAAGAAGTCATAATTTATTATTTGTATAATTGTATATGCTTTAAAACTGAATTAAAATGCAGGTTAAGTTTACTAGGTAAATACAAAGTGAATCGTCTAGTGACGTATATTGTGGTTTTTAAGGGTTGATGAAGCAGAAACTGCATGTATCTGTCATCCTCGAGTCAAATAACTATATTCAGTCAAATTATAAAATCTATTAGTGTATGACTGCGTATAGGTATTTAAAAACTGAATAAATTTACTTAAAACTGTAATCAAATCGCTGTATTGAAATCGACCGTAGTCGCACATATTTTTTATAAAGTAAATTTTTGTACAAATTCTTGGTCGACCCACACGTTTTAAACTGAAACAAGACGTGCAAATAAGCAGAGTGTTTCTGTCAGTAGAGCTTTAGGACAATGCATTTTGTAAATTTCATTTCCTGGTATTGGTGTAGTGGTATGTTAGTATAAATAAAGCCTGATGATAGAAAATCGGACAGGGAAGGCAGTATTCATTCTACTAAACCAGGTGAACACAGAAAACAAAAACATCACATACCACATAACAATTGTACGACACATTGCCGGACACATAACATTGCTGCACTCTATATTTTTTATATATTCATCATTGTAATTTAATCCTAGCATCTCTTATTTCCTCATTTGCCCAAGTCAAGTCAAATTATTTGGTGGCATTAACAAAGTCCATCTTCAAGTAATCATATATATAATCATATATAAAAAACAGATACCCCGGTATGTAAGCAACAAAATTAAGTTCCTCGTGTCAATTACAAAACATACATGTACTTCCCTTCGCTGATCGTGGTGTTGCGCTCTGATCTATTATTTTTGCACGGATGCAATCAATATGGAACCATGACATAAATGTGACGTGTTTTATTTTCAGCACTACCGGAAGTCGACACAAACGAACATATGGGCGTTCACAGTGTCCGTGATGACCTTCTGGAAAACCGTGCTGTACGTAGCAATGTTTTATGAACTGGCTGGAGGGAAAGATTTCAGAAAAGGAAACACACTGATTGAGGAAATATTCATCGTTCTAATACCAAATGGTGTGTGGCTTGTTCTGCCGTTTATGTGTATGGTAGACTTGTGGAAAAAACTTGCACCTACATCGAGTAACAGTTATAACAATTCGAAAATAAGTTAATATGTGATAATTTCACTATAATAATTTTTTAATAATACTATGTACGAGTAAGAAGCCGTGTTAGAAGCCGTGTTTTGTATTGATTGGTCAATGATTCGACAAATGTACCTGGGTGCAACAATAGTTTCATTATTATTAGATAATAGGTCCAATTACTTAATCAACAATTTAAATAACTTAAGACTTAGCTGTTTGACAGATGTGACTTGGGCAGTTCATTTTCTCGTTTGATTATGCGTTGAGTGCTGCAGCCTTCCCTGTCCGACTTTATATTATCATTTTGCTGGAGTGTTCGTTCCGACATTCCGAATTCTCCATTGAAGCCTTGTACAAGTTATGCTTCCACAAAGGATACTGCCAGTGCTTTGATTCTTGCCAGATAGCGCCACCTAACCAGACATGTGAGCGTTACTTTTCTACTGTCATATATGAGTCTATTTGATTGTTTGTGTTACTGAATGCAGAACAATGTTGATGTGTGTGTAATGTTGAGAAATGATTGGGGTAGCTTTATCAACACGTTAAAACCACAGGTAACTGTGTCATGGATACAGACTGGGACGAATAACACATTTTTTTCTTTTCACTCTTTATCAATAATAGTTACATGTGGGTAAAACATAAGTCTGAACTATAAATGCTGTGGAGATATAACTACTGTTGAAACATCCTACTGTAATACAGAATGGCGTCGTTTTGTACAGGTTAACAATAATATTCAGCATCAGTAGATGACTGCTGGGTTTACGTAGGTCTATTCCTTTTGACGAAATGGGATTGGGTAACAGGGTAAGCTAGCCTATATATATATTTGCCCTCTCCTTAGACAAGCTATACAATGTATGGTACAGGGTGTATAAATAATCGACAATTATATGAATAAATACATTTAGTAGGGATGTGTCAATACATTTAAAATTAAATTAATAAATCGTAGGACTAAGTTGTGGCAACCAAAAGGACCATTTGCTTGCCATATGTGGACAAACGTGTACATATTTCTTGTTTAGTAAACAGTTTGTTTGAAGAATATTTGCCTACATTACGTAAATTTTGTGATAAGTTTTAGTGGTCTTAGCTTGGTATACTAGTAAATCAAATATAAAATGTGCATTTCTTTTCATTGAGTGAATAAATAGTTTTCTACATTTTATATCTTGAAACGTTCTACTATGTAGATCGTATAGTATATATATGTATATGTTGTATATGAAGTGTAGTTGTCTGCACATTGTACATAGTGAAACCGTTTTAAGGTTTTATACATTTTGTATCGTAAATTTAGTTCTCTACATTATTTTGTAGTGAGTATATAGTGAGTGCATTTGTTCTACATTTAGTATCTGCTAGTGCCGGAAAGTGTGAACATACCACGTCGTAGGCCTTATGTGGATAGCAGTCGAGTCGGTTTCGGACAAAATCTGCAACTTTTTGAATAAAAGTATTAAGTTGCACAGATAACAAACTTATACTCATTCTCGGCTTGAGCGTGGAATAAAATACTAATGGTTGTTTTTAACTTTGTGTTGACACCTTTTTTTGCGTTCTTGGCCAAATATTACGTCTCATACCACGTGCTATGTCCACACTCGACATAGTGAGTAGTATGTTGCATGCCTAAACTTTGCAGTTAGTATGGTGAATAATTGTCTATAATTACAGTTGACCATCCTCATACACTCAGTGGTTAGTAGATTCAGATGTTCATACACTCAGTGGTTAGTAGATTCAGATGTTCATACACTCAGTGGTTAGTAGATTCAGATGTTCATACACTCAGTGGGTTAGTAGATTCAGATGTTCATACACTCAGTGGGTTAGTAGATTCAGATGTTCGTACACTCAGTGGTTGGTAGATTCAGATGTTCATACACTCAGTGGGTTAGTAGATTCAGATGTTCATACACTCGGTGGTTAGTAGATTCAGATGTTCATACAATCAGTGGTTAGTAGATTCAGATGTTCATACAATCAGTGGTTAGTAGATTCAGATGTTCGTGAATTCCCTTGAATCTTGTAGAAGGGTATCCAAAAAGTTAATTGTTTGTTAAATGCCTTATTAGTTAGTAATATGTATATCTACTTACTAGTCAAATCTCAATATACTAACATCAATCGTGTTCAAGTCCCCATGCATGCGTCAACAAGACTGCACGAGTGATCTCCCTTTATTCCGTTTAATTAAGTCTGTCACTTGTATACAAATATTGTAATATCATTGCATTGTAGTTTTATTGTTTTAAACATTTTGATTGGAGAAAAAAGCAGTGAAACCCGTACCTTATTCACTATGCCACAAACTAATATACATAATATCTATTAAAATAAGACTTTAATAAGAGAAATGCAATGTTTATGTACACAATGAACACTATGTACAGTAAACAAGTGACCGACCTAAATAATCTATAAAAAAATCAAACTACAGTGTTATGTTATATGATATTGCAATGTTTGTATACACGTGACAGACCTTAATTGACAAAAAGTTTGTACTTTGTAATCACAACTTGGAAAACACTCTAGTCTTGTTTAGTACGGAGAATTTGACACGTCACTTGACCTTCTATTAGCTTTATTTAACAGCTGATACATTGTCTATATTTATAATCCCGGTTGTATGTTTTCATAAGCGGAAACTATTACGAAGACGCTCGAGGTGTAATACCAAAGCAAATCTAAAGGACCTATATTGCACGATTTGCTCGCGGAAATTTTATAAATTCAACGCAAGAACCATCTAATATATTCATGCATTAAGGTCAGGATCAAGTCAAATTCTCCGTGCTGTAGTTTACTATTTATTGTGCCAAGAGGTCAGTATAATAGCTTAGATGTTGTAAAGTTATCTATATTGTCATTTATCTGTTATACCTTTGAGTGATTCACAAGCATTAAAATCAGTAATTTTGTAAGTTGGTGTGTTGTGTCAATATCAACTAATGTTTGTCTAAATTATAATCAATTAGATTTTTAAATGATTTTTTGTTTTAGTCCAAAATACATGAATTCCTAGCTGTGACAACGGAAAGCTATTTTTTGAAAAATTTATTTATGTAGAACTAGATCAAGGTCTATTAACGCGTACACAAACAAAACATTTTTTTCTCAATGAAAAGTAATGTATTAATTTATTTTTCATTGATCTTCAAATATCCTAGCCAATCATTATGGCCAAATTCTGACTGTTCATAGTTCAGAGATATTCCTGATTCTATTAAGACTCCCATCAGCATAATTAAGCACTACTTATTCATTTTTAACTTCAGCTTTCGGTATACATAAACAGGAAGTACTACAAATATTGATAAAATATGCTACAACACAAATCTGATAGACATATATCTTCATTATCTTGTTATATATGTGATTTTGCCAGCAGAAATATTATGAGCATTATCATATTGTAATATACATGTATATGCATACAATTACATAAAGGTCACTGTCAGAATCGAGTTAAGATCTCTGGATTATAAGAGCAATGATTATTAATCATGATATTCAGTTATTTATTGTCTAATTGGTGTTCATAATTATGTTGTATGATATTCGGGATTATTTTAGGCAATAAAACAAAATGATATTTATTTAAGGTGGTTGCAAACTCTTCAGTTGAGCGGAAGTTTAGAAATCGGTGTAAATAAGACGTATTGAAAGCGTCAGACTACCATGAAGAAATAGTACGAAAAAAATAAAATTGATGTGTCAACATTAAAGTAGTGCTTATTATTCTTCAGTTTACCCACAGATGAATGCATCATTTCACAGTAAGCAACAACCTTAGTGACTTTACAAATACAAGTCAAACTTAAACCATCATTGGGTTGGTGGGATTCAAACCCATGACCCTACCGTTTATGAGCTACACACTGAAGTAATTGCAACTATACCGAATGTCCCACCTAGGAAACTCCAAACAAAATTGCTTAAATGATGCTAACAAGGGCCTTGTTACTGAAGTACATGAGCTATATGGAGGGCAGATGTTACGAGTCATAATTTGATGATCACCACAAACACTGTGTGCAGACAACAGAACCATTGAGGATTAGTCCTGCGTGTAACTTACATTTCAGATACAATACTGATGCATCAAAACAATAACGGCTGTTTCAACATTGGTACAATGTGTCAGCCAGTTCCGATTAACCACCCATTATCTCAACATTGGTACAATGTGTCAACCAGTTCCGATTAACCACCCTTTATTTCAACATAGGTACAATGTGTCAACCAGTTCCGATTAACCACCCTTTATTTCAACATAGGTACAATGTGTCAACCAGTTCCGATTAACCACCCTTTATTTCAACATAGGCACAATGTGTCAACCAGTTCCGATTAACCACCCGTTATTTCAACATAGGCACAATGTGTCAGCCAGTTCCGATTAACCACCCATTATTTCAACATTGGTACAGTGTGTCAACCAGTTCCAATTAACCACCCGTTATTTCAACATTGGTACAGTGTGTCAGCCAGTTCCGATTAACCACCCGTTATTTCAACATAGGTACAGTGTGTCAACCAGTTCCGATTAACCACCCTTTCTGATTTCTTTTTCGATTTTCCACTATTTTTACATGTGCTCATTTGACACTAAATCTCAAAGCAAATTATTCTAGTTAAAAGATCAAATTTTATTGCTGGGTTAACATAAACTGGCTGACTGGCTGTAACAGACTGTTTAACGTCGAAAAGTATGCTTCTGGAAGTACTAATGGTAAAAGTTCACAAACAGACCAACAAATGAAAAAGAAGGTAGTATGTTTTCTCTCCCTCACTATCAAATAAAGAATAGTGTTCCTAATTTAGCATATACGAGGGCCAGTCAAAAAAAAAACTGAGATTCAAAATGTTTTTGCAGTTGTATTTTCTATTATTCATCGTCAAATATTATCCCCTGCGGATCTTCTGATGAATTCCGTCATAGGATATAGGCTCATAAACACAGTTGCAAGGCAACCAAAGAACATCACTAAGAGGTATGCGTTCGCGCCAGCAACATGAAGATTGAATCTGTTGTAAATTCAATGGTTTGATTCAACCTTATATACCGTGAATATTTACAACTAACATGTGTATATTGTAGAATAGCATATCTCAAAGAGTAATGTGCAATTATTTCAAAAGGGTCACTACTGCTGTGATATTTTTTTGCCTAGCAACAATTTTATCATTTTTTTTGGCATGTGTTCACTGATTGGGGGCATAATTAAGTTTATCTGATAGATTAATGTATTACAAAATAACTTTTATGTTTTAAAATGTCAGATATATATTTCCATATCCACGCAAACTTTTGTTCTACTAACAGCGTGAACGCATGCCCTCGAGTTGTCTTCTCTGGTTGCTTGGCAACAAGAATCATATCATCATAACCCAGATTCACGCCTGGTAATCACGGGCACCACCACGTTTCGTTATGTGTACAAAATGTTCCAATGCGACTTCCGTTATAGTGCCAATCGGCACAAATTGTTGACAATGGTGAGTGTTTTTCTTTACTAAAGACATCTTAACTCGAATTTTATAAATCGGGGAATGTAGTGCTATGCAGATATGTCCACGCTTTCTTGTAAAAGCACAATATTCAGAATAAAAGCAGAATCTGATCTTTTAGAGCTCGCACAAAATGTGCAGTCAGAGTGTTGATCAGACCAAAATGTGAATTTTATGACAAGTTTTCCTGATTATGCCTATTATAGCTACTAGTTATAATAGTATACGATAAGTATTGATATTTGAATGCTTTATGCTAAATGTAGACATTTGTAAGGTTAATTGTGATGACGTATGTCCTATTTTTTAACCGTTGTGGTTCCAATCACTTCGTTGTAGTCCCAATACGGCGTTGTGGTTCCCAGCAAAATTTAGTAAATAACGAGAAAGATAGATACATGTAGTTAGATAAATGCATGTCAATTATTCGAAAGTGAACCTAAAATACTCTGGAAAAACTTACGACGAATATTTACCAAGCTAATCTCGTAACGAGTGTTTTTTAGGATAATTTTATTGTTACACTATTACTGAAAAGTGAAAACAAATGCTACAATGCCGTAATATGTTAGCTGTTAAGCTTTGTAGTGTTTTGATATACGCTCCATTATACGACCTGGAAGAAATAAAAACATATGTCACGGTTCTAGTACTGGAAATGTCGAATGCTACGAATATAACTATACGTTGGTGCACATCGAATACAAATGTACGTCTAGGGTTAGTTTAACAAAAGTTACAACCAGCCTGAAATGCGATGGGATATGTTTCTGTGTACACAAACAGGTAGTTACAGCGAATGCCGAGGTGTTGCTTTTCAGTTAGACACAAGTTCGACTAGTGTTGTGTATAAGTTTCGCATTGTCATGGGCGCTACGCACGTGGTTATACGTACTTTAGTGTAATTTGTATGACCATGTGCATTAGGCATAATCATGGTAGGATCGACCAAGTAACAAATAATTATGCCAGCGTTTCTCATGCACTTGCCAATTGTTCAGGTACACGTAAGTGTAAAATTAAACACATGTAGTGTTACAAGGTTGTAAGAAAATAACGTATATTTGATTCTTTAGAGATATAAGATCGTATTTAAACTTTTCCAATGTACCTGTATAAGCTGTTAAGTGTTCATTTGGAGTTATTTAAACATGTAACAAGACAAGGTATTGTTACTTCACTATGTTTGCAGTTGTCTCAACTTGAAGCCGATTCTTTCAGTAAAATAAATACGTCACGAGCCGCCTTAAAAAGATCTGCATGGTGTTGATGTACATTTGTATATAATGATGCTGCAATATGGCAGGCCAGGAATATGTGTGCCTCCACCCGGATTTGAAGTGCTTTTTACAATAATAGTACACACATTAGCACTAATGTTTAAGTTCAAGTTCCATTAATTTCAGTGGATTATTCACTTACATGTTGCGTTTTAGATAGATATATAAAGTAATGTTCAAATTGACAATTAAGGGCCATGTTTACAAAAATGACAGAATATCCGTTAGTATTTGAGCGTTGTGGTTAATGTTGCTTTCCCAAGTATAAATACATGGAAAATAATATCAAATATATACGGTTTAAGTATAATGAAAACATCAATACACGTACATTAGAGATCTCTATATTTTGCTGAGAATCACAACACAGTATTGGGACTACATCGTAGTGATTGGAACCACAACGGTTTAAAAAATAGACATATGCCATCAAACATGACCTTTAAAATGCCGATTTTTACAGAAAAACATCAAATTGTCAATATCTATCGTATGTGTTAATTACTAGTAGCTATAACATGCATAATCAGTAAAAATTGTCATAAAATCCAGATTTTGGTCTGATCAACACTCTGACTGCACATTTTGTGCGAGCTCTAAAAGATCAGATTCGGATTTTATTCTGACAATTGTGCGTTTACAACAAAGCCTGTACATACCTGCATAGCACTACATTCTCCGATTTTTAAAATTCAGGCTTAGATGTCTTTAGTGAAGAAAAACAAATTATTTCACTCACCGTTTTAACAATTTTTGCCGATTGGCACTATAACGGAAATCGCATTGGAACATTTTGTACACAAAACGCGACTGTTGTGGTGCCAGTGATTACCAGGCGTGAGATTGGTATTTGTCATAACATCAGTGAGATAACATATTTCACGATAGTGCATAGAAAAAATAAGAACACTTTTTTTTCGAAGCATTAGTAAACAACTCTGTTGTTTTTGACTGACTCTCGTACATATTAAGGGAGGTAAATTTTACAATCTTCTATTTATTAGCACATGGTATAGTCATAATTCCCTCCCTTCAAAATATTGTCGCATCAAAAGAAAGGGCACTTACTAACAACAGGAGCATGTTGCCTTACTGAAGCGTTACCGAGCACTCGATAGTGATATGCTAGAGAATGGCTTGCTTATAAAAGTGCTACGTAGCAGACAGCAAATAAATTTATCGAGCGCTCGCCTAACCAAGTGGTGAGATACAATATGTTATTGGTAAGCACTGCTGGTACAGTGACTTGGTGTTGCAAGGGACGTAGTAAAGCAAAATTTCAAATGCGCTAAAGTCACCATGGACGTACGGGCCGTTAAATAATTATATAATGCGAGAATTGATTTAAAAAAACATCTTCAGAAACTAGATATTTTGTAGATTTAGCTTGGAAATTTCATATGAATCGACGAGAAGTCGAAAAACATTATATGACGTCGCGCAATGGTAGCGAGCCACCTTAAATGATAGAAGTAAACAAAACTGATAATATAATTATTATGATGGAGACTTTAATGATTCATGAACAACAATTGTACACATTGTACTAGTCTAAGATACAACATAGAGAACACATAGGTTATTACATACATAACATCCGTAACACTTGCACATCCGTAACACTTGCACGAGATTTTTCATAGATGTAGGAAACAAGGAATAAGCCACACTCCATGGGTAATCTTTTGATGCGGGGAATTAGCCTTTCACTGAATGTGGTCATTTACTGATGATTTACTGCTAGTCAAAATCCTTGGCTTAATAGTACAGAATTAGACCTCAAAGGCAGAAAAGCTCCTGTATACAATTGTATATCCACCCAACGAGGCAATATATTCACATTTAAATCAGGAGCTTCATTTGACACTTGAATTATCAGTTGACCCCTGAAGTCTGAACTGACTGAAGGCCAAGTTTTCTTTCAATTACTTATGAATTAGACAGATTTTGCCAAATAACAGTAAAAATTATCACAAAATGCAGTCAGTGAATTTGAAATTCCTTATCTGAATAAGAGAAAGTGAATAACTTTCCTTTACAGTATCCTCTGTACTTATTTCCTGCAGAAGTTACATGACAGAATCAATAATGACTTGTACTAGACAAGTGCTAATTTCACATATTGATGACCCAGGGGTTCCGTTTGACTCTGGAGTAAGGATTTTGACCATTGAAATTTCCAAAAAGCCACATTGTGACTCGCAAGATTTTGGTTTAAAGGGTCATTTTCTCGGATATTTTGCCTATTGAAAGGTAAAATTCATTATGAAAATGACGCTTCAGATTCAGAAGCTAGAGGAACCCCTGTGACCCCTTGTCATTTAGCCCCTAATAAGACCCCTGGTATATTACATGTATTCAGTTCATGCTATCGACAATGTCACACATCATGCTGTCAAGTTGGTCACACTCGCCGTTCTCACGTGTCTGTTCTGGCTCGTGCATCTCGGACGTTAACAACTCACTCTTAACCAGCACCTTAGAATCCAGACTGAATTCATCAGGTAGTGCATTCAAACTTCTCTGAATTAACTCGTTCACTTTATCTAGATGCACCTGAAACTTCTCAGCAATATCAAGTCTTTTCTTCTTCTGTAATTCCATCATAACTCTCAATGTTTCTCTGGCTTGGTGAGGACGAAATTCATTTATCAAATGATGCATATGAATGAATAATAAGTTCAAATCTTCAAGTTTTTCATTACGTTTTGGAGAATCTGGTGTTTTTATAAGAATGTCTATAAGATCTAGAAAGTTTGCCAATATTGAATGATTAAGTTTCTTAAGTTCTCGTTTATGATCATAACTTTGAGGGTGAAGTCGACGAAAGCCTTGAGATTCCAGCGGTCTAACAATCATGTCATCAGCAGTAAAGGTGTTGCCGAACATTGTGTAAGTGTCCTGGAAATCAAATATGAAAAATAATTAAAGGTACAATGTAATAAAACTCTAAAAGAAATTTAAAATGTTTCAAAGAGTTGGTATGCACAGGCACATGAAGTCAAAATTCTATCACAAAAAGTAAAGATATCAATGGGTTGATGAGGCAAAGATGTATCTAGACGGTAAATAATACCAAATCAAAACCATTTTCATGCCTGTGTGCGTTAAAGAGTGTATTCATGTGGTGGTCCCAAAACCATGTCTAGTTCCTTTCTTAGAATTTTCACAGCATATCTGTAGACAAAAGTTGGGAGTGACAATCTAATGGGTTTTTTTTAAGATAGAATTTCGAATTCCTGAGGTAGGCCTACCAAGTGAAGTATCATGGCAGTGTATTGATCTGAATAACACAAGCAACTAGATATGAACAACAGCACTGGCTCAAATGGGTATTGGTCATTGCCTCATTGGATAATCTGGAATGGTAAAAATGAGCACCACATAGCAGACAAATCAAAACATGTATACAGTGGCTACCTGGGGAAAAGCTCCCATATAGCTGACCTTTGCACAATTCTACTACAGCCATCTATCGCTAGATCTGTGGCATTTCAAACACTCAAAAGACGGTTGAAATTTATATGATATTGTGATGTATGTGACTATGTGGGCACATTTTTGACACTTAATTTTTATTCCAAACAAGAGATGTTTGTAAAACACGTATGCCCCCATGGCAGCCCAATAGTCAGAAATGGGGAAGGTCACAGTGACCTTGACCTTGGCCTAAAAATCAATAGGGGTCATCTACTGTTGCTGTCCAACCTCCATGTAAAGTTTGAAGATACTAGGTCAAAGCATTTTTGAGTTATTGAACGGAAACCATTTTAATAGTCAGAAATAGTAAAGGTCACACTGTGACAGTGACCATGACCTTTGACCTACTGACCTCAAAATCAATAGGGGTCATCTACTGTTGCTGATCATCCTCCATGTAAAGCTTGAAGATCAAAGGTCAAAGCGTTCTTGAGTTATTGAACGGAAACCATTGAAATAGTCAGAAATAGTAAAGGACACAATGACCTTGACCTTTGACCTACTGACCTCAAAATCAATAGGGGCCATCTACTGTTGCTGACCAACCTCCATGTAAAGTTTGGAGATCCTAGGTCAAAGCGTTCTTGAGTTATTGAACGGAAACCATTTAAATAGTCAGAAATAGTAAAGGTCACAATGACCTTGACCTTTGACCTACTGACCTCAAAATCAATAAGGGTCATCTACTGATGCTGACCAACCTCCATGTAAATTTTGAAGATCCTAGGTCAAAGAGTTCTTGAGTTATGGAACAGAAACCATTTAAAGAGTCGAAATAGTAAAGGTCACAATGACCTTGACCTTTAACCTACTGACTTCAAAATCAATAGGGGTCATCTACTGATGCTGACCAACCTCCATGTAAATTTTGAAGATCCTAGGTCAAAGTGTTCTTGAGTTATTGAACGGAAACCATTTTATACGACCGACAGACAGGCAGACCGACCGACAGACATGTGCAAAGCAATATACCCCGTCATCAAAGATGGGGGGCATAATAAGGTAACTTTGTCCCTTCAAATAAAACGCTTAGTCTGGAATATCTTACAGTCTGTGTTAATGGTACTTACCTGCATAGGAATGGGTGGGGGAGGAACCCGTCCCCTTTTGACATTGTCATCTGTGTACTGGTTGACATATTGCATCGGTGGTAAAGGGAAAGCACTCACTTGCTGAGGTTCACCCATCTTTACGCAGTCGTCTCAACCTTAAAATCATATATGACAATTATATACTTGGTTGTCTGTTTGTGTTATTCAATGCAGCAGCTTCTGAAAACAGAATCATGTAAATGTCATGTCTGTCATACTCATACCCCCACCCTGAATGCAATGCACAACAACACAATAAGACGTGACATTTAAGTTTTAACAACGTGGTGCTACAATGCAACTTACTAAAATGCGATACAATGCTTGACAATGCCATGATAAGACATTGCGACAAATCGAGCCAATATTTAAACTTTAAGCTTTACAATAAGAAGTGATGTAACAACATTCATCATTGTTGTCGCATTGCATTTTAGTCAGTTGTATCATGTTGTCGCAATATCTTGAGCCCGTTGCCAAACCAAACTGCTACCAAGCGCTTGTTAGCGCCCTACTATGAAACAGCTTGCTTAAAAAAGCGCTATGTAGCGGAGAAATTATATGCTACCAGTGAGCACTCACGGATCGCAGTCCTTTTTGTAGCAAAGCGCTATCAAAAAGTTTTAATTAACATGCGTGGCGCTTACTTTAGCAATGGACTGCTTCGATAGCACTCGCATAGCAAAGTGTTCAGAAACGGTATGCTATCGTCGAGCACTGCTCACTTGTAGCGTGTCATTGCAAAGTCATAGGTAAGTGCTCGGTAGAGCCTTTTGGAAGCGGTTTTATTAGGCAACAGGCTCCTTATTTTGACAATAGCATAGCATTGTTGTGTCTCACGTTTTGAATGGGCGAAGGACATTTGACATGGCACTAACAGGATTCTGCATTAACCAGATGCAGAAAAACTCATACTGATTTCATTGATGAACATACAATGGATATCATTATACGTGACTTTCTAAACTACAGTACACTTTACAATTTATCCGAACAACACAATCCGAACACTGGTACACTTTACCCACGCTTGATACAATTTGATTCTATCGCGAATGAATTAAATAATAAACAGCTACAAAATGAGTTTCACATAATAAATTAGTAATTAAACAGAAAATATCAATTCAAAAGATAAAATATACCGCTTTGTAAAGATGTTTTCTATTTTGCACTTTTCATTACTAAACGGTGCAAAGAATATATCAGCTCGTATAAAAAGTCCTATGAACAAAGTATATTAACACCGGAAAATGGCGTCGATAGTTCGGCAAGTTGGTCGTTGCAACCGATCTTGTAAGTATTTCTTGGTGTTTACGTTTACTCCTGGGCCTATTTTCCTAAAACATGTTGTTAACATGTTTATTAATCATTTGACATTTTCAATATTCGCGTTGTCACCTTTAAAATCTGCCTATTTCTCAAATAATATTTTGTTTTTCCCGATTTTCTCAAACGTCCAAGGTCACAATATATAACGATCTAGTTTTATCTCAAACAATAACATTACGTGAGCTATATCACCTTGTTCGTATTTTACTTGTGTTAAATTTTCAAGGTTGAAGTTATGCTTGATGTATCTACTTTCTATCTGTGTTTATTTGTTTGTTTACTGATACAGACTGTGGTTAGAGCTATAACTTATGTAACTTATGTAACTACACCTGTCATATTGGTAAACAAAGGACATAAATGTTAGGGAGTGGTTATTCTATAATCTTGCCTTTCGGTCACCAGAAGTGCAGGGTAATATGTCGCTGGCTTGTATCTTAATTGATGATATTTGAATGATACATAGTTGCTTTAATTTAACATTGTTGCTTGTCTGTTCAAATTGTCTTGATGAAAGTTGTTGTATAATACATTACAAATATCTTTCAGTGCATGATGTTGTAAAATTTACGCAAGTGCGGAAGTTTGCTGACTTTCCGGCTTCTGCTTTTCCAAAGATAACGACACATTACTCTATGAATCCTCGAGAAAATGATTCCAGATGGAAAGGTGGGTAATAGCAGGGCTCACGCTGTCAATCGACATTATCGCCATTTGCGATAATTTTATCAAAGTGGCGATTTTTATTTCGATTTGGCGATGAAAAATGGCGATAATTTTATCAAACTCCAAAAAAAATATCTGCACAACTTCTTATTTTATCTATCAACAACGTATCGAGTGTCACAAATTTTTAAGTTCACATTTCAAACTGGACCATATAATCTGCATTGTTAATTACCTTTAGCCCCAAGACATGTCATTAGAGGTCTCATTACTGATAAATTGTTGTGTTAACATCTTTTAATCCCCATTTAATTGGTGTAATTAACTGTCAACAACGTGCGTGGAACAGGTCTAAAATACTGATAGACATGTCTAATGTACTGACGAATCTGGGATGTGCGATGCAGACGAGATAAATTGCAATTTAGGGTTAATTATAGGTGATTTGATTTAATATCTGGCGAATAATGACTACTTTGAGTAAACAATGAACATACTATTCTATAATACTTATTTTTACGAGCTGTTTGAAAAACGCAAGTTGACTAGTATTCGGACATGCAAAATTCGGATATTCCAATAATTCGTCATTTGTAAAATATAACTGCTTATTTTTTACAAAACTTTAAATAAAATTATTCATTATAAAAGGTTGAAATCCTGCATTCAAGCATCCATGAGGCTTCAGTTTGTTGCTTGAGCTGTAAATCTTGGTCGAAAGAAAGATTTTATTATGACATATTTTAACAATCAATACATATCTTTTTCTTATATTTATAAAAGCACTGCAGCTGCTTTATATCGATATCTTGCTGCTAAATTGTCCATCTTCTAGCCTTTAGAAGATAATGATTATCAATGAATGACCATTTGAGTGACCAAGCTGTTTCACTGGCTCTTTTATAATGGCATCAATTTTTCAGCTGTCAAGACTGTGTCATGCAAATGGACAGTGTACTTATCAGTGTAATAAAATTTAATAAACAAATTTAGTTCAAGGTAATATCATCATAAATTGCACATGATGTATTTTAAAGAGCAGGTGTCTAGCTTTCTATAGGAATATATCTACATATTTATTGATTAACCTCAGGTATGAACAAAATGCAATAGAAATTGATACTCTCAATGCTACCCATAACTCACCTGCAACAGTGAAGAATTCAAAATTATTGAACCCAGGGAGCATGCCTCTGGACCCACCCTAGAACAATGGTGCCGAATTCTTAATTAGTTTGAATGATAATCATGCAATTTGTCTTTGACCTGTCACGACTGAGTCATAATTAGTCAGGATTTCTATATTTAAAACTGCCTAGAAGGCACCTGCAGCCCTATCAAATTCAAAAATCTCGCAGGGGAGTATGTGCCAAACCCCCCTAGAATAAGATGCCAACATATTCATTTTGATCAAGCTATGGCCCTGACTATGATTCATGAAATGCCTTAAGTACCATGCATTAAGTTTGTGTCACCATGCGTAAATATGTTCACGTCAATTTTGGCTATAATTTTTGTTGGGCGAAAATAAATGGCTATTATTTTAAAATGGCCAGTGTGAGCCCTGGTAATAGTCTGAGTCAGTCTATTTAAGGTTCTCATAGTCATACTACGGTGGCTGATTTCTGCCATTTCCTATCTTTATGTGTTCGCCCCCAAAAGTCGAAGCAGGATGACACAACAACTTAAGAGGGCGATTACCTGAACGCACGATAATAAGCAACGTTTCATTTCGTTGGCCAATTGTCTTGTCTTTGCGTTCGACTTGAGAGGTAAAAGACACGGTAAATACAGGGCGCTGATTCAAAGATTTTTTGAGTGGTTAAAGGTGCTGACTTGTCCTTCGTTAGTGCAGGTCTGATTCCTACTAAGGATTCTGTAACACTCTTGTTACATGCTGTAATTGTCTACATTCTAAGGATTTATAAACTGGCCAACAATCGTAAAAGTGGCCTTTTTAAGTTTAATCTTTTCCTGTCCGGTATGTATTATACTGTACAATAAATGACTGAGCAGTGCCATTGAGTGATAATCGCCCGGTAGGTTATAATTGTCTTTTGGCTGGCGCAAACTGGCAATTCTCACCCTACCGGGGTGATTATCATTCATTCAGTCAATGGCACTTCTTTGCCATGTATTATTTATTCTACAAAAACAAATACTTCAAGTTGACTCTGACTCAGATTGATCATTACTATAAGTAAAATTCTAGGTTATGCATGTTGTTGTATTTTAAACTGGACTAATCCAATTAGAGGTATTCTATATATAAACATTGGTTTTTACAGTTGTAATAAAAACCCATCATGAAAGCATGCCTCCCCTTTTCAGGAGACTAGTCTGTATTTTGATTACCAAAGTTAAAAATATACCTATAGTTTTATTATGCTATTAACTTATTATCATGTTTGACAGATGTTGAAATGGAAAGATTCAATGATGAAGCTGATGTTGTTATTGTTGGAGGCGGTCCCTCTGGTCTCGCAGCAGCGTGCAGACTCAAACAGATGGCCAATGAACAAGAGAAGGAACTCCGTGTGTGTCTGGTTGAAAAAGCTGCTGAAATTGGTAATTTTTTTTCGGGCCCTAGAAGGTTAAGTTAACCCCATTTATTCTCCCCTTCCAATGGTTTATGGGGGTCGGAGAATCATCCCCCACAAACCTTACAACATTACATATAATATAAACACATACTTGTAAAAAGAACACTATAAATAAATGCACTGGTCTTCGTAATTAAGATATTTGGGAATAATAAAAGGGTGACAAATAGACAGAAGAATAAAAAAATGTTGTCTTATAGAGAAAATGGTAACTTTATATCATAGTCTTTCTAATATACTTCAATTTTTACCTTTATTACTTTATACTTTTGATGCTTTTATTTATATACCCTACACTATTTTGATTAGAGATGAGCTTGTGATAATGTAATACAACACATACGCATCTCAATTTGCATAATTATTGACTCATACCAAGAATGATCTCCCTTGATCAGGTGTCTTGTTAAGTTCATTTCCATTATTGGATTGTCTCCCCTCCGTACTCATCATCTCGAAACTACTTTAGGATAGACATGTTTTATGGGTGTGAAGTGTAACAGATTATTGCTACTTACTAAGTCTCTGTATGCAATATTATGGTTGATACCTCTTTAAATTGCATATTACATGTATGTTATTTTATTTCCTGATGACCAATTCTGGTGGTCTTGTGGTTAGAATGTAATGGTAGGTTGTTGGCTTGATCCCAGACTGCTACATATACTAACATTGTTAATTTATTGGTATGCACAATGTCAAATATAGCTCCCGTGGTTGGTTCTCTGTATATTAGAGTACTTCCAGCATTGGTTCATCCATTGACTGAAATACCGTGGAAGGTGAAATAACTCACCAACAAATGTTATTAATCATAAATCTGCTATATTTTAGGAGGCCATACGCTTTCTGGTGCTTGTATAGAACCTAGAGCTCTCAATGAACTTTTCCCTGACTGGCAAGAAAGAGAGGTAAGGTTAAATAATGAGACATATCCTCATCCATATGTCTCTGTAATCATAATTCTTTAACTGATATACTCAGACTTCGAATAGTTTCAATGCATAAAGTTTAAAACTTCAAAAACAAGGTGCTTAAACATTTTTTTAGTAGCTATTGTTTGGAAAAGAATGAAGTTAAACAAGTTAAAGAAAGGCAATCAATTAAAAAATGACAATAACTTCAGGCAATCATAGGGCTGTCTTGTTTATGTCATATAAACGTCATTGCATCTATATGGTCGTAACCTTGGCTGAGTGTTTAAAGCCAAGGTCCGACTGAGCATTTTTTGCCTCGGCTATGTACTCCTGAATTATTGAGCTATCAGGACATCGGAAACAATTTCCTTGTGGTCTAGGGGAAACTTCGGGAAGTCATGAGGCAGTTTGGAAGGAATTGTGATGAAGCAGGTGGTTTTCGGAAAAATTGGGACCTCAGTGGGACCTACAACATGTAGGCTTAAGGCATCCATCTGCCTGGAGAGGTAGAGATAGAAGGTTCTATTCCCTGTAGTGGTTCGTACTGCAGGTATGGCTGGTTGGTGAGCAGCCAGCTAGGATAATACTAACTATGTATCTATCTGTCTAGTGCCTTTGAAGGTCAGAGTCAGGAAGTCAATGTGCTTTGAACATAGGTCTCTAAATATGATTTTATTGACACTGTACTAATGCACCTATCAATATTTTGTGAATTGTTGCCTCAAGGGGAGGCGCCGCCCAAGGCAAACTATTGATAGGTGCATAAATTCAATTAACACTTCTACTTTATATTTACTCTAGCCTCCAACGATGACACCAGTGAATAAAGATGTATTTAAAATTCTCACAAAGACTGGAAGTATACCAATACCTATTCTTCCTGGTAAGCCTGTTGTCTACCATTATACATTTATTGTTATATAATACATACAGTAAAGTTTCGCTAATTAGACCAGGCAAGAATGTGGTCTTATAGTGAATCAGTCTTCATTGCCGACCATTTTGTTTCAAAATTGAAGTGTTTGGTTCTTTAAAATTATAAATTGTAAATACCAGTATCTGTTAGATTGAACGTAATTGAATTGAATAATATTTTTGTAATGTGAACTTTACAGTAACTTACTAGTTATAGTCACCTACCTTAAATCACTTGGAACTCACCGTTATATGTACATGATGTTTGAATCCCAACTGTGGAGTGGAATTTGAAATGAATACTTGCAATAAGTGACCAAAACTCTAGCATATTGCACTATTGCAAAATTCACTCAATAGCTTAGTTGACAGCAAGGGGCGTAGTCAGGCTTGAATGGATGTTGAGTACACAAGCCTTGAAGTTGGTGGTTATAGTTGGGGGTCTTCATGATTGTGGAAATTTGAGACTTTAATGCCTATTTGGTCGTATTTATATTTCTACTTTTTAAAGTAATGTTACGCACATGTGTATGTCTATTGCTGGCTGCGCTCCTGACAGCTGATTGAACTGCTTATCAAGACAAAAATGCAGAGTTTGAAATGTTTATATTTTAGGTACACCTTTAGTGAATCATGGTAACTACATTGTAAGGTTAGGTAACTTTGTACGATGGCTGGGACAGCAAGCAGAGGAACTTGGTGTAGAGATATATCCTGGATATGCTGCTAGTGAGGTATGTCAGTATTACCTGATACTCTTATCTCTTATCATAGTTAACCCCTTACTCCATGTAGGCACATCTGAACATATTTGTCATAAGCTGTGCTTCCCACAAAATCTAAACTTAAAGTTAACTTAAATCTTAATTAAGTTATTGGCGATTTTGGCAGGGAAAAAACAACATGTACAACTGTCTCAGACAATCTCAAACAAACATATGTCATGCTGATGCATTTTAACATAACTGCATACATATTGTAAAACAGATATTGATTATCAATTAGTTTGCAATAACATATATATGTGGATGGTGTACACACTCTCAGTGTACAGTAGGTAAATACATGTAGATTAGTTGGTCTAATGTAATAAAGTTTTCTACTCTGGTTGAAATATGTGTCTCCTGAGTGTTGCTATCATGCTAGAAGATGAAGACTGTGGTTTATTGTATTTGAGCCAGGGGTAGTGATTGTTTCATGACTAGCAATGTCTGTCAGCTAGATATGAAATATAGAAAAAATTGCGTAATTTTCAAAAATATTCTAATATTTTCAAAACTAGCTGAGCAAATAATAATTATGTGGTCTTTTTGGGAAAAATGATGTGTCATTCATCTTATTTCATTTGTGAACACTTTTGTTATGTTGTTGTCCTACAAACTCACTGACTGATGAAATACCTTACATCATTGATTACAGATATTATACCATGAAGACGGAAGTGTTAAAGGTATTGCTACAAATGATGTGGGGATTCAAAAAGATGGAGCACCAAAGGTAATGTTATTGTTTGTTAATTTATTGTGCTGTATTGTACATAGAATCTAGATCTCTGAGCCGTAACAATTTGGTATCCACTATATAAAGTCTATTGCTAAATGTTCAGTCACAGCTCAATACTCATGTTTGATCTATACCTTAAAGAACTTCTTAAATTCTCATTGAAACTTGTTTGGAATCTCATTCTCCATTACAACTGTATGTCAAAACATGTTATATTAGGTTACTATATTACCTTTGATCACTGGTTTACCTGATAAATTTACCTCGGTAAGTTCTCTCACATGTAGATTATGAACTTTTCATCAGAACTTGGCAAGAATTACTGGTTTATAACTCAGAATCAATTGTTATTAACATTGAAATGATTCTCTGAAAAATTTGCATTGGTTTGAAAATATTTCATGTTTTGATCTTTATTTTGAGTTCTGCACCTTTATTTACCAAGACCTTTATTAGACTCCTAAGTTTATAGTTACTGCAAAATCACACATTTTTGTGTGTATAAAATTTCGTGGATTTTGATAAAAATGCATTTTCATGAGGTTGAAAATTCTTGGATTAGTTACAAAATATGGAAGGGTGAACCCATGCTCTGTATTTGGGAGGTTGATTAATCGTGGACATTAGATTTTGTGGATAAGTTGAACAAGAAATCAATGAATATTCAACTCCCTTGAAAACTAATGATTTTACAGTAGTTCCCTTTGTTGTTACAGGATACGTTTGAGAGAGGTATGGAGCTTCATGCTAAAGTTACAATATTTGGAGAGGGTTGCCATGGACACCTAGCCAAACAATTATATAACAAGTTCAACTTAAGAAAGGATTGTCAGCCACAATCATACGGTATTGGATTGAAGGAAGTCTGGGAGATAGATCCCGCCAAACATCAACCTGGTCTAGTCATGCATACTGTTGGATGGCCATTTGTAAGTATATGTTGACCATATTGAAAATTTGTCAAGAACCCAATATGTCATTACAATAAATAAAGTTGTTATTATTATTATACGTCCGTTCATACCCATCTGGTCCTAAACTCTCTTAAAATCTCTATCTGACATTGTTTATGCCCCCTCTTTCTTTCATGCCTTGCACATGTCTGTTTGTTGGTAAGTCTTTCAGTAGATAAAATAGTTTATTAGCATCGAGAAACTAGCCCTGTAATTTTGGTAACCTGGGGAATTGGTATAGTAGATGTAGTTTTCATTTTTTGGGAAAAAGTACACGATTTTAAAGAATTTTCTGGGAAGACGCCTTATAATGGCCTAAGCCTGGTATTTTTCAGGTCTGCCTTATTTCAGGTTTTTGAATCCTGAATTTTTCTTTGTTGTTTATAGTGAAAAATAGAGTTTCAGGCTTTGAAACAAGGATTTTCAGGCATGACCAACTTAGCAAATTACCAGGCCTGATTATTATGGCCTCTATTGTACATGTAAGAGGGAAAAGTAAGTAAGTAAGTAAGTAAGTAACGACTTTATTTATAGTGGATAACATATTTGGCAGAGCCAATTTACAATATGGTCCACTTGATACATATGTACAATAAACAATAAAGAAAAAGTATTAAGTGAAAATATGATTATAATATATAAAAATAATGACGCATGTGATGTATGTTTTCAGGATAAGAACACATATGGTGGATCATTTATGTATCATATTGATGAAGGACCACTGGTAGCTGCTGGTGTTGTGGTAGGTAGCTTTATCATCAACAAAATCAACAAATTAGTCATGATCAAGTAGAGTTGCATCCCTTTAAAAGTGGCCATATTTTTCCAAGTGAAATAGAATAGTCCTGAAGTGGCAAATTCTAATCAACCTTCTCATTGCTCGCTTTTTGACAAATGTAGCAAATTTTGTTGTATAATATGATAAAGAAAAATAATTTGTTGTTTCTTTGTACCCAAGAAAAATTGCTCTTTATACCCCAAAAAGTCATACAAAATGATGAGCGGCATATGCATTGCCAAACTTAATTGTCCAATCCTCACAGACTTTGTAAAATGAGACGATTGGTAGATTTATCAAATAACTTACCTCAGTTTTTATAATTTATCTTCTTTGCCCATAAAATTTTTAGTAAAATAAATGTTCAGTTCGATGTGAATGTTGTATATTTCCTGGTATAGGTTGGACTCGATTACTCCAATCCATATATCAGTCCATTTCAAGAATTCCAGAGATGGAAAACTCATCCGGCAGTTATCGACACGTTCAAGGGAGGTAATAGAATCGGATATGGTGCTCGAGCATTGAATGAAGGAGGCTACCAGGTCAGACTTTACTGTTTATTGTTAGCTAACCTGAGTATATTGTTCTGACTGTATCACAAAGGGTCTAAACTAGGGATGGCAACGAGTACCCGAGTACTTTCAAAGGTCCGATTATCGAATATCAAAATCAGTATTCAAGTACTCGTTAAAAAATAAAAATCTTATCTGGTCTACTAAAATTACAATTAACAACGTGTCATCAATCCTTAATCAAAACACATGCAGACCTGTCAATCATCGTCTGTTAGTTTGTTTATGACACGTAGCTTCGGGTTCTCTGGTTGACATTAATCCAAGTGATTGTCATCGATCTTTAATTGGCAGTTATTGTTTATTTGGTGCGACAATCAATTAAGAAATTAATAAAATAATACTTTAAATTATAATCCTTCTCACGCATGTATGAATAAACGATAACTAGACTGTGTCACGCTGTGTAAATATTATTATGTCACCGGTTGATAAGAGTACTCCCCCTTATTTGTTAATTTGTTATTATTCGATTTTCTAGCGTTATTGACTATAACTTATACTGAATTTACACTGTATTGTTGTTCTTTTGTTAGTTTTTTTGTTCCAACATTCTTCTACCGATATAGATTAGACCATCAACTGAACAGAATGGAAAGGCATACACGATATTCTATTTGAAGTTGAACACGCACGTTTACAATACAACATTTCTGTGTCCCAAATATCGTTCACATTTATAGTTTTCCGAGTACCCGAGGACTCGATCGGATGAATGACCGATTTTAGTACTCGTTGACATCTCTAGTCTAAACTAGTCCTGCCATGGGGTAACTTGTTTTCTGTAGAGTTATAAACTTGAAGTACTGTATCAATCCTGCTTGACTTAAAATTGTTCAAAAACATGGTATAAAATCCTTCACAATAATGTAAACTGCACAGTAGTATTATAATGTAAGATCTTCTTACATGAAATGTAATTTTTATGATTCAAGCTCTCGCAGGTCCCCATGGTCAGGAAATGTTGACTTCTTTTTGGCATTAACTCGGTCATTGCTGTAGAATAAACCGTATTTTCTCTTCTTTTCGGTGACTGTGTCGAGGCTGAAGATTGATTTTTAGGAAAGGTTTGAAATTGAATTTGATTTTCTCTACTTTTTGGTACCTCAGTTATGGCTGAAGATTGCATAACATAATTATGTTAAACAGTTGATGAATGACTCGTATATTGTTTCAGTCTATTCCTGAGTTGGTGTTCCCAGGTGGTTGTCTGATTGGATGTAGTCCTGGTTTCCTGAATGTACCAAAGATAAAAGGTACCCATACAGCCATGAAGAGTGGTATGATAGCTGCTGAATCTGTATATGATACCATCATGGATGAAAATACTACCTCAAATACAATAGGTAATAGTTTATGATAGTCAATACTACCCTCAGGTGTTCATCCCATGTGACATTACACCAGATATCAACTAAATACAAACATTGTTATGGTAAATTATAGCACATGCTCCAGTGAATTTACTTTGATAACTGCCTCCTCGATAGCCTAGTGCCAGTAGTTGTAGAGTGTCTGCTAAGAATGGGGAGGTCCCAGGTTCGATCCCAGGCCGCGTCATACTGAAGGTGAAATTAAAATGGTACCAGAAATTCCCTTGCTAGACGCCCATCATAAAAGGGAAACTGGCTACTCTTCTTTCATAGCCTTGTGGTGATGGATAAATCCGGAATGAGGTGTTCAGAGTGATTGATATAAGTTTGAAAAAACTTATTTCACAATCGACTTTAAATAAATTAGTTTATACTAAAAAAAACAAATGGTTTCCGATCAATGACTCACAACCAGTTGGGCCTAGGATCTTCTAACTTCTTGCTGAGGCTGGTCATCATCAGCAGATGACCTCTATTGATATTGAGGTCAAACTTTTAACATAAATGACTGCCAAGTGGAATACAAAATGTACTTGTTTTACGAACAGCTCTTGTATATACTAAACTTTTACTTTTTCCATACAGGTCTTACGCCGTCAGTGTACGAGGACAGGTTAAAGAAGAGTTGGATAATGAAGGAACTACATGCAGTAAGAAATGTCCGTCCATCTTTCAATACTTCACTAGGATTATATGGTGGTATACTGTATACAGGGCTGTTCACTTATCTCAAGGGGAAAGAACCATGGACATTTAAATCTGATGGTAATACATACTTTAGTTCATTGCAAATTCAAAATCTGATGGTATATGGTATTTTATGGAAAATGTAAACGTATTCCATGTACTTCTCACCAGTATTGCCTGTTTAGTGGTTTAGTGTTAATGTATGTACAGAATCAATTACTTTTTAGAAATCCTTTGCAGTCATGGAAATATCATAACTAGTATACCCTCTGCTAAAGTAGGTGTTTAATAGTTGTATGGTTGATTTGTCTATTGCAGTCAAAATGAGACACAAACAACATCCACTAAGAGCTAGATTGCAAAGAAACTTTAAACACATGGTCAACATCAAGCATAGATGTGCATGACTATATGTTCAATGTGCACTAGTCAATTGATTAATGTTTTTCATTTGTCAGAGGTCCAATATAATTCATTAGTGTATACTTGGAACCTTTCCTATTCCTTTAGGATAAATTCTATGCATACGTGTGATCAGTATTTGCTCAGGCCTTTATACAATACAGCAAACTTCTACACAGGTACATTGAAATTGATTTGGTTAATCTACAGGTGCGGACCATACACACTTAAAGCCAGCCAAAGATTGTACACCTATAGAATATCCGAGACCTGATGGAGAAGTGACCTTTGACCTGTTATCATCTGTAGCACTAACTGGAACAAATCATGACCATGATCAACCTGCTCATCTCACATTGAAGGACGATCAAGTACCTGTGAGAACAAATCTAACATTATATGATGGACCGGAGAGTAGATTCTGTCCTGCTGGTAAGTGGGTGCCTCATAGATCTATATATCTTGTAACCCCCTACACACTGGGATAGCTCCATTTGGCAAGTTTAGAGGTCTTGGCTTACACTATACTTCCAAAACTTAATCTGCATAACAATAAAAGGAAAATAAATGAAAAGTGAAAAAAATCTAGTTTATGTAGTCAAATGACTATTATATGGTCTCTATACTTCATGAACTTCATGAAATGGAACAAAAATGCTCTATTGGGTGAAATGCCAAAAGAAATGTGTTTATGTTAAGGTAGAATTGCATGATTGTCATATAAACGAATAATTCCAATTTTTAACTGTCACTTTTTATACGCCCGTTGAAAACGGGACGTATTATGTGAACACCCTTGGCGGGCGGGCGGGCGGGCGGCGGCGTTTGTCTGTACTCTAGCGCAAACAGTTTTCATCCGATCATCTTCAAACTTGCTGACAATGCTTATGGGCATAATATCTAGACCAAGTTCGATTATAGGCCAAATCGACCCAGGCCTTATTGGGTTATGGTCCTTTAATAACCAAATAAGTATGAAATTGGCCTTGTCTGTACTCTTACGCTAACAGTTTTCATCCGATCATCTTCAAACTTGCTGACAATGCTTATGGGCATATTATCTAGGCCAAGTTCGATTATAGGCCAAATCGACCCAGGCCTTATTGGGTTATGGTCCTTTAATTACCAAATAAGTATGAAATTGGCTTTGTCTGTACTCTTACGCTAACAGTTTTCATGCGATCGTCTTCAAACTTTGTGACAATGCTTATGGGCATAATATCTAGGCCAAGTTCGATTTTAGGCCAAATCGGCCTAGGCCTTATTGGGTTATGGTCCTATAATTACCAAATAAGTATGAAATTGGCCTTGTCTGTACTCTTACGCTAACAGTTTTCATCCGATCATCTTCAAACTTGCTGACAATGCTTATGGGCATAATATCTAGGCCAAGTTCGATTATAGGCCAAATCGACCCAGGCCTTATTGGGTTATGGTCCTTTAATTACCAAATAAGTATGAAATTGGCTTTGTCTGTACTCTTACGCTAACAGTTTTCATGCGATTGTCTTCAAACTTTGTGACAATGCTTATGGTCATAATATCTAGGCCAAGTTCGATTTTAGGCCAAATCGACCTAGGCCTTATTGGGTTATGGTCCTATAATTACCAAAATAAATGTGAAATTTACCTTGTCTGTTCTTTAGTGCAAACAGTTTTCATCCGATCATCTTCAAACTTGCTGACAATGCTTATGGGCATATTATCTAGGCCAAGTTCGATTATAGGCCAAATCTGCCTAGGCCTTATTGGGTTATGGTCCTTTAATAACCAAATAAGTATGAAATTGGCCTTGTCTGTACTCTTACGCTAACAGTTTTCATCCGATCATCTTCAAACTTGCTGACAATGCTTATGGGCATAATATCTAGGCCAAGTTCGATTATAGGCCAAATCGACCCAGGCCTTATTGGGTTATGGTCCTTTAATTACCAAATAAGTATGAAATTGGCTTTGTCTGTACTCTTACGCTAACAGTTTTCATGCGATCGTCTTCAAACTTTGTGACAATGCTAATGGGCATAATATCTAGGCCAAGTTCGATTTTAGGCCAAATCGGCCTAGGCCTTATTGGGTTATGGTCCTATAATTACCAAAATAAATGTGAAATTTACCTTGTCTGTTCTTTAGTGCAAACAGTTTTCATCTGATCATCTTCAAACTTTGTGACAATGCTTATGGGAATAATATCTAGGCCAAGTTAGATCATAGGCCAAGTCGGCATAGGCCTTATTGGGTTATGGGCCTTTAATTACCAAATAAGTAAGAAATTGGCCTTGTCTGTGCTCTAACGCAAACAGTTTTCATGCGATCGTCTTCAAACTTTGTGACAATGCTTATGGGCATAATATCTAGGCCAAGTTTGATTATAGGCCAAATTGGCCTAGGCCTTATTTGGTTATTATCCTATAATTACCAAAATAAATGTGAAATTTACCTTGTCTGTTCTCTAGTGCAAAGAGTTTTCATCTGAGTATCTTCAAACTTGGTGACAATGTTTACGGATATAATATCTAAGACAAGTTCAATTGTAGGCCAAATCAGCCTTGGCCTTCTTGTGTTATGGTCCTTGAATTAAAAAAAATGTTGGATTGTTTGTTTTTTTCATTCACCATGCCCTGAGACTCACCATGCCCCAAGACGGGCGTATTTTGTGACATTTTGGCACTCTTGTTTAACATAATTTAGTCTTGATACGTAAAGAGTTGCTTCCCCTTCCCCAAAATTACTTTTAAAAAATTAAAATTGTATTCAAGGCTATGCTGGATGCCTGCAGCCTTGAAACACTATGTAATGTTCAGGATTGAGAATTATGATGCAGTAGTATAGTAGTATCCTGTTGACTATATATTGGAAAATTGAATATTTTCAGGTGTGTATGAGTACGTTGAAACAGAAGATGGACTTGGTAAAAGACTTCAGATCAATGCACAAAACTGCATTCATTGCAAAACCTGTGATATTAAAGACCCCACTCAGAATATTAACTGGGTGTGTCCCCAGGGCGGAGAAGGCCCCGCCTACAATGGCATGTGATTATATGTGGTGTGTATACAACTTTTGTTGGTGCATCTTGACTCGTCTTGTACGACTGCACTGAGTGCATTATGAGAGATACCTGTAAAATCTGTACTTTGTGAGGGATTAATTTTACCTACTTTCATACAATCAGTATATTAGTGACTACTATAATTGAAATGCTTCCTAAATATTGTGCTATGTTCATTGTTATGAACTAAGGCACTGCCTTTTTGGGGATTTAATCCTTGAAGATGGAATACCCTGTCATATTACAAGGGACACTGGGTCAGTTTTTCAAGGACCAACACGCAGTACGAGTAAAGCGTCACAAATGAATACAGCTGAGATGGCAGCTATCATATGTGTCCAAAATTGCAAGTAGAAACTGACAAAACAAACATTTGGATACTATTATTATGAAAGTATTTGTCTTGCAAAATTATTGGATTTTATGGTAAATTAATTAGTGTGTGAAGATTTATTTGAGCACTGAGTGTGAATGATGATCACTAGCTTTAATACTATATATACAGATGGATATTATTCATTTCATTAAGATAATGGAGACCATGTGTTAGATTGGAATATTCAAGTTGTCTCCCCTTAGTGAATATTAAGCTTATTTTAAATTTTATTTTAAGCTTTCTTGGTGTTTCAATGGAAAACAAACATTTTGCTATTTAACAAATGATATTTTTTGCTTACCGGTATATCTCAGTGAGTATATGTTTGTACCAACAATAAAGCACATGTTTGTGAAATAATTGGTAAGGAAGTATTGACATAAAACATGATGATATGTTTGTTAAGTTATGCACCATTTATTACAGGTATTTTATAGAACAAGATTTGTCTTGATCGTTATACTAATGTAATACCGGGGTGGGTAGACAATTTTCAGGGGCAGCATTCATTATTGCAGTAACATGGGTGCAACTAAAGGGGGGAGTTGCCTCTTGTTCATGATGTCCCAAGTTGGGACCTCTGGAAGCCAATATTGTGTCCTTATTGGTTCTGAAAATTGTAGGATTCTTTTCCCCAAACTTTGTCACTGGGACTGCTAGTGTATGTATCATATATTTGTACGTGTATACATATTAAATCTTAGATCTACCTCACCTTAAATCTAAACTGTGAATGAGGTGCAGTGTTTATGAGATTGCCTTACTATCAATGTCATGTTGAGACCTTCATATTTCATACAACTTTGATTATAAATTCAGTTGGTGTCATTATATGTTGCATTCATTATGAATTTACAAATTACTGTGTTAACTGTTTAAGAATATGTTTGTTAAGGGTAGCTTGCTTATATTATTTATATATTGATATATATTAATTCATTCTTGCTTTACATGGTCGTAAGGCTGGAAAAAATCAGTTCCTAGATTGTTCATACAGTATGTTTGTGTGGAAGTTTTATCAAAGCACTTAAGGAATTCTTTACTTTCCGTTCAAATTCAAACTCTTCAACATGTGATAAAAGGTTGTTCATTATTAACTATGCTTCAGTTAACAAAGTCATACAAACCATATTTGTCACCAATTTGTTGGTTTTGGAGAATGCTTTGATACAACAGTACCCTGGAGTAAAACGCTTTAAGTCTATTAAGAAATGGTTGAATGAGGATCTATGTGTAGGAATAAATCTATAATTGCCTTGTGTAAAATGTATGAGTGAAATCGGAAGTATTTATACCGGTACATGTATACAGTTGCTCATTTAATTGCAATCTTTGTACACTTGTAATGTTGTTAATATTCATTCTCAATTCATGTTTTTGCATTAAAATATTTTAAAAGGTTTATATGTTGTTTTATGATTTAATGCTCCCTCCGAATTCACCAATCTGTGGCTGGTTGCTCAGCTCATGCTTTGACCTTTTGACAAATTAATAATGGATCAGTTTGGGTCAACATTTGTCAAGAATTACGCTCACTCAAAAGACAAAAGAGACCATTTGAATCTATGTATATTCTCTTTATTTAAACTATAAAAGGAAAGGATATATATAATTTGTTAGTAAGAGCATTGTAAGTAACTTCACTACCGTATGTGCGAACTGTTCAACAGATTATTGTCAGAGTATGATGACTCGTGCATATTTTTTAGAATGAAGGACCATTATAAGGGCCAGAGAAAATAAATCCCTAACTTTTCATTCTGTCTTGCCCCTTTTTTCATGCCCCCCTTGGTTCTTTTATTTTCAATCAAGAGACAGCAAATCAGCCCAAACACTTGGAAATAAAAAATAATATCTTCCCGAGTGCAGCTTTAAGAAAATCTAGCAATAAATTTAGATTGGCCTGAAATAAAAGCTGTAAGCCATACAGAAGCTATTGACAGCAAATTTAAGATAATTTCAATTTAAGTTGGGACTCACAATGTGAACATTGCCCATGAATGTTTATTCATTAGCGATGTTTCTCTACAATTGTTCATGTATATATGGTGGCAGATAGGCCAAACCAGTTTTTCTTGTATCCTAACCAGTACTATATTATTATTACCCTTCAATAAGCAACCGACAACTTGTCCACATGTGGAGGAATATTGACATTGATGTCAAATGATCACAGAACGGTATGACCTGCCGCGGCTGGGAATCAAACCAGGATCACAAGTGATAAATCTAGCGCACTTACCACTGGACCTTGTTGCGATTGAACAGAGCGGTAACTTTATTCATCACAGGCAAAAATACAGCACATGCACCATTGTCCAGAGCTTATAACATGTAGCTTAATTATTACAGCAAAATTATAAGAACTTCTCCTTGACGGAGACCGGGAGACTCTCATTAGAGCAAAATCTCAATATAAGATTTTTATGCGAGATACTACGTAAGATTTTGGCCCAGTAGGCAGTAACTGTGGAGACAGAAATATTGGATGGACTGATTAACAGTAGCAATATAATATATAATGCTGAGACTTGTGAGGAAATAAATAGTAAGTACATGTAATAACAAGAAATATCAATGCAAGTGATGAATACCCCCAGATACTGCTTGAATGACACAGTTATTTGACACATAATTTATGATGACGTGCATAACTTGGTCCAAATTATGATGACCTGTACACCTTGGGTTAGGTTACTGGCAATCATTAGCAAAATTGTATCTGGGAGTATAACAAAGAACAAGCTACCATACATGTACATAACAAGCTACCATACATGTACATAACAAGCTACCATACATGTACATAGGAAACAAAAATATAACAGATTCATAAATAAAGAAATAGACTTTGAACACAAATGTATGGAATGAGAGTATATACGGTACAATTTATCAAAAGAATCTTCAAAAAATGACAGTGAGGAATGAATTATGAATAAACAAACAAACAGAGCAGATGCATGTACAGGGTGATCCATTAATTCCGCACATTACTAAATGCTTATAACTTCAACATCTTTAAAGCTACCATATTAAAGAAAACATGTAATTGCAGAGTATATGTGAAAGTTTTGTTCTGATCTAAAATGGATCTTCAACAATAGAATCCTTATCTAAAGCAGCGTTCAATGTGACCACCCATTTTCTCTGAAATGAGTTTCAAACGTCGTTTAACGTCTGTACACGACGCTGTTGCATGCAGCTACGTAACCAGTCTCTTTTCCAGACGAATCAAATGTTTCATTTCATTGGACAGACCCAACAATATTCCTTCTTGAAGGCACATGTGTATTTGGACACACTTTTCAAGATTTCTTTTCACTTAAATCGCAGATTTCCCCAATTCATAATACAGTTTTATGATTCGAGTTTGGAAATACTCAAATTTATGACATCATCGATTACGTCATAACCTCTCTTTGACGGCACAATGCCAAATACTTGATTCATTTCAGCAGAAAATTTTATTTATTACCTTTCCAACAAAACCAAATTTATACGTGTATTAAAGTAAAGAAATAGTGAAGTTTTAGGCTATTACTAATGTGCGGAATTAATGGATCACCCTGTATGTATTTTATATAGAGATAGATATCACTGAATGCTCTCCAAGTATTTGGTTCTACAGCTTAATAAGAGTGCTGATTGTCACAAAATATGGCCTTAAATTTATAAGTCATCAAGGATGAAAGGGACATATTTTACAATCTGACCTGTATGTTATAGATATAAGGGTTATATATAATAGTCAAGAACCAAAAGTATCTGATAAGAGGACAGGTAACTTCAGGCATATACATCTTATATATTCTGTACTGTTGTTGTAATTTATTACAGAAACTGCATCATTATCACACTACGTCGAGTATGGCAGTACATATGTGTGGCTAGTTCAGGATTGCATACCTAAAATTTCTTTATTTCTATACTGACGTCAACGTTAAATGTTATGAAATGATCATCGTCAAAGATTAGTCCATTCATAATTTTCAATTAAACAATAGTATGAAGATGGAAGTTAAGTCTGGATAGGTTATGTGTACTTGTTATGGAGTGAAGGGTTAGGTACGCACACACTGAAGAAGCTAAGAAAGTTAGCAACAACAATACCCAGGGGTCCTACTAAGGCATAATACCCAATCCTGAAAATTAGACACAAGTCTGTTTTGAGTGCAATTTGCACACATCCCTACACCAAAACACTGTTCAAAAATTGTTTTATTGTTAAATTCAGCTTTAAAAACTTCCAATGACTATAACTTTGTTGTTACTTTGAATTTTTTCATTAAATTACTTTTATTTTCTGCAGAAAAGTTAATTCTTAGACCCCTGAATAACATGCAAAATACTGAACTCATGTTTGTGCATATAACTTTATATCCCACTCACAGGATGACAGTATAGAGGTAGTAACAATTTCATCATTTTAATGATGTGCTTAAAGGTGCTGCCACACGTATTGGTGTATTGCAAAAATAAAATGAAATTGTCAAATAGTCAAATTAAAAATAACTTGCGAAACATCGGCATTTTATAGTTATATTTAGTCTTTTTACATCCATAATTCTGTAGGGTATAAATTTACACTGCTATGACTTAAATTGCCTGAAATTTGTTTGCATTTGATGAAAACGAATTGAAAAACTAACCGAATACATCACTGATGTTTACGCTGTAGTTTAATGATGATACAGTTTGATCACGTGTGAATTACTAGTACATCTTTCACAAAGCAAGTAGGAAGGAAACTCTGTGCTATTTGCAAAAGGAAAAATACAGGGTGCACGATATCAAGAGTGGTTTAAATTGCTTATTTGCCATAAATCTTCCATAAAGTATCCGTCAGTGGCTTTCTATTACATGAATACTAGGTCAGGTCAGAAAATTATGTTACTGGTATACAAAATATTTAGCCTGATCTGTGAGGCAGCACCTTTAAAAAGTTGAAACCTAACAGATCAATTTATCACCATAAATTAAGGAATACTTGGTTACTTCTTCATATGTTTGCGAGTTCAATGGCACATAAAAGGTAATCACAATTTTATGGCCGTCATAAGGACATTTTAAATTTAAACTTACATGTATTTACATTGTATCAGTTTGCAAACTTTTAGTATTACTACCTATACTAGTCATATGATGGCATGCATATCAAAACACAGCGAAACATACATTTCATATCAAAACACATGCTTCATAGCGAAACATACATTTCATAGTAAAACACATGCTATGCTATATATTGCTTGCTATTTTATGGACAGAAAATCTTACTAAAATCTTGATATAATCTTGTTTGGTATGGTATGGTATGGTTAACCAGGGAATGAAGTAATGCTTACATATCTTCAATCTCATTTAAACCAGATTATTATTACACTTCACTACTTGACACTGATATAGATCTGAATTAGACACTCCGGAGTATGGGGTCATGTCAATGTGAGCTTTACTTTATTGAATCAAATCGCTTCTTTCACACATCTGAAAGTGCGGTGAAACTCTACAGAGGCTACATGACATCATTGTACGCCAGAGGGGTCATTTGAACATGACCTCTTACGGAGCCTAGTCAGATTTCTAACAGTGTAAAGGAATGGCGCAAATGTTAGGGTCTGATTTTAATGAGATCGACATATCTTCAAGCAAACTTCAGAGAAATCATTACTGTAAACCAACTTAATTTCACAAATAATAAGTTTTGTTTTGTCTATGGCAGTAACAAATATTTTCCTGATTAAAGCTTACCGCAAACTTGGTGAAACTGAACCTCCAGGAACTTAAATCTCATGAAATATGATGCTGGTTTACAGTATAAACTTGTGTAACACAGTTTAGGAGAAGCAAATCAAGGGTGCACAATAAAAGGAAATAAAACTTGCAAACAAGGTGTAGCCAAACAGCTGGGAAATAAAACGAATGAAGCGAAATGAAAACATTTTATTTGAAATATATGCACAATTTTACACAACAGCAATTTATACAATTGGTGTTCAAGTCAGAGAAAATGTAATTTTATTACTTATTTTGTGATAGTGAAACATATACGACACATCACTACGTTTCTTTATACAGACATAACAGTCCAACCTGTGTAAATAGTCACCTGACTAAAGTAGCCATATCAATACATCTAAATCAGATATCTTTAAAAATCTAATACCCCTCTCCTATTACCAGGCACTTGTTTTAGCAGCCATATTTGATATATTTCTTGACTGGAGGTGTGTCACTATCGACCAATCAGCAAACACTATATTAAGAGGTGTGTCAGAATCAACCAATCATTAAACACCATATTTAAAGGTGTGTAACTTTATATCAATCCCCTGCTTTAACATTTTTGATAGATCCCCTTGACTAGCTGCTATAACACAGGTTAGATTGTATTTGTTTTCTTGTTGGAAACAACTCCCTATACATGCAAATACAAATTTTACACATATAAGGGTGAAGTAAAAGTTTACCAAGCACTTGAAGTCAAATTTATTAAAACACTGAACACAAATCACATTCGCCTTACAGAACATGATACTAACAATGCCTCTAGGAAGAAGTCACCCAAATATTGTGGATATTGGTTAGACTAATGCCCCGACTATTCCTACTCAACTTCGAACATATGACTGAAATTTCAGATTCTAAATGGCACAAACTTGAACTCTGACTATTGAACAGTTAACAATGTCAAGGTCATACAGAAACAGCAGTAACCTTGAAACCAAGGTCAAATAGTGTTAACTTTGAAATAACATCACCATTTGCGAAAGCAGAAAACTATGGTACATTTGACACAATACAAGTCATCATTACAGTAAACTTAACAAGGCAAGCAGTAGCAGCAATACGTGTTATATTTTCCTGTAAGCTTGAAAATGTAAGCATGAAAGAATAAGCATACAAAATAAGCATACACATGTAAAATTGCATTAACTATACTACTGTAATAATTCTGCTAACCTCACTCCGTTACATGTGTCAAACATTCAACAGAAATATAACACAATTCTGACCTTTAATGAACCTGGCCTCGAACCTACGGAAGAATCTCAAATAGAAATCACAGCTAAAATTGAGGTTTTGCTCAAATTAGAGTCAATTTTCAATACATCAGAAGTTTGTGATCTTGACATTTTACTGTAATAAACTCAGAACAATGTGTCTGTTTTGTAATGCTAATTTTGAGTCCAGTCTCCAATGGAAATTACCTCCAAGATCAATGACAATATGTGAGTTGGCTTTTACGACAAATTGAGATCCTTCTGAAGATCCGGATCAGGTCCAGAGAACCATGTTAGTCTATACAAGTCATACCATTTCAACTAACGAACACAAAATGCTGGTTAACACAAGTCTGGTTTAATGCATGTTTATTTCATATGAAATATGATTGGGCAACAAGTTACAAGTCTATATTATCCTTCTCCTTAAAATCTTATAACATTGGTCAACAAGAGCACAGAATGGAACCATTTCATGTAAAATTGACAAAACTACATTTTACATAATCCCTTTACCTTGGTGAACATAAAGACATTACATAACATTTAGATATCTCTTAGCTTATGTGTATCAGATTATGATTCAATCTATGATTCCCATTGATACAAATCTGTTCAAAACAAGCCTCCAATGTTTTGTTTTGACTCTGAGAAAAAAACAGTATTCAGTAATTACCTCCGATAAACCAGTAAAATCCTACTTATATACAACAGAAGCATAAAAATGTACAAGAAACAAAATATAAATACAAGTATATTTCAAACGAAATCCTCAAGCCTCATAGAGCAAGCAAAGAAATATGGTCCCAGAATCCAAAAAACAAACATGAACAATTTTCTTTCTTTACCAGGTCTGTTCTTTCTTTTACATAAATAGCAGAAACATTTAAATGATGAACTCTATTTGACTGTCAAAATATGAAATATTTTAAAACAACTTCCAATTGTTTGTAAGAGGTGGTACAATGTAAATACTAGTAAAATTCATTGACTCATATCAAATTTGAGAAGTGTGTCATATTATTTTGTCCACTCTTTTAATAAAACTTGTACGTAATGATCGCTTACATTAGATCTTTTCCTTAATATACATTTGCAATGTAAAGCATGTTTCAAACAGAACATATTGTTATTCAAACCAGCTTCAGTGGTTTATATTTTATATTTTGACGGTCATTTGGTTACTGTTTTATCAAAGCACTTAAGGAAATCTTAAACTTACATGCTAATTTTTTAAAATTCTTTTTAATGCTTTATCAGTTACAAATTGTGATAATGGGTTGCTAAATATTACAGATTATTCAGTCAACAAACTCATACAAACCATACTAGTATCTGTAGTATCATTGTGTAGGTATTAAAGAATAATTAAAACTTTAAAATTGAGCTTAGGTTAAATGCATTCTGAAAGTGCTTTGATAAAATAGAACCCGGGAGCCTTGCAACTGTAAGAACAAAAAATAAAACTATAGCTATCATTGCACATGCTAATTGTTTCTCTCATTGTGGCACACATTATGTTTTAACTCTCCCCAAACAGAGACACAATCATCATATTCACACACATCAGGTTTTGGAAAATGCCATTAAAAATTTATACCCTGTGCAAATATAAATGACGCAATAAAATCCCAGTGTTACGATAATTACACCAACATACAATGTTTATTGTTTATCATACGACCAACAATTTTAGCTGTATACAAAACAACCAACAGTATTTATGCTTGATGCATATAAATAAACATCATATGGTAAAACCATAATTTTTTGGTGAAATGTTGTCGAAGAATTTGTGAATGCAAGTAACGGTAGTTAATTTTGCATCTGGCATTCTTCAAACAATTTTGACTGTTCCAATCCTATTGCACGTGTTTGTGAGAGAATATTTGTTAAGCTGTATGGTTAATTTGCTACCACTTACAAATATCCTCACCTCGAAAACAGTTTCACTGCCATGAGCAGTACAGTATATTGTAACATATAGTGCAATGTCGCAACTTTTAAACAGTTCAATAATTCGAAATTGTGAGTTTACAAAGCTGCAGGTACTGTTAAAACTACATGTACATTGTATATACAAATCAACTATTGACAAACAACATGACGCAAATATCCTGCAAATAATTGCAGACCAGCATGAACAAAAAATAACTATTAACTCACTCCTGAAAATCAGGGGAGGGAATTCTATAGCACAATAGTTACTTCCCTTGAAATCATGGGGAAGGGAGCTGGGACTGATGACAACAACCCCACCTCATACTGATCAGTTTGAAAGCTTTTAAAACAAAATCTGAATAAATACATTTCATATTACCACTAACAAGCCCTCCATATTATGTTAAAATACTGACAGTGACATCATTTATACTTGTAGGGAAAAATTGACGATATTGAGAATGAACTCAACTCAGAAAGCAAATCCGAAAAATTAATCAAATTCAGGAGTCAATAATAAGGCTACCCTTCTTTTTCATTCAGTTCACGAAATAAAGGATACTTGGGGCAGATTCTTGTATAAGAAGGGGTAAAACTTCTCAATAATTGAATTTTTCTGCCCTTTTTCACCAGATTTACTTATTCAAGGGCAGATAACTCCTAAAAAATCAGTGATTTATGATTGGTTGCTTCTGTTTCCAACATGATACTGTGTTCATATACAAAGTTTGAACACATTCTATCATGGGGAGATTTACCCAAAATTGCAGCATATGTCCTTAAAATGCCATTTTACTAACATTCATCAAATCTAATGCCAACAAATAGGACTAACAATACATCATTAAATTTAAGCAAGTTCAAATATATTTCATTGAAACTAATTAAAACAGAAAAATTAATTGTGGCACAGAATTGAAAGAAACCTTGTTTGACTAGACACATTTGATACATAACACAAGTATACAGAGCTTAACAAACGCATCAGCTATACACCTACTACCAGGGCTGGTGAATTATTATTAAACACAACGAAACGAAAAATACTTATTCTATGGCAAAAACTAGTACAGTAAATGAATATTATTTTTCCACTTTTGAAATTACATAGAAAAAAAGTAAAATGCTAAAATTATTAATTAATTATAACATAATGCTGTAATGATAAATCCATGTGCTGTATCTCTTAAATATTTAAACATCTATAATGTATATTATACTTATAGAATAATACATGACTGAGCAGTGCCATTGAGTGATAATAGCCCTGGTAGGTTGATAATTGCCAGAAGGGCGCTAGCCATTTATTGTATTGTATAATACTAATGTTGTTGCTTTTTCATTAAAGCTAAACATTTAAGAAGACATTTACTAGACATAACATGTTCAGTTATAGGTAGAGATAAAAAGGTCGTCGTTAAATAGACAATCTATGCATGTATTACTGAATCTCGAGTTCATCAGGCCACTGTTAATTAATGATAACGAAAAATGCAACAACAAAACCAATAGCCAATAGCATTAATTTCATACCATGTTGTATGATGACAATATAATATACACACAATGCTCATAATCACCTTCCAAGCTGCTCATCAAATTCTTAATAATTTTAGAAAACGCATTAAATTACTAAGTGTGATGCCAAATATTTTGTTAGGAAATTCATTAAAATACAAAGTACAGTGCAAAAAGTCAAACCCAAACCCAAGATATAGAATTTAATATTAATGCTAATAAATACTCTCTTGCAACGTTTCGTGACTGCAGCTTAAATACATTTTGAGATATGTTCTGTAATAAGCCTGTCCTATAAATTCACCAAACCGAAAATCATTGTCAATAACATAAATATGGCAACAAAAAGAAAGACTAAAATGAATGGTTAAACAGATAACAGGAGCCATTTGATAATGCCATGAATCTGATACTATCTTCTGTTACGGTAAATAGCCATTTCAAAAAAAAATTTAGCCTCAATTTACTTGAAAGAATGAATATTCTTTCCACATTGAAAAAAGTATATGTTTGAATTAAGTTTAAGGTTTAACAATGTGCAAAGGAAAATAAATCTAATAACCTCTAATAACCTATATGTTAACATACAGTCAAAATCTAGCATTGTAGTTACTGTAGGCCCTACATTTTCTTATATAATAGGAATATGACCATACAGAACTTGTTTTGTTAAGATTTTCTGGTAGTTTGATTAAAAATGTTGAAAAACATACTTTTGGCAGTTGGGAACATTAACAGTTACTTGGCTTTAAAAATCAAGGGAAAATGAAAACACTGATATATACATAATACATGTATGAAGAATATTCAGAGGAAAAACTCAGTGAAATAAAAATCCTTTCCGGGGATATGATATTATTGTACAAAAAGTATGTACTAAAGCAAACATTTCAAGAGCTTTATGTAAATAATTATGCACAATTTCTATTATGGTAATATAGTACATAAATGCGAACATAGTCACCAAAGCTAGCTGACAATTTAAGCAGTAAAATAAATCAGAACAAGAAATGTTTGTAAAACACGTATACCCAAAGGCAGCCCAATCATCAGAAATGGTAAAGGTCACAGTGACCTTGACCTTTAACCTCAAAATTAATAGGGGTCATCTACTGTTGATGGCCAACCTCCATGTAATGTTTGAAGATCCTAGGGCAAAGCGTTCTTGAGTTATTGAACAGAAACCATTTGGTCTACTGACCGACCGACATGACTGTTCAAAGCAATATACCCTCATGAAAGATGGGGGACCTATAACAAGGCAGTCCAAGTATGTAAGTTAAGAGAGGGAGCATGAATGAGCAATATTTCAACATTAAGCCCAGTACTAAATCATACATGTATTATCTAGAACACCTATTAGCACCATATACAGTAACACTTTGGTTTAAGATGACCTCTATAATAAGACCATATCATTAAGAATACCAGTTTTCAAGTGTTCTGGGAAGAGGTGGTCTTATTATTGAGGTTTTACTGTACAGCAATTTTACATACCAACTTGCTAACAAAGTAACTAAGGTCAATCATACCTATAAGTAGCTTTTTTTTTAATTCCAAATAAGCTTACCACATATTATGTATGTATAGCACAGAGAATTTGACCTGTTCCTGACCTTTAAGCATGAGTATATTACAAGGCTCTTGTATTCAATATATAAATTACCGCTTACAAATCATGCAATATCAGTCATTTGGAGTTGTGTTGGTATTACTACTCAAGCATCTTTGTGACACTTCCCTCCAATGAAAACATACAACCAGGATAATAAATATAGAAAATACATCAGCTTTGCTTGGGGCTGTTAAATTATCCTAACTGAAGGTGGAGAGTTGTGTCAAATCCTCTGAACTATATCATGTGAACATTTTCATAAACATTTAAAAAGGCAGATAAAGATAATTACATGTCCCACATATTTACAAAGAAATCAACATGTCACAGTGTAAGTATATTGAACTAGCTTACCTTATGTAAAAATTATTTGCAACAGGAGAAAAAACATTTTATTTATAATAATAATTTTTCATGACAAAAAAATAATTTAGAAGATAAAAATATTTCTATCTATACATAAATGACAAAAATCATTCACAATTTCATTTCAACTGCAATACAATTTTTATCCACATGTATCACAATGTCTGAATACAACTCAATGCACCACCATTTGTAATGGTAACTTTTAACCATGAACACATTATTCCATCAGTCTTCTTTTTTCTCAGCCTCTGTTTTAGCTTTGACCTCCTCATTTTGTTCATCTTCTGTATCGGAATAATCCCTTGCTTGTTCCCCAGGTTTTAACAATTTTCCAACATAGTCATATTTTTCTGAAAATAAAGTATACTCAGGGTCAATGAAAAGTTACCACCCTATTGACTCTTTATATTTTAAAATTCACATTACCCTGAGTTAAAAGCAGAACACAACTATGTGTTGACCTTACTGTGTAGTCACAACTATCCTATTTAATAATATTCATTGCACACACTATAAAACTTTTTGTACCGATACGTCATATTGTATACAAAATACAGAGGTAAATATAAGTGGTAACTTTTCAGTGACGCACACTATAAAAACATTTATAAGGGTTTAGGATTTCTGTTGAGATTGTCAAGACATGTATACTTTGGGAGTTCATGATGAATTTTGGCTGACCAGTTATTCACATTTACTTACTAATGGTTACAGAGAAATAACATTGACAAATGTTTCAATAGATGGACCAACAGTGAAATGAACTGAATCATTTTATTTTGTTTTGATGTACAAGTATGCACATTTAATTACTGTAGTTAGCCAACAGGAATCATCAGTATTATGTAATACTTCCTTCTTGATATTCTGGTGTAGTAGTGTGTATAGGATTTGATTACTAATAGGGGAGAAACTTGTGTAGGCAGCCGGCTAGGCTCAGTCGGTAGAGCTTTCGCCCTGTAAGCGGAGTGTTCCAGGTTCAAGCCCCGGTCTGATTGCACTTTTTACTCACCGTGGTACACTGGTAATAGCAAACTATGACAATGTTAGAAACAAATAGATTATTATATATAAATGGTAGACACTAACCAGTAAACTGCATTTCCCACTCTCTAACACTTTCCATCTGCATACTGCTGAGATCTGATAAATCATCATATTCATTTCTAAACACATCATCTGTCATAGAAAACGTAGCTAAAGCTCTCGAAGCATCACGGCCAGCAAACAAACCATACGGTCCACCTACAATACATTATTGAAATAAAATAGTATGTTAATTATAATATTGTAACAAGAGGGCCGTGATGGCCCTATATCACTCACCTGAGTATCATGTCCCTATGTAAGCATGTACAAATGTGAATATTAACATTGGATTGACTAGCTTGTTGGGAGTCCCTGAAAAATGCCATAATGCATCAATGCAGTAGGCCTAGCTGTTTTCCCGATGTAACAAACCCCACCCCTGGCAGCCATGTTTTTTGTCAAATCATAAAAAATTGTCACATTTGTTAGAGGGTAATCCAACAATCACTTCTGCAAAATTATTAAGAAATTTAACCAGACGCTTCAGGTTTTATTATATAGCTATATAGGAAAAGAGCTCCATCCCCTGGTGGCCATGTTTTTTCCCAAAGAAATTCAGTAGAGGGTCACCAAAGGAACATGCATGTAAAATTATTTTGAAATTGGACCAGTGGTTTCGGAGAAGATTTTCAAAACTTCACTATATAATTATATAGCTATTTAGGAAAAAGAGCCCCACCCCCTGGCGGTCACACAAGGAACATGTGTGTAAAATTATTTTGAAACTGGCCGAGTGGTTTCAGAGGAGATGTTGATGCACGGTGTGACAGGTGAGCTTAAAAGCTTGGTGTTAGTGTTAGCAATAGTTTTATTGAAGATTTTTCATGATTTTTTTCACACAAAAAGATTGCTATTGTATTGACTGTGAAAGACAGACTCATGAAAGGTGCCCGGCTAGCTCAGTTGGCAGAGTTACAGACAAGTATTACCCATGTCTCACTGTCGTGTCAGGCGCACTTTTTCCTCCTTCAAAGGTTACTTCAATAGTGGCATTGGTGCACGGTCGGAAATGCCTCAGTGTGGACATAGGAAATGGTAGGGTCCCACCCAAGACATAAAGGGTATAGTGTAGTGACTGTGGAAGCCATACAGATCACTTCGAAATGCTTCCGTGCATATAATCAAGACTTCCCGATTATTGTTCGGTGCCGCGTGTTTGGTATGCATTATAATTTATAGGTACCTGGAACCATAAGAGAGTGTGTTACATAGCTCTTTCCCTGCCTTCTTAGTTCTTTATTTAATTGAACAGGGATAACTGAATTTGGGCGTCATGTTTATAAATTTTTCGTGAGGAAGACATTGATGGTTAGACTTATTTTATAATTCGGAGCCTTATCATGAAATGAATATGTGTTTTAAAGGGATCTATCAGTCAAGACTAGCCTAGAAACATGAAAAAACTGCAACAAACAATGTGAAATCTTTAATAGTTTGTGTTTGTTTTTCTTACAAGTGACACATTTATACGATTTTTAATGAGGTGAATCTATAAAATTTATCTTTATGTGTATGAAGTATGACGTTAATTTTAGATTCGTCAGATTTTGTGTAAGGAATACAATCATGAGTGTTCTTGTTTTTGACCCATGTGTTATTTTAATATTTAGTCTTGACACAATTCTTGACCTTGTATATAAATACTGTATATCTTATTAAAGGGAGATAATTCTAAAGACTGAGCTTGCTTAACTGAGTTTTCTCTTTAAATAATATTATTATTAAGAATATCATAAGACAAATTTTGGCTTCACTTTGCATTAAAGTAAGCTGGATTAAAGCAATTTGGTGCCCATTCGGTACTCGGCTTACGCTGTATGATTTTTATGCATAGTCATGAGGAACCATTATGTCGTGTAATTTTACGTACAAGCGCCTTGTTGAATTACGTTATTTTGACAGATTGTACCGTGGTGTGACAGGACACTTTGTGAGACATCATCACATGGCGTTAATATATACAGATTAAAGGGCAGCATGACACCCCCCTATGCTTTAAGGGCCTGGTTAAAACACTATAGTTATACCGGTGGGGGTCATGGATTTAAATCCTATGTACTATTGTATACTTTTCTTCTACTTTGTACGGCGGACAATCATTTCTGATTATTATAATTTATAGGCAGGTGTCTCGGACCTCCTGGTTTACTTGTAACATTTTCACTTACCTGGACCATAGAACCGCTTGCCTCTGGAGACGTCAAACACTTTCCCATTGGCTGCCAACAAGATTCTTCCATCGGGACCTTTGCCGTCGTATTCTCGTAACTGTTCAAGGGTCATATCCTGTTTCTTTAATTTTGGAAGTTCTGGTTCTTTGGGTTTTGGTGGTTCCTGTTTCCTCTGACCAACTATTATTTTGTATAGAAGAAAACCACAAAATCCAAGTAATGCCAAATTTAAAGGACTAGATAGAAGCTCTGAGAAGAAATTAGTAAATAAGTTTCCATCTCTCGACAAATCTGCATTGTCCGCCATTTTGACTTTGTTTATTAGACTAAACTACTGACGGGACTTTTCTTTTGACCATCGCTGTCGTCTTTCGAAAAAAATCAGGAGGGAATTTCGTCAATTTATATTTATGATACAGTCATAAACAATATGTAAGCAGAAGTATATTTGAAATATTTTGCTTTTTGTTTAAAATGTTTCACTCAATTTAAATATGGTGGAAATGTTGATCTAAGAAAATGTCTACTGGAGTAGATCTAAAATGGCATCCATGATAATTATGCCCTTTTTATGTACTTTGACAATAATTTAACATAAATAAGACATAAAAGGGTTATTACAATTCTATTTAAAGTTACTTTGCGATATTTATGTAAAATATCACACGACGACCAGTTCTCCGTTAAACATAGTTTTAGGAATTCCATAGTTTTAGTCCTAACCTGTCAAAAAACTACCTCCAACTGAAGAGCTTTGTGTACAAAATCACCTAGGATACATTACTTTCATATTTAGTTTAGTTAATGGTTTTAATCGTATTATACGTTTGATGCAGTGAACTTACACCTTTGAATAAATGCCACGTGAATAAATAATAAATCAAATATGTCTTTGGCTGAGCAGAAATACAATCTTGCTTTGGTGAACACCGTCAAAGATAAGAAAATTCAGCAAAGGCCTTGGTATGATAAACAATAATTTCAGTTATTTAGACTCTTTAAATTTGTGTCAATACAAAATGATCAACTTTTTTGCAGCTTTTATTAAAAAATTTCAACACGGCTGTGCTTTAAAGTCATCAGTTACCTTTTATTTAACAACAGTTTGTCGTTCTGACAGATGCCCAGCTAATGTAGCTTGGTCGCTGAGTTGGAACTTGGTAGAGCTAAAGACTAGTAAAACAGGATGTTGTTGGTTTGATACCCACGTCAGACGCACAGTTTCCTCATAACTAAATTATTGGTGGCTGTGGTTCATTTCTTGGACGCATCAAGCTAGGGTCCGATTCCAAGTAATAAATATAAACTGTAAAAACATGAGGAGAGTAGGCCTAGTGGGGACTGACTCACAATGTCAATAGCTCCTTGCTAAATCCGTTTCAAACCGGAGTTGTGGGTTTGTTTATTATGGCTTATGTAGACCTATCATATTATGTTCGGTAAACTGATGGCTGTGACATCTCCCCCGACTGCTGCGTTCCGATGAGAGCAAGCTGTGCGAGCAGGATCTAGTATCCCGGTAGTGCCACACAAGCTGGATTGGTCGCACATATTCTCTGACGAGTGCAGTAGTCCATCTATTGTCTTTTTCTCTTTGGAATACTACGCGTATTTATTAGAACGCTTACATTTTATGTTATACTTTATTTATATCTGAAAAAATGGTATGCAGACCTACAAATTAAGTTTATAAAAATGGCTTTTAACCTGTAATTGCAAGTATACTGTAGTTAATAAATATTGAAGATAATTATGGGGATGCCTTTAAAATGTAAAAGTACTTATTTTATAAGCATGCATGTTTTTATACATATTATATTAACAGGACTAATTCATGTGTTTTTCTGTCTGTTTCTCCTTGCTGTCTTTTCTATCTTTTGTCTGTGTTTTTTTCTCTATCCTGTCTATTTTTATGCAGACTTATTGTTGTGAGAGAGAGAAAGTTGACTGAGAATAAGGTCTTTAGAAAGTCTTCATATAGAATGAATTCAAGTCCAGAATTGCTGAATCCCTGGGGTCATATTCAAACCCCTCCTGACCATAAGCAAGAGCTGAGTGGTACCTGGTAAGCTTCTAGTGTTACAAGAAGTTGAATTTCTTTCTGTTGTGTTACATTAACTTTTGATCTTTTGTCTTGATAAATTATCTGTTTCAAAATGTTTGGATATTTTAAGTTTTTTTCCTGTGGAATGAATGTTTAATAGATTTGCAAATGGTGAGAAGTTATGCTGTGCCAAGTAAGGTGCCAACACTAAAATTATTTTTGAAACTTAGCATGAATGTGTTATCATCATTCAGTTATTCATCTTAATTAATCTAAAACCTGTTTTCCTTCGACTCTTTAATAACATGTTTTTAATATGTGTTTAACTGTTCCTGCTTCAAATATTCAGTAATAAGAAATGGCAAATATCTTCACCCCCTCTACAAAGTGGCAACTTTTTACCACTTATACCATTTTAGTTTATACAAAAGCATTTGTGACATTGTATAGTAGTAGGCTTAATTTAAGCAAACAGAATGTTTAACTAAATTGCTTCATACACCATTAAGTGTTTTAAGTTAAAGCTAAACCATATATGTATATGCCACATCATCTGACCTTCTCTTATTATTTTCTTTTATCTTACGTATGTTAACTTATGAAGACTGTACACAGTACACAAGTTATTGTAATTTCTGGTGACTGTTGAATTTAATCAGAATGTTGTTTTCCAGGTATAAAGAACGTTTACAAACTACCGTAATAAAATCTCGCAGACCATCAGACACTGACAAAAATCTAGTTGGCAAAAATTGGCTGTTTCTTAAAGATGGGTTAGATGACTTTAGAGATGGTTTACCACCACCTGTGGAGGGCGATATTACTTTAAAGGTACTGATTTAATTTTTTGTTTAAGCATAGTTATTTTGGCTATATTATTACTTAAATTAATTTTTTAATGAAAAGAAGATTAAATTAGCCAAGATGTATTTATCAATTTATACAGTAATTCATCATTTATTTGTGCAATTGTCTACCTAGGATCTGCTTTAATGACATGCTAGTTTCCTTTTTAACCATTTCTTTGACAGTAAAACGAGTTCTTACTACTAGTACTGATAAAATAAAAAAGTGCATCACAGGAATTGGGTTACTAACCAGGCCCTGTGGTCACAAAGGATTAGTATAAAGATCATATTCAGATAAGTTGATCCCCATTTTCAGACTCAGCTGATCTTGATCTCAATTTTGGTGTTCACCAAGTGCAAAATGTCCCAGATCAGTTGAACAAAATTTTTTTAATACTCTCATGCTAAATTCAAGGACTTTGAAGTTTAGAATGTCTATAATTCTGTATACATTCATGTCACATGTTTTTTGCAGTCATCAAAAGGACCAGGCCCTGCTATAAAGAACTCTAGTGAAAATTTATCAAGTGTTAAAAGACCAGCTGTTCGAAAGCGATTCTCCAAACATCAGATATGTTACTCTCGACTGACACCATTACAACAACAACGACGAGAACATATCAACCAGATAGAGTATGGTCTAACACAGCATCCACTCGCTCTCTATCCACATCTAGAGGAGAGTGTCAATCCAGAGGTACGCAATTCTATCACAATTTCTCTCCCATTACGGCTTGTTTCCCATTGTATGGTAGGGACCATTATGTAGCTCGGAGACCATCATGATTAAGGGCTAGCCCTTCCCAGGAATTTTTTTATCAAAATCATGCTGTTTTCCCCTTAAATAAGTTAAGTACTCTACAAAATCAGTTTCCCATGTTACCTAACAAAATCAGTGTGTGCAACTAGACTGGGGCTCGAACCCTGGACCCTTCGCTTACAGGGCCAATGCTCTACCGACTGAGCTAGCCAGCTGCCTACACTAATTTATCCCCTATTCATAATTAAATCCTATATGCACCACTACATTCATACCAATACCAACCCTACTCCTCAAGTTAAAGGTCTAAGGCCCCATCCTTAAGATTAGAAAGATTAGGCCACTCCCACTATGAAGCCAAAATGGCAACACCTCTGATGGATTACCTTGATTTTATTCCACCAGTTATTTGAGGATATTATGAACATCTTGGATCCGGAGATGAACTTGATTGATGATGAGGAGGGATCGTTAGCGGAGGGTGAAGAGGACGAAGATCGAGAGAGTTTCGAGAGTGACAAACCTCGTGATCTGTCCAGAGAAGAAGACGTGAAAACTGATACCAGAGAGTATGTATATAAAATTATGTAATTCAAATTTCCATTGGGTAATAATTAAAAATTCCACAAAATTTGGCATAAGATAAGTTGAAGATATTTCTTGTTACTTTTGAAGTGACCAAATATGCGCCAAAAACCAACACAGGCTCTCTACTGTTGTATGGTTAAAAAAATTCTTGAAAACTTTGAAGTGTATGTCCCAGAGTAAATGTGTAATGACTAGTCTTCCAAGGATCTGACATTTTTGGGTCAATCACTGTTTTATATCTTTTAATGTTATCTATTAATATACATATGTATAAGTTTTCCTATAAAATAATGAATATGGTATGCTGAATACTTTGGCGATATTGATGCAGATTTATAGTATGACTCTTTGACAGTTTGACTAACAATATCTTTGAATAATATTTGGCTAATAAAAATATAAATCATAACATTACAGTCTGCGAAATTAGCACTTGTCCAGTTGTCCAGGACAAGTGATTGCTGATTCAGGCCAGCAACTTCTATGTAGTGATTATGCATAGAGTATATTTGAAAATTAATCAGTTTTGCTGATTCGGGCAATCAGTTTTAAATCCTTAAATTTCACGGACTGCCATTATAATAGACTAGGATAGGATAAGATATTCTTTTCATGTTTTGGTTTTGTGTAATTCACTGAGTAATTTTACGTAACCAGGCCGTTGCCGCAAACCTCTCGATTAATGTCTCAGACATTTCTGTCACGAACATTTCTGTCTCGTGTCTGGAGATCAAACTGGGATGATGCAGGGTAATGGTAGATATGTTGATGTCAGAGTTTTGTATGCTATATGTACACATGTGTTACATCTGATAGTTTAATTTTATTGTAAGGCCAATGTTTTTTGTATTGTCTGCTTACAGATTTTCAGTGATAAAAACAATTATGTCAAAATTGTGAAAAGTGCCATCAATTTGTCAAACAAATAAAAACATTCTTCCACGTCTGGAAAACCTGTTTGATAATTAATACTTTGAAAAATGAAAAATCACTTTTCTTAGGCTACTGATTATTTTAAAATGCAGACTCAGCATAAAAAGGGGGGTGCTGCATATATGGTCATGATAAAAAATCAAGAAATTATTTTTTCGGCATTAAAGTGTAATAAAAAAATTCTGAGCAGATTGAAACTGTTTGTTTCTCTCCAATTATCCTGGTGTGTTTTTTTGAAAACTGCCAAAATTGTAGGTGGATTTGTAACACATCTTGTGCAAAATACATTGGTTGTACATTCACATTGATATCACATGTCTGATGTATGTGCTAGATCTACATGTCCACTCTGTTCATTAACTGTTGTACAGTAGTTTACATTTAGCTGAAAAATGTATTCATGTTTATGGTGTATTATACTTGTTTAAGATTTACTGGTATATTACTATTTGAAAACCTGTGAATTTGGGTACTAAGATGTAATTTTAGTTAGCTCATAAATTAGTATGGTTGAAAGTAAAAAAAAAGAAAACATGATTTAATTCAAATTAGCAAATTGATCTCATATGGACAGATTCTGGTCGACTATTAGTCTGCCTTAGATATATTATGTCTATCAGACTAACAGGGAGGTATAGTTGAGTGCTGCCTTCCCTGTCTGACTTTATATTATCTTTTTACGAAGTCAGTAACATTCTTTTGCCAATATTTACAGGAATGAGGAAGGTCTGGTACGTAATCCATATAAATGGATTTCAAAGAAGGAAGAACAAGAACGGAAGAACAAGAAGAAAGCTGGTGAGAAGCCGACGGATACATCACAGGTACGGAACATCAAGTCTGAGAACATTGATGCACTAAGGATTAAAATACATCAAATACACTTCTGACCTGACACTTTTCAAAATAGATTTTTTTAATATGTTTCAAGCTATTATTCATTCATTTGATTGTTTTGACTACATTTCCAATACAGACATAATACAATTATTTGTGCATTGAACAAGTACAATTTCACCATTTTGTATGTCAGAATATAGCCCCTTGAAAATATTGGTTTTCATTTCATATGATTATATTATTTCTGTAAAGGTACTCAAATAAATCAAAATTACTGATTGCTACAAATACACAGTGCAGTGCATTGATCCTTTACTCCATACACAATACACTAGTCTGATAAGAAATGGGTTAGAATGTGTATACATCTCATGTGCAGCTTATTGAGACAAATAATTATCAAGAATGATCTCCCTTGATCAATTCCATTTCTAGAATTGGATTATCTCCCTTCCATACTCATCATTGTAAACAGACTGATTATAGGTACAAGGTTTGAGTTGTTGAGTTGTCATGCTATATCTATAAAGTTAGAATATGTACACATCCAATGTGCAGCTTTTTGTGACAAATATCAAGAATGATCTCCCTTGATCAATTCCATTTTCTATAATTAGATTATCTCCCCTCCATATAGCTATGGAGTAGAGGATATATATATAGTAACTTGATATCTCTGGGAAAGAAATAAAATATATTTTCCTATTTCTTTAAGGAGGAGCATATAAAGAAAGTCACCAAAGAATTCTGTGACTGGGTGGCCAGTCTAGGTGGACAGAGTAATAACATTGAAGAAAGTACTATCACCAGTCTATTTGCCAGTGGTTACGAAACTAAACCAGCTTTGTCTGTTCCCATACATGTGGTAGAGCTGACCAATGTTCCGCCAGAACTTCGAATGTCGGCCACCGTACCACAACAACAACAACAAAATAAAAATTTACCACAGGAAGTGAAAAAGACAACAAAATGGGTATGTATGAAAAAGTTATATGTATTGATTGTGTAAATGTATTGATTTCAATGAATGATTGTGGTTTTCTGTGCTGGAATGTTATATACTTTTATTATTATCTTGAATGTGTAGGTTTTTGTGTGTATGTATCATAATAATTATTTCTTTGGGTAGTACTGATTACCAAGAAAGTTGTATGTTCAAATTGTATTGAAATTAATGAATTTCTCATTTACCAGAGGTGCAGACAATAAGGATATTGAATAGTCTTCTATTACAATAAAGGGGAGCAACTCCATTTACAAAAAATACGCAGGCAATGAAAAAAATATTCCCATTAGTCGTGTTTATAATAAAATGCCGATTTGACAAAAAAAATCTTCAGAATAACACCATATCATAATTTATATTGATTATTTACAAATGAAAAAAAAAAAGATTTATAGAAAACACAATATAATTTGAAGATATCTCTGACTTGTTTTCAGTAATCTCCATTTGTTTTCCATAAATGGTTTGTTTTTGATATAATCATTAAGGAATGCCAAAATTGATCTGCTGTTCAGTTTGTGTTTTGTTATTATGTGCTGCCTGATGTGTTGCATGTTATAATGTGCCTACGATAATCAGAAAGGCGGGAACAGTTGGTATATTCTTCAAAGATGGATTAATCAGATGTGCACAATTTATCAGTGATGTTTTTAGTACAAAACTGACCATATCTGTTTGACAGTTGACTTAAACGATTATTTATGTTTGCAAACTTCACATTATCCTGGGCGCACTTTATAAGGAACATTTTTCTATAGACAGTAAAGCCCCAGTGCTCATATATACCATCTTATCTGGAAACATTGGCCATTAATTCCCTTTTTCTGGGCAATAAAGTTGAAATGCATAAATACAAAGTTTATCATAATTATGTACCACCTTGAAACTAACTACCTTGTCAAAAGATTACTTGGACATTCAGTGGTTTAGAGGTAGAACATGCTCTTATTTTCATCCAAAGGTTATATGTATAATTCTTGCCTTGGGTGTGGCTGGACATTGATCCTCACTATTCCTGATATACTGGACAGGAAGCTGTTAATGAGAGAGATAATAAAGTTATAATAATCTATTTCACAACCTATGTGAAAATATAAGTTTACTGTTCAACTCTGTACTCCATATTCATTACTTTAGTTTTATAAGAGATCAGTTATCAGCAAATCTCAAGTGCAGCTTTCTGAGACAATTATCAAGAATGATCCCCCTTGATTAGATGTCTCGTTAAGTCCATTTCTGTAATTGGATTTATCTACCCTCCCTTTAACCTTAATACTGGAAATCATCAAGTGATGAACAAAGGATAGGGGCGTGAATCGATGTATCTTTGGAGTAAAGGGTTAAAAAACTTGACATATTAATATGAACTATTTTGCTGACTATTATAACTAAATCAGGATGAGTGGGTAAGTGTGTATAGTTGTACAAGGTGGATAACTCTGCATGAGTCTGCAATCTTATCAATGTTGTTGTTGTAGTTTTAACACATAGTATCAAGTTTCAAACCCTGATGTGTCTTCAATGCTGATTGGTCCCGAACTAAAAACAATACAATAAATCCACCCAAAATGATGTTTATAAACAACCAAATTGATGTTAATTTTATTGGAACAATTTAAAAAAAAAATGGAAAAAAAAGAATTTTTTTTTTGGATGATTGACACTTTTCTGGTTGGGGTTATTGTTTTTATTTAGATCTGGGCCAATTAATGTGGCTGGCATCTGTGGATGCCTGTGGATTCCTCAGTCATTATGCACACTTTACAAACATTGGAGATAATTCTAATTCTAATTCTGGTTGTAATTCAGTCAAATAATTATAGTTTTATAGATAAGTTTTGTAGTTTATTACTTTCTATAGTTATTAATGTAATTGAGCAACTGAATTTTTTTTCAAATACTAGTCATTCTTTGAACTTTATTTAACAGACTACAGTAAACATGTTTTGATGAGGGCAGATATATTGAGACTGGAAAAGAATATCATTTAGGAGAGAAACATATTTGATATACATGTATCTGGTGTTCCAAAAATAAAAAAATACTTGGATCTTTTAAAATTTAAATTCCAACTACCGTAACTCAAACAGTTTTTGAAACTAGAGATTGAAAAGTAATATTTTAACAGACTTACTGCCCTTTGTTACATTTTTACTGTTTTCACATACTAAGAACATTATTTCAACATCTATTAAATAGTATAATTCTATAGTTCACCCTTAGACTAATGTAATTGATTTAATGATATTTATTTCAGCATGAGATAGAACGAGAGGTAGTTATTATAATCATCTAATCAGATCAAACATGCTTATCTTAAAACTTTCATTATTTGAACATTGGATTGTCTCCCCTGGCACACCATTTGTGATTGTTGTTGTTGTGGTGTGAGTCACATTCACAGGAAGCTGTCAAGAGTTATCTCCCCTTCTATATTATACCATAATTATAGTCCATTTATTCAGGTCTGTCATTTGTATACAGACATTGCAATATTATAACACCGTATTTGTATTGTTTTAAACATTTTATTTGGAGAAAAAGTACCTTATTCACTTAAAGCTACTTACTAATACACACATCTGTTATAATAAGACATTCTTAAGAAAAATGGTAATGTTTATGTACACAATGTTATGTAAACAAGTGACTGACCTGAATAATTGATTTATATATCATCTTGCAGTCAGGGTGACATGAATATTATTATAGTCAACCTGAGAATATAAATATGATTTGAAATTCCGCTAATATCGTAAAACTCTTCAATTAATTTTTGAACTCATGGAACTCATGCACAGATGGCCAGCTGTTTAAGACCGCCAACTTAGTTGTCTTATTATTGGACATTTACTGTCATAAATTACTGATATAAGTAAGTAACTGTCTTGTAGATATTTTGAATGCACTGAATGATTTAAGCTTATATACATAATAACCTTTGCTATATAAAATGCAAGTTTTTGACAATTATTAATAACCTCCGAATAAAGTCCAATTTAGGGACAAATATTTCACAAATAACACTGTTCAATATTTCACTCGTTCTGTAATATTTCGCCTTACAGGCTTTATCAAATATTACAAAGATACTTTTCTTCACAACATGGTCAGCTTGTTTTTTCAAAAGCATAAATAAAATCTTTATATGCTTTTGAAAACACAAGCTGACCATGTAGTGAAGAAAAGTATCTTTGTAATTTTTTATAAAGCCTGTAAGGCGAAATGTTAAAGAACGAGTGGAATATTGAACAGTGTTAATTATTAATAAGTCATTATAATACAGAATGGGGATAACTCATGGCTAACTCATACGGTTGCACAATCACTGTAGATATATGGTTCACCAAACAGATCACTGCAATATTATGGTTACTCCAAGCAATACCCCATTCCTCCATTTAACGTTACCATTCTCTTGCATTAGGCCATTGATCTTAGAAAATGATGAAAGCAAAACACACCTAACTGCTTCTTAATTTACATGCACATTATATATAATAATAATTTGCAAACTGCCACTCAAACCAGTTCCTATTAATGTTTTCACTGTTTCCAACTGCCTTCATAGCATAGCGGTAGAGTTTCTGCTTTGTTGCAGGAGGGCTAGGGTTTACTCTGTGGCAGTGTCATACTAAAGATGAAATAAAAATAGTACCACAGTTTCCTTTGCTTGACACTCAGCAAAAAAAGGGGAAAACTGGCATCTTTTTTCTCATATCCTCTCTGCGATGGATACCATCAGGAATGAGGTGCAGAGAGTGATTAATATAAGTGGTACCAACTTTTTTTTAATAAGACCTAGAATATTATTTAGTATTAAACTAACATTAACACTATATACATGTAGTTTATATGAAGTACTTTTATTGTAATCCATAGATACTGTAATTGTCCTTGCACATTTGTTTGGGGTTACTGGTACCTTTTCTTCCCATTTTTCACCGGTGTCAGGAGTGTTGGGCAATTTTTCTGCCTCCACCGTTTTGTTTTTCTGGTTCCAATGGGTAACTCTTCGAGTTTGAATCAATTTAATTCATATTCAGGGCACATTAGCATTACTTATAAGATAAAAAATGAAACTACTGATTATTAGGATGTGATTTGTTGTCATTAAAATTTTGGATCATAGTGTCAAGTCCTTTGGACCCATTTTGTTTAGTTTATTTATTTTTTACTAAAACAATCTGATATAAGATCCAAATGTTTGTGAAGTTGACTGTTTTTCTGATAGGCTTTGCTTACTATCATATTTGTCAGCCTTATGTATATAGCAACATGTTGTGCACATTGCAAGAATAGTTCATGAATGATAAAAAATAAAAGCTGCTTTCATGTCAGTCTAACATTCACACTTTGATTGTCCTGTAATATTGCTAAAATGTACAAAGTTATTATTTCATAATGAGTAATTAGATTGTGACTATGTCTTGTTAACCAGGAGACTTTCCGCTTGAAAGAACTGATTGTTAGATCAGCAAATTTGGCTGTGCAGACATTTTTAACACTTTTTGCATTGCTACCTGTACACGATGTATTGTACATTGGTGTAGTTCATAATTCAAGTTTTTCTGGACTGCAATTTTAATGTACATGTTAAATTGTAAAGTGATTCACTCAAGATTTTGTTTTGCCTGTTATAAACTTTCAGCAGAGTTAATACAGAGTTACAGACCTTTGTTTACAAACTATGAAATTATTGAAAATTCAATGTTTCTTGTTGCCACTGCCTGGCTCTATGATGATGACCTTACGTTTGGCTTCATGTGTGTATTTTGACATTCTGACCTATCTTTCAGCAATACTCAGGCCAGTATGAACCTAGCTGGGTAAAATTCAAATACGGTGCTTGGTACCTGGACCCTAAATCTTGGGAGAAAAGGGATGCTGAAGAACCCCTTATGGACCCTAAAGAACTTAAAGATAAAGAAATGTCTGAGGCTAAGAAGATGAGCAAAGGATTGGTAAGTTATGCAATACATGTACATAATTATATCCATATTACCTTACTGCCGACATCTATTCCACAAATACTTGCTCTGTATCATGGAGTAACCTACTAGTTATTTTGATACTCTGGCTGGTTACTTTTGTTATGTCAAGTTCATTTGGTCACATTGACTTAATTTCATAAAGGCAAGCTTAGTTTGGTACATTGACTGTATTTTGAAATGCCGACATCATCCTGTCACATTGACTAAAATTACTAATGTCAAGGTCAATTTGACATTTTGAAATGTCAAGGTCATTTTGTCACATTTACTTAATTGTCAGTTCGGCACATCAACTTTATTTTGAAATAGCAAGGTTATTCTGTCTAATTGACTTTGTTTTGAAATGGCAAGAACATTTTGGCACATTGATTTTTTTTAAATGTCAAGGTCATATTAGCTCTTTCATAATGTCAAGGCCATTTATGTCATGATTACATAATTGGGATAGAGTTATAAATTGACATATATTAGGAGTAAAGGATAAAATTCCTACTGATGCAGGAGGTATATAATGATTGTCCTGTTCGTCTGTACGTCTGTTAAAAAATGTTGTACAAGTTGTCGAAACTCAAATATTTTTGAAGTCCATCAAGGCATTGCTTTTAAACTTGGTATACTTGTTTACCATCATAAACACCTTACATTGTCAAAGCCATGTAACACTATCCAACATTTCAACATAATTATGGCGCTTGATTGACTTAGCTAGCTTTTATGGAGAAGGCTTCCAACGGGGCATAAGGGTTTATTGAACACAGTTTTGATGTATACTTTTTTTACCATTTTTTAATACTGTGACCATGCAATGTTTGCTATTTTTTTCAGAACAATGAGCTTGCCACAATGCATGGAGTCAGTTTGTTTAAAGAATTTGTGGACAAAAAGAATGAAAGAAAACCAGAGGTATGTTTCTGTTTATATGTTAAAGGTACACAGCCATCTTTTATTCTCAAAATTTGTTCGAAGTTTCAATCAAATAATGCTATTTTAAGATACATTACTTTAATTAATATTGCATGTAAAACATTGGTCAACCAATAAAATATTAAGAGTTAAGGGTGTTTAAGGGCAAGTTGTTAGGGGACTGGCTGGCTATACTTAGCAATGGGGAATATAAGGGGACAATAAGGTTGGGAATAAGTATGGAATGTGTTATATGTATGCATCAACCAAAGAAAGTAAGTTTTCAAACTGACATAATGTCTTGGCTATTTCTAGTTCTTAGAAGAAGTATGCCTTACTTGTATGTTTTCACTATTTTCTAGTTCTTAGACGAAGTTGAGGAAATCAAGAAGAAGGCAGAGGAGGAGGAGCAGAGGAGAATAGAGGCGGAGCTTGCTGCCAAAAAGAAACGAAGTCACGTAAAGAAATCTGCTGATGGCGACAAAACTCCTTCATAGACTCATGTTGTTTTACTGTTTCTTTTACTGTTGTAAAATATATGTTCTGTTGTATTTGAAATGTTTGAAAGACATTTCATTGACAGTGTCTGCTACAAAGATAAAACATTCTCAAAATACTTTGTGGCATTGTATTGTGACATTGTGTTCACTCCAAAATCATGTTCAATATGACCAATAAAGATATGAACTCTTCAATGTTGTAAGTATATTGATTACAGACTAGTTGATGTTTGAATTTTTTAGGAGTTGGTCTTCTATCTGAACATTTATAAATACAAAGTTACATGTATTCAACATACAAACGCATGCTCACACACTACATTTGTATCTACCACAATCAACTTATACACCTAGTATGGGAGTGTACAGTAATAATAATTGTAATAGTGTATATATGCATTTATTACTAGATCAGACTAGATTGTGACATCAGATAATTCTGATATTTTTTTCTAAATCATGATAAGGAGTCAACATTTCTTTCCTTGGCGAGATGTATACTGTTCCATAATTCCATTGGAACCTTGTTTTCAGTGATCTGAGTATTACTAGTATTTGATTTATTTCGTATGTATACATTTTACATGAATATACATTGTGTATATCATATCAGTATTGTGGTGTATGTTTGTTCACATTTATTGTTTCTTTCATGCAAACAATATTTTTATTGCAACACAAAACATGCTGTGCCCACTATACATGTAACTATGTGCATTGTTAAGTATGTGAGTGTACAAAGGAGATGCGTACATGTAGTTACACAATGTTGTATTTTATATCTGTGATATCTGTAATCACCTATTATGATGAGGTGACTGTAATAAATATTGTTAAAGTTTTGCTTGTGTTATTGTTGATTAAAGTATCAACCTTCAGTGCATTGAGAGCCAGCCAGTGGTCCAAGTTCCCAACCCATAACCCAAACCCAGAATGGATCTGTTCTGATATGACCATTGGTGAACCACCAGAGAGTTTAAGAATGGTTTATGTGTGCCTACCTGCCTGGTGCCTGCCATTAAAGGATTGAAGTTGGGAATTTTATGTGCCCAGAAAGTAGCAGTCTCTCACATCAACTTGTCTGGCAACCTGAATGTTATACATCCCTTCCTGATATCCTATCTAATTGGGAACAAGACTAGTGTATCTAGTACTAGTGAGTACTTACAACCATTCCTCACCCCACGAGGTACATATACTTACCAGCCAAGATATTCCTGGTCCGATAGTGTACCATTGGGTACATCCTCTGGATACTTGAAACAATCGGGTACAGATATCTCATGAAACTACAAGATGTAGCTTGACCTACCCTCTATGGTATTCATGAACATCGGGTACGGGCATTCCTGGTATTATTGCGCATTCGCAACGCAACTACAAGGTTCAGCCATTTCTAAAGCACTACCCTCTTGTATTGAACTTGCGCACGTGGAGAAGTTGATATACGTTTGTGGATGCTGGTTATAATTGATTCGAGGAAAACTTGCTTGGTCAATAGACCGCAGTATATGACTGACAACTACTGTTGAAATACAATACAAAACACGATAACAAATTGCTTGTTTCCAATCTGTTGAAAACTGCGGGTTCTCTATAATTGGTAAATGGTTTCATTTTACTTTCTGACAGCTGGTCCGGCGTACCAATACCAAGGGACGTTGACGTCGCTAAAGGCACCAAGTTCATGAACGTCATATCACCATAAATAACCGTAAATATATAGAACTTTATTATATTCTCAGATATGAAGTTGCCGCACAATGGTCGGAACGGTTTTCATAAAGATTGCCTATAAAACGAAACTACAAGATGCTTCAGTCAGTACCAAACACTAGGCTAAGTTGTGCTCACCATAGATACTTTGGCCATGTGATGCTTGCAAAACTGTCTCAAGCAATATCTTGGGGTGTATTCAAAACAGTGAAAATAACAAAGTGGTAATTTCACTGTTATTTTCACTGTTATTTTCACTGAAAAAACTCCATAATCCATTGAAAGCAAATAATATACGCCAGTTTAACAGACCAACTATATAAGCTTTCCACAAAATGTAGCACTATCAGCAGCTGGGCCGTTTTTCGAGCACCCTTTGAAACATGGTATACAAACCAATTCAAAGGTTTTGATCTCATGGAGTAATTCCCCCTTAGAATGACGTATGTATCATTGAAATCGGCGAAGCAAAATTAATGTTGACACATTTCGTTAAGAGGCAAATGGTATTGCTACCCTGTCGTCTATCCATGTGGTTTTGACAACTGCAGAATGCGACGGTTACACTAACCGCATTACCAAAAGTACATAATTGAGTGTAATAATTAAATAAACGATGTAGCTTAGTTGCGGGGGAAAGTACATCGCTGTTCAAGGTCATCTGTTGTGGTTCTGGTCTGGTCGAATTATCCAGAGGAAGCAGGTTGCCAGCTCATACATGATTCATCTGTAACATGATTACCTATATATGTCCTCTGATTTTACCAATAACAAGACAATGTTGATAATATAGACAGTGTAGATCACAGGACGGATTACACGCCCACTGGTAACAGATGGACAAGGCATTATAATCTAACTTGTTTCGCTGGAAACTCCAACAAGAAAGCAGGTAAATTTTTCTTGAATAATCTTTAAGATTTTATTTCATTCTAAATGACATTATTATGCTTCAACTAAATTGAACTTTGAATGCAATGCATTCTAAATACGGATATCGCAATATCCGATATGGCGAAGGCTACGACTTTATGCAAAGGTCGGGAATACTTTTGACAACGGAGTTATTGTCGTTTCGCAACTGATATTGCTGCGTTTACAGTCAGCCACGATGGCCACGATGACCACGATTGGAAAGTATCGTGGTGAGCGCGGGGGATCGTCGGAGACCGTGGAATCGAATCGTGATGATCGTGGGGGAACTTGGTGGAATCGCGAGCATCGTGATCATCGTGTAAAAATTTTTGACGGTCAAAAATTTGACCACGATTGTCCCGATTCAACTTTGATCTTGAGAGAGCGTGACGGAACGTGGTGGAACGTGCTAAGCGTAGTGGAGCGCATTAAAGCTTATCAGACCTTTACGCAGCGTGTCAGATCGTGATGCTCCATCGTAAGGGATCTTGTTGGACTTGAAACACGACGCGCTAAATTGCATTACGATTCCTAAACGCTCTATCACTTTATTCTACTTTTCGTCAAGATATATAGGGTAGTATCAGTACTTTAATCACGATGCGGTACGTTCTTGAACGATCATTCAGATTTGCTCCCACATTTTGTGGCGCTCTCCTAAGTCTTGGTAAGTTCCGATGCATTTCAAGCGTTGTGGAGCCGCGCTTTGACGATTCGTCGCGTTTTCGACACCCTAAAAATACCAGCCAAAAAACGAAGGAAATAATCTGCTAGGAATGATCAGATTGTCTAATCTTCCTACTAACACCAATTACCGTAGGTTCACACAGCCAATGAAAAGACGATCTCCACAAGAGGAACTGCCATATCAGACTACCACTCGGAAAAAGTCAGGTGACTGAGGATAGAAACCCCCTTCAATGAATCAAGCAGATGATATCAAAGGGTCCCTGAAAGGCAACCTTTCCATCTATGAATAGCACAGAATGGACAACAAACATGAACACCCGGACCAAGAATATTTGCAGTTGCACCATGCAAACATAATGGATACAGTTTGTTCATCTGACATATGACAAATGTCACCAAGTTCAAGCATTTACCAGTACCGTAGTGGGACATGGACAATCCCTCGAGCTACCTGTGTGCCGGCTTTTGGGAAGAAATTATGTTATCCATTGAAAAACTCCTTTAGCATGTGATACATTACATCGCTTATTGAATTTGTCTGCAGTCAGTTTTTATGCTACAAAGACGACACGACAAGAGAAAATATCACCTTCATGCGTTTTATCAACTGCCTTACGATCACCTTGAACAACATAGAAGAAACTACTGTATATGAAGCCATAGTATAGTATAAGTTTTATCTTAAGTTATAGGATATTTGAGGATGAGTTTCAGCTTCAATCTTCGTGATAGGGGCTCTCATTTGGTATATTTTCTCTATGTTTGGTAATACTCTTTTCAGAATATCATCAAATATACGTATCATCATATTATTTGACGAAGGAGCTAACATCACCAATGAATTATTTGTTGGAAATATTGAACCAGTATGTTATTTCTATTTACACACAACTATGGTCTTAACAATAGGTTCTAACTTCAACTTCTAAGCCATCTATTTCTTCTTCTCCTTTACTTCTCCTGTAGTCTTCCCCGCTCCATACCTTGTTGCCACTGTTGAAAATTAGCTATGCATGAACACTATTGCGAAATCGACATCTTCATCTCTTGAATGCATAGCTTGTTCCTTTTTGGAACATCTAGAGAATGGGTATTTATACATTCAATCGTACTCAAAACGTGGCCATCTTGTCAAGTCGTGGACATTAATCGTATAAGAGCTCAGCATAACTTGAAGAGCGTAAGAGATCTTAACAGAACGTAATAAGGAGTAATTCAAGGAGTTCGAAAGGCAGTTGTTCAAACGTATAAAGGTGATATATTCTCTGTTCTTGTCTTGAAGAATGAAAACTAATTGCAGACAAATTCAATAAGCGATGTAATGTATCACATGCTATAGGGGTTTTTGAATGGCCAACACAATAACTCCCCAAAAGCCAGCACACACAGGTAGCTCGAGGGATTGTACATGTCCCGCTTCGGTGGTATTGGTAGATGCTTGAACTTGGTGGCATTTGTCATATGTCAGATGAACAAACTGTATCCATTATGTTTGCATGGAGCAACCGCAAACTATCCTTGGTCCGGATGTACATAATTGTTGTCGACTCTGTGTTATTCAAAGATGAAGAGGTTGGCTTTCAGGGACTCTGTGATATTCTCTGCTTGGATGTCACTGAAGAAGGTTGCTATCCCGACTTCTTCCGAGTGGTAGTCTTGATATGGCAATTCCTCTTGTGAAGGTGGGGTAGATGGTATTTCCATCATTGGCTGTGTTATTGGTGTTGGTAGGACGGTTTGACAATCTGATAATTCCTAGCAGATTATTAGGGAAAGGGTGGGTGTGGATTCTGGTACTTGTTTGATTGGACAAAATTATACAAATAATGAACATACCAGTCTCTCCTTGCTCTGTCAACAATATTAACGGGACATAATTTGGGGCTGTTAAGATGTCCAGTCTATGTCCCATAGTGTTACATTGTATAACACGTGTCGTATCATTTTATGGCGGAAAGTACCATATGCATTACATACCATATCATTTCAGCTCCGGACCGTAACATTTTTAGCTCATCGGAATTTTTGAAAAACGAAAGATGAGTTATTGCAATCACTTGATCGGAGTCGGCGTCGCTTGGTTAAGTTTTATGTTTAGGTCAACTTTTCTCATAAACTATTAAAGTTACTGCTTTGAAACTTGCAACACTTGGTTTACTATTAATACCTGACCATGTCAAACAAGAAGACACATTTATAACTCGGATCTGAGTTATTGCCCGCCTTAGGAATAAGAACATCTCTGGGTAAAGTTGAGGTAAACTGTTCTTCTAAACTATGGCAGATATGCTTAGAAACTTAAAAAAGTGTTCACTATCATTTCCTGTCTCTGCAAAGCAATGTCCGTAACTCCATCCTGCCTTTTGGGAGAATTATGGCCCTTTTGGACTTAGACAATATATTGGTAAAGTTTTATGTTCAGGTTAACTTGTATATAAAATATTAAAGCTATTGCTTTGAAGATTGTTACACCTTTTCACCACCAATACCTCACTCTTTTAAGCAAGACACATTACTCTCCACTACTTTATGCAAGGATAATGGGCATTTTTACAGTGACTCTACTCAGGCGAACGTCTGCATCCACAAGGTGGTGCTCTTGTTGTTTGTGTCGTCCCATTTTGCATGTCGCTCACATTTGACAGAATCATTTGCTGATCGGTCTTGAATTGTGAGTTCATATAATCGCTAAGCCTATTAACTAGCTGTATTGTGTTAATTAATACCCTGATTAAGTGAATTGGTCTGAACCGTAGCACAGCATGTTGTGATTTGCGAAATTCACCGTCGCACTTTTACAAAAAGTACATAATATTGTCACATCTGTAAGAGCGTTGATGTTTTGGCTTAGATATGGGAAGGCGCTCATCCATATTTTATCAAGATTAATGAATTATTAAGAATGTTACAAACAAAAGTGTCACCTTGGTTGCAGTTTCGTAATGTTAAACTGATATATTTAAATAGTCTTCAAATCATACTTCAATAATGTATACTTTGGTATGAACTAAAATAACTGTGTTATGGTTCTCATATCTATTATGCGTGCGTAGGTATTGTCGTTCTGGAAAATAGGCTTTTCTGACGTGATACCTTTTTGAACTTACAAAATGTCTATGCTTTCAGATATGTCTAAAAGTAGCCTGATTGTGATTTTGATCTGCAGCTGTGTGTGCTCTATCTGTTTGGCTTCAGACGCAGGTAACTTTTGTTCGTTGTTTCGTTGCAAAATCCAGTGCATGCTATAGGAGAGATCATGTTTGTATACAAAGGTATTCATGCTAGCTATTGGTAAATGACAGATTTGTATTGTTCATTCATCCAAATGATTGCCGGTGTGCATTTTGCATATGAATACGGTGATCTCATTATCACATGTAACCGATTTCCCTTGATCCCGAGTTGGAGAAGTGTTTCAGACAATGTGGCAACCTGTTGCATACATACATGTTATAATATTTATCCAACGAGAGGCTTAGGTCACGGCCACTAATCGGATTAGCGTTTGCACTTGCTGAACGTCCTCTCGGGTTTTCTCGTAAAACAGAGCTTAGGAATAGGCATTTGTACTTGTACTTACACCATGGTTTGACTCTCGTTCAGCCTAAGACCGCTAGACATTGCCCCGATCTCTCGAACCATCTCACTCTGAGTTAAATCTCATCTCAAATATTGCCATGCGTCTTTAAGAAAATATCCATGGGAGGTTGGACTCAAAACTCGCATCACAAAAAAGAAACCCTTATTCTTAATTTATTACAGTAAAATTTAAAGAGCTGGAACCATACATTATATCGTAAATTCCGACTCTGGTTTGAGCAAAATCTCAATTTGAGATGAGAATTCTACTTGAGATGCTTCGCGAGATCGGGGCCAGTGTCCAACAAATATTGCATTGACCAGTATAATTACATGGCTGTATAAGCCCTACGTTGAAAAAGTTACTGTTGTTAAACATGATATGATCATATTCTATTGGTTGCAACATGCAGCGCAATTTGCTTTACCCTGAGCATTGGTATAACAAATTCGTCGCATCCGTATTTATACGAGGGGTGATCAAAACAGTTCGCAGAAACGTGCTGTCATTTATTTATTACAACACTGCTTGTCCTTCGAATACCTCAGACAAAAGTTTAATATATTTACTACACTGATTGCAAAATGACTGCACTCTTGACTGTTACTACCGTATCATCACTTACGAATCCCAACGCAATTGATTATTGATATCAATTAAACATCTGTTTCTACATCTACATTCTTCATGTTATCCTCAAATAAGTTAGAAACAATGCCCAATTAATGATAGTGCACTTATAGGTAATACTTAAGTTAGGTAATTCTGATAAATTTACCATTCCACTAGTCACTTTGTGGCAACCCAATTAAAATCCCTTGATCCCACTAAATCGACAGGTACTGATAATATCAATGTCAACTATCTAAACTTTTCAGCTTCAGTGATAGCACCAGCTTTAACATCTGTCTTTAATTGTAGTATAACATCAAACAAATTCCCATTCGCCTTCAAAACAGCAAAAGTAATTCCAATCTTCAAGAAGGGTGATAAGACATTATAAAAATAACTATAGACCTATTTCCATTTTACCAGTTATTTCCTTAATACTTGAAAGACACGTTAGCAAGTGCTTAAAGTCTTATCTTTCTGACAACAAGCTTCTGTATGACAGACAATCAGGATTCCGTAAAAATCACTCTTGTCAAACAGCTTTAATTAAAAGGCTTGATGACTGGATATCAGCTGTAGATAATAATGAAATAGTTGGAACATTGTTCATTGATTTAAGTAAAGCATTTGACTTGGTAAACAATGATATTTTATTACAAAGCTATGACTATATGGTATGCATTTTCAACATTTAATTGTTTAAGTCCTATCTCAATTCAAGAACTCAAAAAACATTTATATCGGGCAAATATTCTTGTCCTGGCAAAGTTCTAGCAGGTGTTCCACAGGGCTCAGTTCTCGGTCTATTATTAGTTTTAATATTTATCAATGACTTGCCTCTTTCTCTTTCACATTCTATTGCTGACATATTTGCTGATGATACCACATTATCAACCCACAGCAAGACATTAGATGATGTTGTTTTTTCACTTACTAGAGATTTATTGCATGCTGATCACTGGTGTAAACTTAATAAAATGGCCATTAATTCTGAAAAATCAAAGCCTTTATTTATAACAAGTAAACGTAATAAACATCATGTTGTTGTATCCAATCTCAACATTCATTTTCATGATAATTCAATTGAAGTTACTTCAACAGCAAAGTTATTAGGTATCAGAATTAACGATAGCCTATTATGGGCAGATCATATCAATAATGTGATAAAGAAATGTAATTCCTATCTGTACCTCTTATCTAGAATTACATATTTTCTTTCCATTGAAACTCAGAAGCGCTTTTATAACGCATATATTCTTCCACCTTTTGACTTTTTCTGTGTTGTATGGGGAAATTGTACTAGCAGTCTTGAAGATAAACTTATAAAATTTCAGTAAAGAGCAGCTAAAGTAAATCTTGATTGTGATTATTCAACTCCTTCAACTATTCTACATGTTTATTGTTGAGGATCTCATGGAAGATTGCCATTTCATATAATTGTCAAATGAGTTTCCTCGTAAAATAAAGTCTTTATTGTTATTATTATATTATTATTGTTCGTTTAGTTACATTCTTTGCTAGGTATGAATAGAATATAAATTTGTGTTTCAGTTTGTTGGGAGCCCAAGAAGGTCGGACCATGTAAGGCATTATTCCCGAGGTATTTTTATAATACTTTAACATGTAGTTGTGACGAATTCTCCTGGGGAGGATGTCAACCTAACGGTAACAACTTCCAGCTACTGTCTGACTGTCAATCTGCATGTAATGAATCCAGCTGCGTTTGTCAGTTACCTATCAAACCACATGGTGGTGGTCCAATAATGTGCATGGCACATATGCCTAGTTTCGGATTCAACACAGCAACATGTCAGTGCGAGGCATTCATTTACACTGGATGTGGCGGCAACGACAATCGTTTCGGTTCTCTTGAGGAATGTCAGGCCAGATGCTCGAACACTGACTGTGAGACTACGTGTGATCTTCCACCGGATTCAGGTCCTTGTGAAGCTCTGATACCGAGGTATTTTTACAACAAGAAAACATGCCAATGCGAGCAGTTCAACTGGGGAGGTTGCGGTGGGAATGGTAACAATTATATGACTTGGAAAGATTGCATGAGCTCATGTGACGGATCTGCAACCTGCGATACCAACCCAAAACAGTGTTATCTTCCAAAGGATACTGGTGTGGGAAAAGCACTATTAGAAAGGTTCTATTACGACCATATGCAATGCAAGTGCAAGAAATTTATCTACAAAGGTTCGCAGGGTAATGATAACAACTTCAGTAGCAAAAGGGCATGTATGAGAGCGTGTAAAGATGTCACATGTCCTATCTGTAATCTACCAAGAGTTCCCGGCCCTTGTAGAGGTTCTTTCATGCGGTATTTCTACAATGTTGAAAGTTGCCAATGTGAACAGTTTGTGTATGGTGGATGTGAAGGCAATGGGAACCGATTCGAAACTCTGGAAGAATGTCAAGGTGTCTGTGGATCATTGCAATGTCCTATCTGCAATCTACCATCTACCAAAGGACCATGCAATGGTAACCTTTCGCGATGGTATTATGACGTCACAGAATGTCGGTGCAAGGAATTCGGCTACAGTAGTTGCGGTGGCAACATGAATAGGTTCTTGACGGAAAGTGACTGTAATGGCTCTTGTGGTGGATATCCGTGTCCAGTTTGCACCTTGCCCAAGGAAGTTGGTTCGGGTAGTGATGATATTCCAAGATGGTTCTACAACTTCAAGAAGGACAGATGCCGCAAGTTCACTTGGAGAGGCGGTCAGTCAAACGGCAACAACTTCCGAACTAGGAAACAGTGCAATAAAGCGTGCAAAGGGTTTACATATATGAAAGGCTAATACATGTATATGCCTGCGATTGATTCGACAAAACAGCCGAAAATCGACTACTACATTTTACACTACACGTACTTCTTTTTCTTGATATTATTTTGGTTGAGGGATTCATATGCAAGCGCGAAATACATGTACAATGTACGTCAAAATAAAAGGTGATGTGTGTCATATACGTCCCGTGACAACCAAATGAGTAATGTATGTTAAGAGTCATGTCTATTTGGTCTATTCATTCACGTTAAAGATCACAGCGACCTTGACTTTTGACCTTCTGCCCCAAAATCTGTAGGGGTCATCTACTGTTGCTGACCAACGACTTTGTGTAGAGGATGCTAGGAATAAGCCTTGTTGAGTTATAGATCGAAAATCGTTTGATATATCGACATACACTTTTATTATTTGCTTTCAATGTATTATGGACATTTTCAGTGAAAATAACAGTGAAATTACCACTTTGTTATTTTCACTGTTTAAGAAGCTGATAAGGAAACGTAACGTCAACGGCGCCGGGCTTTAAATTATGCATAACGTCATCATGACGTCATTATTCTCACGTCGTGACGTTCTAATTTCGACGTGATTTTTCCAATTAAGCCAATTACGGAACATATTTAAGGGGAATTGAGGCATATAATAAACAGAAAAATTGTTGATTTTTGGTGTAAGATCAATTTAATTTCACTCGTGATCACAGAAAATTGAATTTTCACGAGTGGCTACGCCACTCGTGAAAATATTGATTTTCTGTGATCACTCGGTGAAATAAAATATGATCTTACACCAAAAATCAACAAATATCCTCTATATAATCCTTAAAAAAATGGAGGTGGGGCATAACGATAAGAATACTGGTTACTTAATATTTAAGTACAACCTCTGTATAGCAACACCACATGGACGCATAAAATATTTGCCGACCTATCGAGCTTGTTGCTTTAAAGAGGTTTAATTAAGAGTACATATCAGCTTAAGGACATTTTGAAGGGGTTGTTGTTGTACAGAGGTTTAATTTAGATTACATATCAGCTTAGGGAATCATTGAAGGTTAGGGCCGTGAATCGTCAGGTAAGTGCCGATCCGATTCGATCCACAAGTCGGGGTGAGTGATTCACAGTTCAAACCACGAATCAGCATTTACAAATTTCATGAAGACGAAGACTTCCATAGAGATTTTTTACTACCATAACATTACATATTTTGTAAAACACTAATGTACTAACATGTACAAGGGTACATGAAGAAATATAAAACGCATAATATGTTATCAAATAGGGACAGACAAAAGATAAATAACACCAAAGAACAATGTCTTCTCACTCGATCCATTGACTGATTAATGATTAATTTTTATCATCCTTGATGGAAATAACGAAGTATGTTCACGACTTCGATGTGAACTTGGCTGGTGGATTTCGGTACGTTGGTTTAGCCATTGCAGACGGTTCGTCGTATGGCGTGATCTTATTGACAATCGAATATTTATTTTCATGATAAATGTACAGTTTATTTTCAAGATATGACGTAATTTATTTAATTGCATTACGAATTCCTGGATGCTTCATTTCTAGTTTGTAACTTTAATAAATAGAGGATGTTTGTTGATTTTGGTGTAAGATCGTATTTTATTTCATCGAGTGATCACAGAAAATCAATATCCACGTAGCCACGAGTGAAAATATAATTTTATGTGATCACGAGTGAAATAAAATTGATCTTTCACCAAAAATCAACACATTTTCTGTTTATTATATGCTTTAATTTCTCTTAAAAGGGTACGGTAATTGGCTTAATTGGAAAAATCACGTCGAAATTGGAACGTCACGACGTGACAATTGCGACGTCATGATGACGTAACGTACATTTTAAAGCCCGGTGCCGTTGACGTTACGTTTCTTTTTCTGAACGATAGTGGAACCAGCTTCTAAAACAGTGAAAATAACAAAGTGGTAATTTCACTGTTATTTTCACTGAAAAATCTCCGTAATCCATTGAAAGCAAATAAACGAGATTAATTTATTCGAATGTAATGATGTTGCTAGCTTTACTTATAGTATACATGCACAAGTTTTCTTTCGAATTGCAAATTAAGGATGCTTTCTTGTTTACTGTCTGTTTTTGTCTTTAAGTTATTTAGTATACTACTTGAGGTTACCAATTTAAAATATGTCTTCATAGTTTTGGTATCTATATTAAAGATCGCGATCCAACGATCTCGGAGATGATGAATACTCGTACTCGTTTCTCTAGTCGAACTCGTGGATATCCGATTACTCGCAACAACCCTATTGGAGGTATCATAATAGAGAGGGTGTTGCTCTACAGAGGGCCGCTCAGGCCCCGTGATTATAAAATATTTAGCATGTTCGGCTCAGTTTGAGCATGGAATTGGAATAACTCCTTTATAATAAACGATTAAACAATCTTAACCTTTTCAAGAAATATAATAATCTATTCGTAAATGCTATCCATCTGATAAAAAAAATTTCAGCCAACCACAAAGCGTTATTAAAAACTGTATGAGACATCTGAAGTATGAGCACAAAATTATTTTTGAACATGAAAAATGTTTTATAACCATGAAGCCTGGAGGTTGTATTGTATAACCTCACAAAACGACACCTCTGATGAGCCACATTCTCTGGAAGTGTTTATGCATTGTGTTTATGTATGTAGAAATGCAATACTTTTGATATAATTATTTCCATCGGTCAACACTATATCAGTCGTATGGAGACTATATATCCAGGCACAATATTCTGACACCAACAGTATGCTGAGCGCCAAGCAAGGAAGGTTTACCTGTATCATTTTAACGACTTATATAGCGGTCTGGCTGGTTGATTATAAAGTTTTTTTCATGCTCGACTCAACAGGAGTATGAAAATGGATTAGCTCCTACAACTAAATAACCGCCTCCACGATAGCCTAGTGGTTGAGCGTTCGCTTCGAGTGCGGGAGATGACATCTTCCTCTGACTGGCTGGTCTATACTGGCGACCTTTGAACCCTGTTAGATGACGATATCTTCCTCTGATTGGTTGGTCTATACTGGCGACCTTTGAACCCTGTTAGATGACGATATCTTCCTTTGATTGGCTGGTCTATACTGGCGACCTCTGAACCCTGTTAGATGACGATATCTTCCTTTGATTGGCTGGTCTATACTGGTGACCTCTGAACCCTGTTAGATGACGACATCTTCCTCTGATTGGCTGGTCTATACTGGCGACCTTTGAACCATGTTAGATGACGATATCTTCCTCTGATTGGCTGGTCTATACTGGTGACCTCTGAACCCTGTTAGATGACGACATCTTCCTCTGATTGGCTGGTCTATACTGGTGACCTCTGAACCCTGTTAGATGACGATATCTTCCTCTGATTGGCTGGTCTATACTGGCGACCTTTAAACCCTGTTAGATGACGATATCTTCCTCTGATTGGCTGGTCTATACTGGCGACCTCAGAACCCTGTAAGATGACGATATCTTCCTTTGATTGGCTGGTCTATACTGGCGACCTCAGAACCCTGTAAGATGACGACATCTTCCTTTGATTGGTTGGTCTATACTAGTGACCTCTGAACCGTAAACATTTATTTTGCATACAATACATAGCCTACGCTTGTCGCATTCGTTGTGTGGTAACGATGTGATTTTTCTCTCACCTGCCACAATTAGCAAGGTGAGCTTTTGTGATTGTTTTTTGTCCGTCGTCCGTCTGTCAGTCTGTCCGTCCGTCCGTCCGTTAGACTTTTCACCGTTAACACTCTAGATAGCACTTTCAAATTTGGTCAGTAGTTGTACCTCAATGAAATCTAGGTCAAGTTTTGAGTTGGGTCGTGTGGGGTCAAAAACTAGGTCAATAGGTCAAATAATAGGAAAATCATGTTAACACTCTGGATGTCACATTTTTGCTTTGATCTTCATAAAACTTGAGTCAGTAGTTGTACCTCAATGAAATCTAGGTCAAGTTTGAAGTTGGGTCATGTGGGGTTAAAAACTAGGTCAACAGGTCAAATAATAGAAAAACCTTGTTAACACTCTGGTGGCTACATTTATGCTTCAATCTTCATGAAGTTTGGTCAAAATGTTAATCTTGGTAACCTTAAGGTCAAATTTGAAGTTGGGTCTTGTGGGGTAAAAAACCAGGTCAAAAGGTCAAATAATAGGAAAACCTTGTTAACACTCTGGTGGCCATATTTTTGCTTTACTCTTCATGAAGTGTAGTCAAAATGTTTATCTTGGTGACCTTAAGTTGGGTCATGTGGGGTCAAAAACTAGACCAAAAAGTCAAATAATAGGAAAACCTGGTTAACACTCTTGAGGCCACATTTGTGCTTCATTCTTCATCAACTTTGGTCAAAATGTTTGTCTTGACGACCTTAAGGTCACGTTCTAAATTGGGTCATGTGGGGTCAAAAACTTGGTCAATTTGTCAAATAATAGCAAAACCTTGTTAACACTCTGGAGGCCACATTTTTGCTTTAACTTTCATCAAGTTTTGTCAAAATGTTTATCTTGATGACCTTAAGGTCAAGTTCAAAGTTTAACCATGTTTAGCAGGTGAGCGCCCAAGGATCTATGTTCCTCTTGTTTTAATTTACATTGATAGTACATGTATATAGTTTAGTAAAGCTGTGTCAAATGTTAATTTTCGATGTAAATGTTTAAAGAGACGTCTGTCATCATGCAGATGAAGTGGTTGGTGGTATGCGCAGTAGTAAGTGTTGTGTTTATAGTTATGTTGGCTAATTCATTCAAACAAGCAGCGTCAAATGTGCGATCATTGTCAACTGCGACTAAATTATCGGAACAACACAGTGATAATGAAGAGACGAACCAAATATTGAGACAATTTTTGACTCAAAGAAACAATATTTCTAGACTTTTAAATAAGAAACAACAAAAGCTAGGCCACCTGGAATGCGAGGTAAGACATGTGTATCAGCATCGTTCAGAAACTATAGATTTGATCCTCATTTTGACAGTGTTATCTTTACAACAGTCCCTTCTTCATCCTATCTACGCTTTTCTTACTATCTACCCCCTCAATCTATCCTCTTTCTATCCTGACAGTCACATACTCCGGATGTTACTATACTATGTATGTAATAACAGTAAAACCACGTTATCTCAAGGACCCATCGGGACAAGCTAAATGCTCGAGATAAGCCAGGTGCTCGACATACGAAGGCTACTCTATGATAAATTGTTAATATGACTAAATGTAACTATGTTTACGATGTAAATGTGCCAGATGCATGTATTTGGTTGTAACTACGAATATCGTCATTTTTATCAAATCTACGAGGGGGTATCAAAAAGTTCGTGCTCGTGCACTAGGCCTATCATTTGTTCAGTGTTTGACTGATGTCCGGAAAAATAACACAAACATTAAAACAATTTATTTTGAATTGTTTTTCAAATTTTCTTCGAATATAACCTTTTGCTAAGTATTGGACGTAAACAATAAAACCGTAGCATCAACATCATAATGTATATATCATGACGCTAGTTGCATGTATACTGGTGTTACGTCAAAAACATGTAGATTTGTGTAGCGTAACTTTAATGATCGCATTTCATAACGTCGGCGCACTTTTCAAAATGACGTTACGCTCAGACGATCGAAACACCTTCGCATTTTGCTCTGTACTCATATATGCCCCAACACTGGGCTAAGATTAAATCATACCACTCAAGTATGTAGAAGTGAGGTTGTTTTAGGAGTTTTTCTCAAAAATGGTATAATACATGTAGCGATGAAAGAGTTAAATAGTGCTTATCGTTAAGGTAGACCTCTTGAGCAGTTTGATGACAAAATTAAATTGGTCAAATATTTCATTATCTGTGACATATTTCTACAGAAAACGTAGTCGAACTTGAGTTTTCCGGAAGGTATAGGACATACCAAACCATTATCTCGTAACTGTTTAGGTTGGATCCGAGAACTTCAAACAGATGAGCAAACGCTGCGCCGGTATGACTTTCACGTGCATTTCATTCAAACTTTAAACACATTATTGTGATGTCATGTACAACTGAAGTTAACAAAGGACGCTGTTGAGGCTAAATTATGATTGAAAACAATACACACTTAGCCTATAGCCCCGATTGGGCGCCTTGGGATAATGCAATATTACACAAGATTAAGTATGAACATTGAGGGTGACCATTCTAGGGTACAGGTGCGTTATTGTCGACCGCACATCACATTATGGCGGAAATTATAACATGCGAGTTCGAGGCTTTAAAGATGAGTGGATCAGAACATAGTACGACCACACTTCGTGAAAGAATAACCCTTGGACGATCGAAAAATGACGGATGCGTCCACGTTGGACGATAAAGGCATAGTTAAGACATCAGCCAGCGACAGCAAGCAATCTAGACCAGACCAGAAAACCATTTGGTGTTTTAGGCAAGGGTTCCGCGAGATCATTGCAGCTCACTCTCAGCTTGTTCGAGCCGCGCGTACTGTATAAACTAAACTAACTACATAAAATGTTCGATTGGCCCTGAGGGGTAATGTACATTACTGCGTAAAACTCACAAGACCGACCGTTCAGAGCGTAGGCGTAAATCAAACTTAAGGAAATACACCCTGGGGCAGAAATCCTCATATACACTGTATCATGTATGCAATTTAACAAACGTTAGCCTTTTTAAAACATAAACTAACTAGTATTTACGAATACCATTATACATGTATACTCTAAATTGTAACTTTTCGCCAATACATTGTTACTACAACGTGCGCACAGATTAGCTATCACGTGCGGACGTGTTAGCTATCACGTGCGCACATGTAACATATAACGTGCGCATGTAATAGCTAGCACGTGCACAAGTGGAAGCTAATACTAACACGTGAGCACGTAATGACTACCACGTGCGCATGTGTTACTATCACGTGCTAACGTGGTAGTAACACGTGTCCACGTGATAAATAAAATATTTCCTGTGTCCCCTATATGCTACTCTACGCAAGCGAATATTGACAAAACTAAATTACGAGATTTTTCACCACAATTCCCAAATATAACTTGATTCCCGGTTTTCTAATTTAATGTTTTAACTGATGTAGTGTTAATACATGTATTATACAAAATATAAAGAGTTTTCATTGACAGTGAATGAAATTACGAACTACATAACTTTCTAGCATTTCATTCCAATATTGTGACAATTTCTTCCTCAAATATCGAAGAATCTTATCAAGATAGAATTCTAATCAGGAATTGATTTTTTTTATTAAATACATAGGAGCAATATTAAAATGATTCCGCGGCGTAACACACTGTTTAAATCGTATTTTTACGCATTGTTCATTATATTTGACCGGTAGGACCTTGATTTATAATGAAAGTGGCATACATTACTACCGGCGCTTATGGTGTGTTATGACGCGCACACTATAGCTATACCATTACTGGACAATTTACCCGTACTCAAAGTGGGCGCTCTACCACTATGACTATTAAATGTGCTGGGTACTGTTTTATCAAAGCACTTACGATAATCTTAAAGTTACGCTCAAATTTAAACCCCCTGTAATTCATTAACAGTTGCAAATTGTGGTAAGGGGGTCTTTAATATGAATTATGTCTCAGTAAATGCATTCCTTTAAACACGTATGTTCCGAGTGTGTATTTGTTCAAGAATTATGAAGAATTTAAATTTGTCCGTAACTTTAAGATTTCTGTAAATGCTTTGATAAAACAGTACCCTGATGTATAGTTCGCTCACAACCAGATGTTCTGTTAAACGTCGATGACTGACTGACTACTGAGCCACCAGCCCGCACCTAGTTGGTGATAGATCTAGCCATATGGAGATAACAGAAAATTACCATTGTCTTTGTATATTGTCCAACAAACGATTTTTCTCACGGATACCTTATTACAGATTATTTGTTATTACCCCTCACTTTTTTCGTAATGTTAGTTTCCCATAAGCAAACAGGGAACATCCATGATACCACGTGACTGACCAGTTTATAGAAATCGATGAATGAATAAAATACTTATGGCTATATTTGTGTTCTAATGTTTACAAATTTCTACTTGGAACTGTAATAAAATATAATTGTTGAAGGAGGACAGACAAGGGGTCTCATTGACACAGGTTCAATGGTGACAACTGTCTGTCAGTCCTTTATCAAATCAATAGAATACAAAACTTAAAACGATTTTGACCTGGATGTAACTGGAGTTGGTGGTGAAGGGCTTCCATACTTAGGCTATGTAGAATTGGAGATAACTGCTGACTGTGTTGGTATTAGTTCGTTGGTGGTTGCTCTTGTGGTGACAGACACCGACTACCATGCATAAGTCCCTGTTTTACTTGGCACCAACTTCATAAGAAAGGCAAAGCATTATTGTACTTCAAAGAATATTCCAAGTGCTTGGTCCATGGCTTTTAATGCCTAATGTGATCAAAGCGTTGGTATTGTTAGGTCCACTAAACCAATAACTTTACGACCAATGGAGTCTTCCACTGTTATTGGTTTTCTAAGAAAAACCAACAATGTATCTTCTGTTGTGACAGAGCAGTTTGAGGAACAAAGTAGAAACAAGTTGACGGTTTGTCCTAGAGTTGTTACCCTAGCCAAACCCGGTAAAACCGCAAGGATTCCAGTCAAACTATGCAATCTTTCTGCGAAAACTGTTCTACCGTCAACATCAAGCTTATGTGAGCTCCATGAGGTCAATGTTATTAGAGAAGCCCCTTTATTAGAAAAGAAGACTTCTCAAGGTTTTTGTCATCAACAAACGTCAACAAATACAGATAGTTATCATTCTACTGAAAACAAGTATGGAGTTGATTTGGACCACTCTTATTTAACCGAACAACAAAAACAAAACGTTTATTCACTATTTCAAAAGTTTGATTCAGTTTGTCCGAAGAATAAAATGGATTTAGGACATACCTCTGCAGTAAAACATAAAATTGAATTATTAGACGACAAACCATTCAAAGAACCTTGTAGAAGAATTCCGCCATCAATCTATCAAGAAGTCAAGAGCCACATTCAGGAAATGATAGACGTTGGAGTAGTTAAGGATTCTAAAAGTACTTGGTCATCGAACGTTGTGGTGGTTAGGAAGAAAGATGGTACCATCAGTCTGTGTATAGACTTTAAAAACCTGAATTCAAGGACTTAAAAGGATGCATATGCAATTCCAAGAATAGAAGACACACTTCATATGTTGTCTGGGGCCAAGTATTTTTCAAAACTTGACCTCATGTCTGGTTATTGGCAGGTGGAACTGGATGAGTCTGATAAGGAGAAGACAGCATTTCAAGTTGCAGGTGTCGGTTTCTATGAATGCAACCGAATGCCGTTTGGACTGTGTAACGCACCAGCCACTTTCCAAAGACTCATGGAGCGTTACATGGGTGACCTCAACTTGAAAGACTGTCTTATCTACTTAGATGATATACACGTAGTTATTTTTAGTCAAGATATTGACAGTCATCTTGATCGCCTACATAATGTTTTTGAACGTTTGGCGGAATACCATTTGAAGATCAAACCCTCCAAATGTGAGTTCTTCAAGTCAGAAATAACTTTCCTCGGATGAGGGTATAAAAGTAGATCCTTCGAAGACAAATCGAGGGGTTAGAGCCAAATCGTGCTATGTGCTATTTCCTTATGTTTTCAGCAGAGCGTTTTTTAATAATCATTTGTTAAGATATGGTTATTGTTAAAGTTAAACTATTAAATTATGTAGACAGTTGAATACTTTAAAACCTAATATGAAATATTTGTGAACATTGTAAGGAATAATGTCATTTAAATGCCAAAATATTTTTGGGTTTTCAAAGCCTCACTCAATGATACAATTTGACATTAGCCAGATCCAAATGTAATACGATATATATATATGTGGCAAGCAGCTGATGATAAAATAATGGGAAACCTGTCCACACTATACCACGTTTATTTACACTAGACCGGTAGGCAAATCTACTTTCCTTCTGATATCAAAACATTTAAAATGTCAAACCATATTATTGTCATATATATGTATATGGAGTTTACGATACACGTCCATGTGATGAAAATTTTAGAAACTTTTTATCATATTCAGTGATGAAATCCTCTGGTATCATATAACTTGATGTTTGTGGACTAACAAAAAACATCAAGAAAAGATTATATGGTTCATGGTCTGATTAAGCTTAAATGTCAGTGTAACTCAGAATATCATTCAATGCTCAAATTGCTTCCGTAAAAGATGTAGCATTTTGGCATATAAAATGTAAAGGAAATGTGACTTGAAAACATAAAAATTATGCAATTGCGATTGTAAATATATGTATACATACGGTTATGTACTATAATTGCAGTTCACCATGGCCACAAGCTAAGAAACCTTTAAAATTAATTACGAAAGTCAGTGTTCACTGTGACATTCATCACTGTATTCATATACAATTAGAATTACATGCCGTAATTAATAGTTTTTAATGAATTTATAAATTTCATGTAGTAATTAATAAAGTTTTTCATAAATTTATAAATTCATTAAAAACTTTAATATTTACGGCTTGTAAATTAAAATTTAAAATGTGTTGGTATGTTTGAATTACAAGCAGGTATGAACATTTAAAATATCAACTGGGTAATAAGATACAGAATATGTTTAAAATGAAAATATATTTTAGGATTGGCACAGCAACTTAAATATGAACTACAGAAATTTTAAAACTTCAATATCTTTGAAATGTATGATTTATCTTTTTTGCTTTCGACAGACAGTTGTAGTGCGGTTTTTATCTCTGCCTAATTGGCAAATGACCTCAAGGAGAAGAGATAGGTTGATGCTTGTGTGATACAAGGAATTCAGACGGGATGTCCTAGTCCAGTCATTCTGACTAGAATTCCTGTGTCCAGACAGAGATTCAAACCTTGGAATTCCAGATTAGTAGTTGAGCGAGCTAAGCACTCAACCACCGTTCCACTCTGATATATATATATCACTTGCAACAACTGGGCCACGTGTCATTCCATATGGTATTTTTTATTGAGATAATACATAAAGCTATAACAATATTTTGCATATACAGTAGTGTTTGAAGATATTGTCATAAGAGATGTATATTTTCCTGATACACGTATTTGTCTAAGAGTATAAATGAATCAACTTCCAGTTATCGCAATAAGTCATACACGTTGAATTGTATAGTCTACCAATGAATCACACAGTGACGGAAAATCACAAGTGCTTTTACTCACAATAAGGCACATACTTTGCATTGTATAGTATCCCAATAAGTCATACAGTGATTAGGTTTGTACGCTGTGATTTTGGTCATTTCAGTTTTACCTTAGGAAAGTTAATTAATAACGCTTGACCATTACTTGATACCAAGTTAATGCATACTAGCACCCTCCTTAAGTTTGCTTACGTAGTGGCTAAACAGTATTTTAACTGAATGTCTTAATACACATTCAAGTGTTTAAGAGTTTTCTCTCTGTTTTTCATGTATTACAATTCTTACTTTATACACCTTTATAATCAAACATTACACAGCTTTGTTAATATCCATCTCGGCGAATGAATATCATTAATTGATTCGTAATAAATAGTTTATTCGTTTAAACAATACATGCACCGTTCCAAAAAATAATTCATATTAGCTGTTATAAAATTAACAAATTCAAGAACATACACGTTTACTAAGTAAGTTATACTTACTGTTATAATTAAGAATTAGCTAGTTTTATGTTCTTTATTTAAGATTATTAGAAGAGCTTCTCATTTACAAAAAGATTAAATAAATGAAAGCAATTTAATGTGTTTCTAAACGCACAACATTTAAATTCATAAGGAATACTAGTAGTCAAAATAATTTTCGCCAAAACTACATTTTTCTCTCTGTATAAGGTATTCCTGTTTCAATCACACATAGCTAAATGTATACAATCCATTTTAGTCACACTTTGACATCTTATTCGAGTGAAGCTGCTATTATTATACAGCAATATAAACAACAACTGTGGTTTGACATTTAACTTACAGCGATGAAATTGTATGTACTACAGACCAGCACCCGGTGCCTTGTTGTTGACTTATATAAATTGACAAATCAAGGCTGATGTCATTTAACCAAAATGTCATTGTTTTATATGGAACAGTTGAGCGGGACAAATATTATATTAAGACACACAAATGTTATTGGTAGAGATTGATATACAGATTTGATTCATTCTAACAGATGTTAATGTTACATCTACGAAAATATTAAGAGGCCATTGATTTAAAACTGGGTTTGCCTCCAATCAGTTCTGTAGATACACGATAGCTCAAAATGACTATTATCAATATTTAATTAATTAAGTTGGATATTTTGAAATAATTTTGAGAATAAATAACAATGATGATACGGAACTCATTTAACTAAAAAAGTCAATTTGGCTAAGTTTATCAGATAGAAGGTTTTGGCTGTAACCCCTCGAAATGTTGTAAAGGACTGGCCAACTTCAACTTCAGTTAAAGATGTGAGAAAGTTTCTTGGATTTGCTGGATACTGCTATAGGCGTTTTATTAAAGATTTCGATTCTATAGAAAGACCTTTAAATGACTTGTTAATAGGTCATCCTACTAAACTTAGTAAACAGAAGAATCCCAAGACAGTCAAGAAAATTCCATTCAAGTGGGAGTCTACTGAACAAGAAGCATTTGACAAACTCAAAGAACAGTTAGTTAATCCACCGGTGTTAGGCTATACCAATACAAACTTACATTATTAACTTTAAAGGGCGGGGTAAAACTATAAAAGACAGCAAGCCAGAAAAATGGCCACTTGATTTGAACTCTCTGAGCTGTCTACCAGCAGAAACAGAGAAATGAAAATTATGAGAATTTAAATTTTCTAAAGACACAGTGTATACTTTTTTTTTAAAATTTGGTATACTTCTTACTCAACTTTAGTTGATAAACGTTTCGTGTAAATTTACTTTTGTAGAATTGTACACTAATAAATTGTTCTAGTTATCAAAATTTAACAAATGATCAGTCACATCAAGTTGAATTCAACTATAGTACTAACCCCAAAAAGCGTTTCAGTTTATTTGTTTACATCCCGTCTGTACCGTGCGTGTTTTAGTCCATTCCAATTAATGGCCGACGAGTAGAGTTGATTAGCCAATTAAAGGATTAAAAGAAGCATATGACATCACTAAAGTTTATGGATCAGTAAATTATACCTCTAATTTGATTAGCATTGCCCTGCCTACGAACAATGGGGGTTCTATCTATCTATCTGTCTGTCTTTATTGTTACAGAGGTGTCAACAATTTTGCTCGCGGCAATTTTTTGTACAATGACAGTTTTGAAAGGTGTGATATACATTTGGTGGTCGTACTTTCGGGGTTGAAATCTACACAATGTGACCATTTGGTCGGCGAAAAGTGGTCGCATTATGGAATAGCGGGATGGTCGTAATTTCGGGATAAAAGACCATTAAACAAAGAAGGACAAATTCCGTTCTTTCAAAAATTGCCCGTATTAGCGGGATGGTCGTATTTTCGGGGTGGTCGTAAGGTTGGGTTCTACTGTATTTAGAACACAAGCTAACATATCTGAAAATTTCATTTCATTGTGACACTTATAAAATGTGTAAATCCAAAAATCTTTTTGAAAACAGTTTAAAAAAATTCAAATCTGACATTTGCTTGAGTGACAGTTGAATAGGGATTATGACCTTTCTGGCAGCCAACTAGATTTCAGTAGCAATGTAAACTTTCTCACAGCAGTATCTCGGGTCAGATAAGGTCTCTACATACCAGGGCAGTAAATACTACAAACATCTGGAATTACCTGGATTCTAGAAATATTTATTGACTCTGATATTCATTAGTATAAATGAAGCTAAGCATGACTTACACCATTTACTGTAAGTATGAAACACATCCTTTCAGAAAGAATTGAATCATGGTAATGATTATAGATATAATTAGTAAGTCATTTAAAACTGATTAAAAATGTTCCATTTAAGTGTTGTTTTTATAATCATGTAGCAGTGTTTATTCCCATAAATGGCCCAAGTATGGATCTCCAACTCGATTAGGAAGCCATTCCCTCACAATTAAGACACACTTTGGCATTATATCGCGCTTATGCCACACATATTTTTTAAATCGCCTGTCACTTTGTAATGCGACAGTTTTTGCTTCATTATAACGTGGATCACACCAGGCTTTGCGACGAAGAAGCATTGTCCAGAAGCGTTTGTACAGCTCTTTTCTCAAGCCACTATTTCTTGAAGTTGGAGGAAAATTTACAGTTTCCCACCACATTTGTCTGTTGCCTTCATCCGTAATACACGGTCTAAATAGACAGTATCTACACTCATCTCGTGCATAATCCTGTTCAATTATATATTCGGTTATAACATTGCTGCTTTCATCATCATTTTGCAATTAGCTTTCTTCACATGTTTGAGTTGAAACGTCTGTACTTGTGCAACTATCCTGCCTTTGAATTTCCTTATATTCCCATTCATTATGATTGAATAAGTGATTTACTGTGTCTAATTGGGTTGGTAATAATTCCAGTGTTACTCTGATTTTTTCCTCAGACATTTTAACAAAACACTATGTTACTGTTACTTAGTGAACACTGATAAATAATGATTTTATTTAGCAGTACTGGGTAGGTCTGGAATTAGTTAGCATAATAAACATTTTATGACTGAAGGTTGATAACATTGTTTTATAAAGGGCACTGGACATCTGTATCTAATTTGTAAGGCTGATAAACTTGCATATTGTAGACTGGGTACTTTATGGTCAGCAGGTGATCAAGGTCTATGGGAAAACTAGTATTGGATTAGTCGATTAATATGCTTATGCAGGTAAAAGAGATATACACACTTTGAATAAAACAATACGGTGACATCTTATTATATGATATATTAACTGATGACAAAATTGTGTGCCATAGAAACACAATGAAGTACAGTGTGTATGTTTCAATTTTATGAACATTCAATTAAATAATTGGACAACTGCAAACCTTGAAGTCCTCATTAATAAACTATTCCATAACATTCCAGTGTAGACTCCTTATCTCAGTTACAATACAATCATATACTATGTATACATGTATGTAGCATTGCTCATTGTAACAAGTCGCATATATTAAATCATAGAATAGACAGTAAAATGAATAGACGAAGACCGCCTAGTTTTACAATTGAAGTGCCTGGCGATGAAGTAAAAAATAATGAGTTTCTACTAAAAAATAAAAAAGTGCAAGGGATATATTAACACGAAAATGTAATAAGCCTGTCAACAACTTGGATATATTAGACACTGCTCTCTCATTTTGGATTGCTAACTTTGATGGAAGTGAAGAAGACAGTACAACAACTGCATCTTTTACAACTGCTGACAGGAATGAAACAGAGGAAGACATGTTTGTTGTTGCCCGCTCGTCTCTGCAACGACTGGTTACAATGACTGAGGAACATGCAAAGTTCTGTAAGCATTCACACAAAGTCGTAAAGACAGTATCTCGTGGACATGTTGGTATCAATACACTGCAATGTAACAAGGTAAAAAATATGCATGTCATGAAATGGTCATCTTCTCCGTACCTACCAAATAAGAAGTTCCTTGTTAACTACAGAATGCATCATGCATTTATCTGCAGTGGAATGCTTCCTGTTCATTACACAAGGTTTGCTTATGCTGCTGGCATTGGTTGTATTACGAAACAGGAAAGGAAAAGCTTATCTGGGCTGCATAGTGCAAGTGTCAATGAAGCATACAATTCTTCAATTGAGGAGGCTTTACTGGAGGAAATTGCCTGGTATGAAAACTTAGATGGTATTTGTAGTGTTGTGATTATAGTATTGTTTTATATGCCAATCATTAGTTAAGCCACGCCTATTGTACCTGTATGATTGCAGTCTCTCTGATACACACAGAGTGAGTTAAGATACAGATATACTATGTAGTTGACTGACCATGCTAGTGGATGTATAATAAATGAAGTATCATTATAAAAGTATATGTTTGTTGTTCTATACGAAACAGACTATTTTACAGTATTGACATCATGACAGATGCCCGTCATGGCTGGCGTAAAAATGCAAAAGACAGTAGCATCGTTGCACTTGGTGAAAAAAACCCACAAAGTTCTCAAGTGTGTAACTGTTACCAAGCAAGATGACATAGTGTCTCAGCGGCACGAACCAGTTGGAACAGCTAAAGTGTATGAGTATCTTGATTCCAAGGATGTCAGTGTTACTGTTCATACACATGACAGAAATCTGACAATAAATAAGATGGTCAAAGGACGAGCTGACACTTTAAATCAGAATGATTCCTGGCATGGAGTTAAGAATGTGAAAAAGGCATTGAAAACTGTGTCTTCAGGACCACTATATAAGGAGGGAATTACTTTGTCAAAACAGTTAGATATTAAGGTTGAACCTGTCGCCACACACTTTCATTGGGCTATCCGAAACTGTGATAATGATCCTGAAAAAATGAAAAAGCTGCTTATTGGTATTGTGTCTCATTATAAAGATGAACACAATAACTGTCACCCCACATCAAAATGTCAAACAGATTTGAACTATGAACTATCACGTAAAGATATCGTAGATTCCAAGGCAGAAAAGTTGCTGAAAACAGTTATTAAAAAGTCTGTTATATACAAGAGTCCCGGGGATTACATACTTGCTATGGACACATCATATGTGGAATCATTCAACAATGTTATGAACATTTTTCAAGACAAAAGGATTGCCTTTAGTGATTCCACATACAACACCAGATCGATGCTAAGCGTCCTGCACTGGAATGTCAATGTGGACCGGGAATATACCTTCGTCTGGAATCCACGTGATCAACGAGCACCTAGAAGGCAATGTGGTAAAAAGAACTACAAAGCCCTTAATTATAAATACCGTGCGGATGTTTGGAATAAGTATATGAATTCAATCTACCAATGCCCACAGAGGAGACAAAGAAGACAATAGACTTGGAACTGACGAAACCTTGTATGAAATGTTGTAAACCTAAGAGTAATATATTTGTTTTAATTAACACATGTACAGTACCAATATTGACATAAAATATTTATAGTGTGGACATTTTATATATTATGCTTGGGCTTAATATATATAATCAGAAGGATTATGCAATTTAAATTTTACATCATAACTTGGATAGGAAAATTAAATTAAAATGGAATTCAAAATTATGTGAGTAATAAGTTAATTATTTAGCATGTTCATATTGCTTAGCCGAAACATTTTGTGTGCATGTCTTCTCTCTTTATATATTGAATCCTCTTTATCAAGTTTCCATTGATTCCCATAAAACTATTATATTATACTGCTGCCCATGTGGTTCTACTTATCCACTAGAGAGTGAATGTTTATAAACTTATCTGATATTAGGTCAGTGTTGTAACAGTTGTACACCTCAATGTAAAACTCCTCCCCTCTTGCCATATAGGCTTAATGGCCATCCACACGGATATTTAGGTTCATGGACCCCGGTCTTTAAATAAACTTACTCGTTACTACTAAATAAATAAATAGGAATATGAGTTATAATAAAATATCAATATCACAGGTTATACAAATCCACTTTTCCCTATATAAAACCTATATCTAGTCCTATATAGAGTGTTTGACCATATAAACTTTTATATGAATGTATCCTATAAACAGATGTGGCTATCTAAATTAAATGTTTCGGTGCATTTTCATATTGGTACCTCGTCCTACGGACGTACCTTTACATTGTAAACTACATTCGGTTTATTAAACCATCATATATATAGAGGATATTACATGAGTGTCTTTCCATATTGAATTTATTAAACGAGTTGAATAAAATAATAAAATGCGAGGCTCTGCCGAGCATTTTATCGATTTTTTCAACGAGTTTAACAAAGTCAATGTGGAAAGTCATAAATGTAATGTTCTTTTTATCATATGTTAGCCTTTTCCGGCCAAAACATAAAATAGCTACGTATTTTTCACTATAATAAACGCGCACATTTGACGACGTCGCCTATCCTTTGAATGACGTCGCGTGATAGCTTTATTACACTAGTGTATTATCAAAAATAAATAATGGCTTTATTACGCTACCGCGACGTCAAACATGTGATAAATATATATATTAAATAATTAATGTCTTTGACATAATTGTTTCAGGTTAGTTACATATTTTAGTTACATTTATTTTCTTAAATGCATTATTGTATTTCATAACTATTTCATTTGTTAATTTGACTTTATGTATTTTGTGTAAGCCACGTGTACCAGTGGCCTTCGTTTGATTATAAACGAAGTGCATTTATGTAATGTCTGTAAATGGAATGCTTCGGGGCATTCTCATATTGGTACCTCGTCCTACGGACGTACCTTTACGTTGTAAACTACATTTGGCGTATTAAACCATCATATATATATATATATTAAATAATTAATGTCTTTGACATAATTGTTTCAGTATTGTATGCATCCAATATCCCCAGAAGGACTGACCCATGATTATCATTGTTGTACATAGCTGTACCCTGTGGTGACCTGAACCGCTGAGTGTAACCGTGACACTTACGATGCCAATCGGATTTGAAGCATTCGATGCTTATATTTGTTTTAATTACAAGTTGTCTGCTAAATAATCATATTTTATCCTTAAACTTTAAACTTGTATATATACTTATGTTTTTATGCTTGCATGTAGATATATATTTCAAATTGTTTTAACCATGTATTAAATGTGATTGTACAGCATTTTTGAACGTGTAATTACATGATAAAAGTGCTATGTAAGTATGGTATAATAATTTGTATAATAATAAGTAATTAAGAATTGCAAGCAATACAGAAGTCCCCTACCGGTTTGAAGTCATTTTCAATGTTTCTGTTGCCATAGCAACCACAATTTTTGTCAGAATCAGAATATTGTTAGACGTGCATAATCCCCTTATTGCCCCCTATCCACATATCACGTTTCATAAACCTAGCTTGGAAACTGTTTGAGTTATGGCAGGATCCTGATTTTTTGACGGACGGACTGAAGGACGGACTGACGGAGGGCAAACCTATAGTCCCCTCCGGTTAAAACCGGTAGGGGACTGATAATGATAGCATGTAAAAGAGTAAGAAGCTCCCTCACTGATGAACACATTCGTGCTGAGTTTGATGAGTGTATAGCATATTTTGATATCGGGCACAACATGTCATGCATAGTAACTGATAACGCAGCAAAGATGACAAAAGCGTTTGATTCCAACCTGCCTGGATATGTTGCTGACCAACCATTAGAAGACTCTGATGATGAGGATTATGAACTTGACTTTGAGAATAATGGTTTTAATACGCTTGATACAGATTTGGATATTGATATGAAGGTATCAAAACATCACAGATGATATGCGCATACTTTTCACCTTGTAGTCAAAGATGTTTGAAAGATGTAAGCAAGCACAATTATACAGAACGTCTTAAGCAAAGTATCCACAATTGTTGGCGTCTGACATCATTGAAGGTGAAAAACTATTGCAGACAGCAAATGTTACACGTTGGAACTCACAGTTAACGATGATAAGGTCAGTACTTAATGTCCCAGAATAAAAGTTAAATGAACAGTGAAATTAAGCACATATGAACACAAGCTTCTAACAGAACTATGGACTACTTGCTATGGACAAAATCAGTTTCATATACAACAACAAAATGACAAAGACATTTAAAGTATTATTGCACAAACGCCTCTCTTCATATGAAAGTGATGATGTATTCAAACTGTCTAGTTCCTAGATTTAAATTGCAGTGGCGTGAGCCAGAGAAAATGGAGTCTTCAGCTTCATGGCTTCAACAAAACAAAAACACAATTCTGCACCAGATAATATTAGTGTTGAAGTAAATTCATATCTAACAGAGGAATATAAGCTGATACAATACAATCCGTTAAAATACTGGACAGAGAAAGAAAGCTTTTCTCCAACATTATCAAGAATGGCTGAATACTACATTTCAATACATGCTAGGATTCCTAAAACGAAACTTGAGAAATACCAGCAAAGCAACGAAAACGAATGCATACACTTGTCCGTTCAAATCTAGAATACTGCTGCACCTTTTGGAATCCCCATCACAAGAACCTTATTCAAAAGCTAGAAATTCAACGAAGAGCAGCACGCTTCACACCAAGTCGATACAACAACATCAGCAGTGTTTTGGATATGCTATCAGATCTAAAATGGGAATCCCTGAAGTCACCACACCAAAAGCTTCAGCTGACTATGCTCTACAAAATAGTCAACAACCTGGTAGAGATAGATCCTGATCAATACCTAACAACAATCAAGAGGCGGCCAAGATCTACATACGACACCAGATTCCTGCCTTACTCTACATTAACGGACACCCTCAAATACAGCTTCTTCCCCAGAACCATCCCTCTGTGGAACAAGCTACCAGCATCTATTGCTGAGGCTCATCCTTTGGCATCCTTCAAGAATGAGCTATCTAACATGACCTTCTAAGGGGAACCCTCCTGCACAGTTACAAAGTGATAGGCTCGAGCTATGCCAGCGGGGTCTTGTACCCTGGTACCGCCATGGAAGCTGGTTTGATCTTGTCTTTTTGGTCGAAAGTAACTGTGCATAACTTTTTCTATTATTTCACTATTTTTACTTTAACTGCATATATTTGCCCGTGTCTATTCTTCTATCTTTCCTATTTTTTCTTCTCTTTCTTCTTTTCTTGCACACCGTTAAAGAAATGTCAATTGATGACAGTTTAACGTACAAATGTAGATGTATACCGTCATCATCAGCACCAGTAGAAAGACTTTTTAGTTTTGCAGGCAAAATATTCAGACCTGAACGTTGCCGTTTAAGTGGTGCTATTTTCACATGTTGATGATGATCAAATGCAATGCTTCTATTGAAAATAAGTAAACTGAGATCATCAACATGTGAAAATTAGCATCGCTTATGGTTATAGTGCATGCAATAAATGTTGAAACAATGACATTCAATGACTGTATGAATATGTGTATTGTGTATAAATGCTTAATGAATGTCAAATGTGTATCTCCCATAAATGGTTATTGTTTTCACATCTGTAAATAAATTCACATTTAGTATTGCCTACGATTATGTTTTGCAACTGTTCATTGAAAGTAATGTAATCGATTACTATATCGCATGTAATGTAATGTAATCAATTACTGACAGAAATCATGAGTAATCCAAGTAAATGTAATCAGAAATTTTGAAAAGTAACTGTAATGTAATCAATTACTGATCCATGTAATCAGCCCCGAGTCAGTTTATTATAGAAGTTCGATTACTAGCAGATTGACATTGTCCATTATATTCAAAGTATACACTGCTTCTTATTCCGAAAAATTGGCGAGTTTTGTGTCCATAATGTTGAGTTGAACTTCATAATTGGCCCTGTATTTAAAGTGCAAACGCCCCAAATATTGTATAGTTAATGTCTTAATGAATAAAACCCTTTAAATGGCATTTTCTTTCTGCATCTCAAGCGCTTCTTATGAGTCTATTTTCCTGTTGATCAAAATGAAGTTGAAACAGCTTGTTTTTCCATAAGTAACAAGTAGTTTTCAGACATTTATTTCTTAAAATATTGATTTTGTACTTACAACCTTCTAATTCTAAGCCAGCGGTATATGGATCGACTTTGAGTTAAATGACATACACATGCAGTAGCTAACAGCAATTATACAAACACACTTTTGTCGGGATTAGGTACACTAGAAAGGCGCTTGTGGTGAATTTAAATGCGGCACATTCTAAGTCTCAGAATTTTAGTGTAACAGTGTTGGGTACTGTTTTATCAAAGCACTTACCGAATTATTTATAATTCTTTTACAGCTATGAAGTGGAAGTTGTGATACTAATAATGATCCAGTTAATCAACTTCAACATACCATACATGCACCAATCTTATTTTACACTTGTTAAAGAATTATAAGGAATTTACGTTTGAACGTAAGTTTACGATTTCTGTGTTTGCTTTGATAAAACAGTACTCTGGTGAATAAAGACCTAGTGTGCGTTTTGGCAGGTGAGCGGCAGTATCTAACACTAAAAATAGCGTTTCATAAACACACCGTACAACCCGCTGTGTGTAAGGCAGTTATGTATGTTGAAGGCAGAGACACACGCGTTTTATGCCACTAGAGTGGGGTAAGTATTTGTTATTTATATGTGTTTTGCGTTGCTTTTGAAAGTGATCACTTACAGATATCGTTGACGGGATGAATGAACAATAATTATATTCAATTTATGTGCCCACAAATGCCATATTATTCGAGTAAACAGGGTTTAGGTATGCGATGTTTGCCAAAAGTTCGAAACTTTCGCCTTGGGCATTTAATTCTCAACTGAATTCGTGGTTTGGAACAATTCTAAAACATTGAATACAAACTTCAATCCTTCCTCAATATATCTGCCGTTTCCGTTTTGAAAAATGTGCATTTTCTGTGAAGATACAGAGGTTTAAATTGAACGAGGTACGATATAAATGCTAATGAAATAGGCAGTTCTGTTTTTCGAATGATAACGACAAAGGCAGAGCGTTAAATATTAATGCTAACGCTGAGGCAGAGATAAGAGACATATGCTTACAACAAAGGCAGAAATTCTAATGACTTGACGGGGCCATAAAACCCCTTTGTACGATTTGTATGTAATAAATATAACCCAGATTCATGTTAGGCTGTATTCCAAGTCCATTTCACCAAGAATCACGAGTGTTTAGTGGTTATTTTCATCAAGTTGATAAACGGAATATATTACATACCTGGTGATCGCTGACGCTGGCAATTATCGGTTGTGAGTGGCCCTTTATGTCTGTAAATGACGAACTGGTTTTTTGGGGGGGCATTAAGTGCTCCATTTGTTATCATGAAGTTAAGAAACTATTACTTTTTAGCATTCAATAGAATAAGTAAGTTCGAAATGCAACAATTCAAATTACTTGACAGGGAACTTAATGCACTGTTTTGTTTGTGTACAAAAATGTATGTTATATGTGTGTTACAAATTTTATTTGACTATATTTCGTGAATAACTCACACGAAGAACATAAGACATAATGTCGTAAAACATCGTAATGCCCCGATACATTGCTATACATGTGCAGTCATATGATCTTGGTATTAATCTTCTAAGCAACCAATTTTGATTAAAATGACCTCAATATAATTAGAAATACTTGGTCAGTACCCCAGTATATGATTACGTAACAGCTTATGCCGACGAAAAAGGTACGGAAGGCAGTTAACAGAAGTGGTAATTGCTTTGTAAATACAAAGAAATACTGGAAATAGGTTTAAATTATTTATTGGGATATCCAACTGTCCTATAGATTTAGAAATATGAAGTAGCTTTGTAGCATATATATATGCTGCAATTAATGGAACTACGAGGGCCGTTCATTTAATACCCGGACGATCGTTATTGCTGGAAAACTAATAGACTGATATTGATTAAAACTTACAGGAATACATTCACACCAGTCCTTTATTCGCATACGAAACTTAAACTTGTTGCGACGAAGGGTTTACATACTATTAGTGTTTTAATAAGTACGAGTAACGCGAGTCGGCCCAAGTCGACGTCAAAATATTGTGACGTTACGCCATTTTCGCTCCTAAAACGCGACACTGTTTCTCCATTTGATCATCGTTTTGGAGCAATAAAGTCATGCGAGCACACCAATCAAACATTTTAAGATGTTCGGTAGTGATGTTAAATGCTATGTCCACGATAATTTCGCATGATCTCGTATTCATAATATGAGTTTTTCTTCAAGTAGTGTTATCATCCAACATGTGTCTAAGCGACAACACTTTCCCGTTTCTGACGTAAGATTGGCCGGGCCTCTGATCATCGCGGGATGGTTCTTGTCATCACGGAACCGTTTAAAAGCAGCGATACAAATATTCCCATAAGGCCTCTCTAAGATAGATTCTTTAGTTTTATAGGTGTATGACCAATACTTTTACGAAATTGTATCATAATCCTTTTTTTCTAATAAATTCGATTACATTGCGTTATTTACGGAAATACACCCGATGTCACTAAACAACGTTTCAAACACAGTAATAGTACATAAATTACAACAAACGTTATAAAAACGTTACGTAGATGTAGACATAACGTTATCACATATTTTCAGTTGAAAATAGGCAAATATACCACGAACACTGCCACATCGACACTATAAAGTTCACAATGAACTTGGGTTGGGCCGGGTAGCCCTTTGTTGGGTTACTATAGTAACCACAGTTTGTATTCGGTTGGATGAAATTATACCAAGTTTTGTCTAATAATCAAGTTGGTGTGTAAGTCTTATTAAACGAAAATTCATTACCATTGCATATTTCAATCAAGCGCTGTGGAGATAGTCGGGGTATTAAATGAACGACCCTCGTATTTTGCATTACGGTTTACATCTGTGTCGGTAGTTATGCAATACCGGCTGACCGGTTTACTATTGCAAAGGTGGTGCTGCCTAGCGGCGGTGTAGGAAGAAAAATAGTTTCATCAACTAAAGTATAGTCGATTGTAAAAACGTGTGTATATAACTATGTATAGTTGGTCGATTCTGGAACAAATAAAAAGTATCTATATTACATAAAGCAGTTTAATAGAGTGTCACGTAAAAATTCCAGTGTCGATGACTTACAGTTCATGTAAACTGCTGACAAACAAGTGCTGTATTTAAACCTAACTGTCATAGATCTACATTTATTAAATATGCAGACGTGCATGGACATGCACTTAATTAGAGAATTAAAGCTCCAGCACGAATAAGATGTAAAGTACAACCTCCTCGACAGAGCAACAACCTTTGATTTCCGGTCATTGTATGACTTCAATGATTAGGAGACTATAAAATTCAACTTGTATGACTTATTGCGCCTCCCAAAAACTTCACCGTCATTTTGTTAACATTTAACTTATATTATCGATGGAATACTACGAGAACCATTCGTTTCTAAACTTTAAGACAGTGCCTGAAGAGCTTACGCCCCAAAAAAGCCATGCACTCATCATTAACAGGCATAAAAGGCCACTCACAACCGACAATTGCCAGCGTCAGCGATCACCAGGTTTGTAATATATTCCGTTTATCAACTTGATGAAAATAACCACTAAACACTCGTGATTCTTGGTGAAATGGACTTTGGAATACAGCCTAACATGAATCAGGGTTATATTTATAACATACAAATCGTACAAAGGGGTTTTATGGCCCCGTCAAGTCATTAGAATTTCTGCCTTTGTCTCTTATCTCTGCCTCTGCGTTAGCATTAATATTTAACGCTCTGCCGTTGTCGTTATCATTCGAAAAACAGAACTGCCTATTTCATTAGCATTTATATCGTACCTCGTTCAATTTAAACCTCTGTATCTTCACAGAAAATGCACATTTTCCAAAACGGAAACGACAGATATATTGAGGAAGGATCGAAGTTTGTATTCAATGTTTTAGAATTGTTCCAAACCACGAATTTAGTTGAGAATTCAATGTCAAAGGCGAAAGTTTCGAACTTTTGGCAAACATCGCATACATAAACCCTGTTTACTCGAATAATATGGCATTTGTGGACACATAAATTGTATATAATTATTGTTCATTCATCGCGTCAACGATATATGTAAGTGATCACTTTCAAAAGCAACGCAAAACACATATAAAATAACAAATACTTACCCCACTCTAGTGGCGTAAAACGCGTGTGTCTCTGCCTTCAACATACATAACTGCCTTACACACAACGGGTTGTACGGTGTGATAAACCGTGTCTCTGATTTGACCGCCTTATGAAAGTTTCGTCGAGTTAAGGTAAGACTTGTCGTCTACAGATAACATGTTCATAACGAATTTAGTAGCGTTTATAAAATGTTTTTTTTTCAGGAAAACATGTCGCTAGCTTTGGCGATGGACCAGGACGATACAAACAGCTACTGCTTGACTCTGGGAAAGTCAAAGGTTACGATGCCTATGATGGAGCACCATTTTGTGAAGACACTAGCGATGGAAGAGTACAACTGCTTGATTTAACATTACCGCAATATGGACTACCCATGTATGATTGGGTAATGAGTCTAGAAGTGGCAGAACACATCCCCAAATTATTTGAAAGTATTTATATAGATAACGTAGTTCGTCATGCTAGGGAAGGTATAATTCTCAGCTGGGCGAGATTAGGGCAAGGCGAATATTCGCATGTCAATAATCAGCCGTTTGAATATGTTAAAACGATAATGGAAGGTAATGGTTTTGCTCATGATGAATCAGAATCCAATAAGCTTAAAGCCGAAGCATCATTTAGTTGGTTAAAATCGAATACGAACGTGTATAGACGAAGGGATGAACATACAATGGAACATCATACATACAATGCGTAGGGTTTTGAAGATCTCAGCACTTTGAAAGGCACGTGATATTATTTTCCCTTATCGCATGTGTTACTATACATATACTCGACGAAAAAATACTTTCCATTACATTAGGTAAGATTTCCATTTAAACAATTGCCCTTTGACAGCCGGGAAATGGGCGGATCGTTTTTTCGTTCGGTTGTGTGTTGAGCTTTGTGCCTTGTATGTTTGTATGTTTTCTATGCCCGGCTGCTGCCTTCCTTGTCCGACTAAAATGTTATCTTTTTAAGTTGACTCTGTATTTACCTAAAGGTCCCGTATATTGATACAATGAGTCATGTGGTATGCAGTGGATTACAGCCATCACATTTCACTCAAGAAATTAACAATTTATGCAAACAGTTGACCAAAGAACGCGACAATAAATAAGCTCTTATCGGTATTTTAATTTAAAGGGAGGTAATTTGAAACACATCAATGTTTGACTCAAACTGCATTAATCAGCGTTTGACATTTTCAGTATCAAACCAAACTTGTTTTTCTTAACAACAATACATGTATTGGTGTTTGTGGCATTAAAACAGTTCAACAGCCAATGAACGAGTAGTTTGAACACGCATAATGCTGTTTTAACAACATCAGTTATTCCCCTTTCCATTCAGTAATTCTGCGTTGTTTTCCCTGGAATTCTATAACGATGAGGGCAGTTAATATGTCACGATTTCCGAACTTGGTTATTTCTTTAATGAGCCTTGAAATATCAATATATCAATAATGTAAAGTTTTTTTTGTTGAGTATAGTAACACAATTACACTGTATTTTAACAGATATGAGCAATATCAAGACATATATGACTGGTGATGTGACCTAGTGTGCCCTGTGGCCCCTAAGTCTATTGGAATGCTTTAAGTGATTCGGCTTTTATGAGCATGTGACCATGCATCAATACCGAGCCACAAGCAAAATATGTGCCATCTTTTGACCGCTTTATTCCATTGACCGAAAATGAAATAAAGACACTTATCAGTAATCTAAACACTACCTCTTCAGAACTGGATGCTTTACTAACGTCTCTACTTAATTTTTTTATGTCATGCAGATGCACTGTTACCAAACCTTACTCAGCAAGTCAATCTTTCTATGGAACCAGGCATTTTCCCAGTGAAGTATAAACAAGCTATAGTCAGACCCCTTCTGAAAAAGTTGGTCTTCAACTTGAACTTTCAAACTCTCGCCAAGTGCGTATTTTGTATTTTCTATCAAAGCTTATTGAAAAAGTCATAGTGCTATATAGACTGTATAGTCATGTCGGTAGTCATAGCGTGTTACCTAGAACTAGTCTGCACGCAGAAAGTTTCATTCATGTGAGTCTGTACTTCTTCGGCTGATAAATGACTTACTGACATGAATGGCAAAAAGAACATCACCGACGATACCGTCGACCACGACACCCTGCTAGATGTTCTTAACAAACAGTATGGTATTTTGTGATGCAGCACTTAAGTGGGTTGATTCCTACTTAATATTTTGCGTGAATCAATATATTTCTCCCCAGAATTCAATTCAAAACTTTATGTCTGCTTTATTAATGGCAGGAAAGCATTTGACACTGTTTGGCACGAAGGCTACGAAGAGATACTGATATGGACTGCACAACGTTCTTGGCAGTTAGTGCTTTATATTCAAAAAGACATTTTGTATGCGTTGTCAAGGTAAACTTTCCCAGTGGTTTAGTGTTGGTCAAGGTACCAGACAAGGAGGGAGGAATTCGCCGATTTTATCTTTCCTGTATGTACATAAACGGATTTGTCAACATGTTAGTAAACTCAGACGCCGGATTCTGTTTATATGACACAAGACTCAGTTCACCAACAGTGGCCGATGATATGGTCCTCATTTCATTCCCAAAGCAAGCATTAAATGACATGCTTGAATTATGTGGTAATTATTTAAAACAGCGGCGTTACCAATATAATTCAAATAAGTGCGCCGTCATAGTTTTTAATGATGATTCAAAGGCTGTGCTTAATCGAGAATTTAGACTAGTAGCTGGCAGTGTTGCCAAACAATAAACTATACTCCTCTTGGAGTGATATGTGATCCATTCCTAACTACACGCTCAGTGATCGAAGAATTGTGTCATAAACTTAGAGGGACGTATTTGAAAATCGTCAATAGCGGAATAAGTGCACGTGGTTTCAATCCTTATACTTCAGTGAAAATTTACAATTCAGTAGTCATTCCAAAAGTCATTTATGGATGTGAACTCTGGACCGTTTACGCCTACATACTTACTCAAAATTAAATGTCCGCATATAATAGACAGTTTGACATGTTATTATTGTGTAATCTTGTATATTGATGTATATTTAAATGTACTGTAACTCTTCAGAAAACAGTTTTGGCAAATTTCCTAAAAGTTACCCTTTCCAGATTTTGTTTGCCAAATGGTTTTTGAGAGGCGATTTTTTAAAAATATTTTTATTCACGCGAAATTTTGAACGAGATGGGCCAGTTAAATTTCCTGTGGCAATACAGTGCTCCTGAAGTGAACCCTCAATGTGATGTTTATTAGTTAATTCCGTTAGATTATTGGGTGTCCAGTAGCATTGTATAATCGTGTAGAAACTTTGTCATCATCCAATTTTTATCGATCGTGTTACGTAAACCACGTGCATTTATAGAATCACAAAAAGCACGATTTCCACGGGAACCGTTAACGCATGATACTTTTTGGTACAAAATACATCAAACTGCTGTTAAATATATTGGGGCAACTATTGACCAGACCCTATCCCCCGATCAATACTTAAAAAAGTTAATGCTAGGTTAAAATATTTATACTGTAATAAAGGTTACCTTACTCAACACACAAGAAGCTCCTTGTCACGGCCCTTATTCAATGTCGTTTTGATTTTGCCTGCTCTATATGGTATCATGGTCTCACTCAGTCACTTAAATCCAAACTTCAAACCACCCAAAATAAGTTAAAAATGTTTGTGCTTGATCTAGATGCATGGAAGTGAACATTTTAACTGGTTACTTGTCAATAAACGTGTAGACCAGATCATTCTGTGCCATGTCTTTAAAATAAAGAATAACATGACCCCAGACTTCATGGGTGACAATTTTACTCCACATGATACTGTGCATTCTTACAATACAAGGTAAGTGGCCATGGGGTTTTGCTGTTCCTAAGTTAAAGGGTTTGGCACAAAATCCTTTTTCTTTTCAGGAATTTGCCAATGGAATAACTTGCCTGCTAGTATAGCACAGACTGAGAAATTGCCTGTTTTTAAAGCTAAAGTGAAACAAGAGATGTTTGTAAAACACGTATGCCCCCATGACAGCTAAATAGTCAGAAATGGTGAAGGTCGCAGTGACCTTAACCTCCTGACCTCAAAATTAATAGGGGTCATCTACTATTGCTGCTGACCAACCTCTATGTAAAGTTTGAAGATCCTAGGTCAAAGCGTTTTTGAGTTATTGAACGGATAACATTTTATACGACCGGCAGACAGACATGTGCAAAGCAATATCCCTACCAAACACGGGGGCATAAAAAATATTTTTAGACAATTTAATATAAATTTTAGTGTATTAAAATGATAATTTACTTAAGATCTAAGAGATTTAATATTTATATCAATTTAATCATTTAATTTATCTATTACTGTATTTTTATTTATCATTTATTATCTGAATAATCTATTATTTCTATTTATTAATGTATGCTTGATAGTGACTTTCAGTATTGGTGCTTCTTGAACTTTAATTTTCATGGCTTGATTTTCGTCGTCTAATCTTAAAAGGAATTTCTTTTTTCAAATTGTTGATTTTAAGTCCCCTACTAGTTTTCAACCGGATGACTATAGGTCGTCCGTCCGTCTGTCAAAAATCTGGATCCTGACATAACTCAAACAGTTTCCAAGCTAGGTTTATGACATTTGGTGGGTGGATAGGGGGCCATTTAATGTAAGGGGATTGTGCACGTCTAAACATATTTTGATTATGACAAAAATTGTGGTTCATATGGAGACAGAAAGAGTAAAAATATGTCCAAAATCTGGATCCTGTCATAACTCAGTTTCTAAGCTATGTTTATAATTATGTAAATTGTGTTTCGTTTATTGATGTTCTCATGGGCGATTAGGCCTTTAGAATTTGAAATAAACTTCTTCTATAAAACTTGGTATGAAGTGCCAATAAGGAGAGTATGCCCATCAAGTATTTCTTTATTCTGTGGTCGCTATGTCAACAGAAGCATTGAAAATAATGTAAAGGTCATGCCGGGCTTCAAACCGATTGGGGACTTCTGTATTGCTTGCAATTCTAAGTGACTTGTTCACCTCGACTTTTTTCTGTTCATGATTAACGCACGGAGAAAACGGAAATAGGGCATGTTTTACTAGTTATCATCATCGTGCACTTCGTGCAGGCGACATGGTGATATCTTCACGGACACAATGCTCAAAATACGCATGCGTTCCACTGAAGAGACACGCAAATCTCGTGTTTTGGTGAGTTTTACTATTTTTGAACGAACTATCCGTGGACTTCATGCACTGACTAGTATAAATGGCCGATTTACCTGTGCAATGCTCATATCACACGACAGTCGGACATGAGCCGAAATGTCGTAAGAATAGCGATTCGATATACGTTCTAAATGTATTGTCTGCATTCATGGTGCATTCCGTTTTTTACTGATTAATTCGGACGTTTTTCATATGCTCTAACATAGGACGAGTTCATTGATGGTTCGAGTTTTTTTATTCGCCCGTTAAAACAGGATGTATTATGGGAACACCATTGGCGGGCGGGCGGGCGGCGGCGTCCAGTAATTTGTCTGCACTCTAACGCTAACAGTTTTCATCCGATCGTCTTTAAACTTGGTGACATTGCTTATGCTCATAAGTTCAATTATAGGCCAAATAGGCTTAGGTCTTATTGTGTTATGTTCCTTTATTTTGTGACGTTCGGCTCTTGTTTATTATTCGTTGCTGTTTCGTGAAGTGAAATGTGTTTTAAAAGGATGTATCTGCTAAAATTAGCCTAGAGACGTGACGAAAGAAGCGAAACTGATCTCATTTTGACCTTCACATTGACCTAATTTTGGACTTAGACTTATTGAAAGGCCAAATTATTGGTTAACCCAAATTGACCCGTTTCGTCTCATATCAAGTCCATCAAGGCATTGCTTTCAAACTGGACATACTGGTTTACCATCATAAACACATTACATTGTTTGCCTTTTCTCTTTCGTTCAAGAATTTTCTGTGCATCAAATAGCCACTACATGAACAGTGGACGGTTCATGAAAGAGAATTTTGTAAACAATTGGTGAAAGTTTTTTTCCGGTAAGTCCGGGCCTTTACTCTTACACATTGTCACGTTGCTAGATATGTTTTATGGCGTTTTTACTTTTCGGAGGGTAGTTGCTTTTTTCAATACTGTAATAATAAGTCCGCCTCCTCGATAGCCTAGTGGTTGAGCGTTCGCTTCGAGTGCGGGAGGTCTCGGGTTCGATCCCTGACCGCGTTATACCAAAGATGAAATAAAAATGGTACCAGAAATTCCCTTGCTAGACGCTCAGCATAAAAGGGAAACTGGCTTCTCTTCTCTTATACCCTCGTGGCGATGGATAACATCAGGAATGAGGTGTAGAGAGTGATTAATATAAGTTGAATAAATTAGTATAAACTAATAAAACGTCCAACAAGGCCTTACGTTTCTTGGTGCTTAATTGTAGGATGTCATGATTTTGTAGTTGTGTTATGCTTTGTCTGTGTCTTTCTGTTTTAAAGTCATTTATTTGTAGTGTTGGGCATTGTGTCGTGTACTGTCGGTTCAATAAGTAATACTAATGAAGGAACTATCCCATTCAAAAGAATAGGGGGGCTTACGTTTTATATAGTAAAAGAGATACCTTCAATCAATAGTATAATACTTGAAACTTAGTTTTTCATATCGTCTCTTTAGTCGAGTGGATAAGCATGCCGCTGTTATCCAACTGATTTTCTTCAAGATTTTGTTCAATCTCGTACTGGTTCGACACCCATCCAAGTTACATAAATTTTAAAGTTTTTTACAAGTATCTTATTTTGTATTTGTAAGTAATATTATAATAACGTACGTAGTAAGTGTTATGTTTTCATTCTTTATCTATCAAATTGTATCTTTTCAATTATTTTATTTTTATCTACAGTACAATAATCATACACTTATATAATATATTCCCTGCAACATAAAATATGTAGCATTTGAAGTATCGATTCATTAAAGCAGTAGCATAATATGAAACTTTATATCATGGATACATGCAATAAAAAAAGTTGACCGAAGTGGGGATCGAACCTACAACTCAGAATAAAATAGAAACTTAGAGGAAGTGAGGGTTTATCCACTACACTACCGCGCCTTTGATATATGGAATGATATGTGCACACTATTTGATATCGAACCAATATAAAGTTTACCTGACGGGCGAGTTTATGTTTATAACCGTTATCATTTGATTTTGAACGTACTATAATTGTGGTATGTGATGTTTTGTATGTTTTCTGTGGTCGGTAGTTGAGTGCTGGCTTCCCTCTCCGGATATGTATTATCTTCTTTTATAAAGGCTAAAACTAAACACGTGTGTAAGGATACAAGAAACATGTCTTTCTCTTCCAACATTTACACAGTGACGACAGGAAACCAAACCCGTGCATCACCATCATTGGCAAATAAGAAGCGATGCCTTATAAAGGGTGATGCGTAAATGTGTTACTGATGTTACTGTGTTTTGCATAAAATGAAATGATGTGACACTATACACGAATTTTAAATGGGTTGATTTATGGGACACTATGATGTGTAACGTACTGACCTTGTGACATATACTAGTTGTATTGTTTATGCCTAGGACAGTTGGTCCAGAGACATCAAAGAGGTTGCGAAAGTCAACGAGTAACGTGTACGTGTACGTCAATACTACTTTTGAGTATTTCGTCATCCAGTTATGTGTAGTTTCTACAGGTAACCGACGTGTGACAGACGAAAATAAAATGTGTACTATGTCACACAGGTATGCGTTTGCACGAGAAACCCAATAATTCGTCGCACGTGGTTTCATTGAGTTTATATAAACACTCAATATCGAATCACGAAGAAATCATGTTACAACTGTCATGTGATGTTACACGTACACGTTGTCTTTCGCAAGACAATTTTATTAGCAACGTGTACTTATACATGAACGGGTTGCTACACGTACCCGTAGCCGTACACGTTCGCATCGCAACCTCCCTATTATGTCCTCAAGAACATCTGTAATTCCTGCAGCTCTAAACCCACTTATGATTAGAACCGGCCTCCGCTTAATGATCACATCAGAATACCCATTTCTAGTGATTGTATCACTCGATTAGTTTTGTTTTTTCACCCGAATGCCACGCTTCAAACAACAATTTAGACAAGCCCTCGCATATTTTGGTACAGTGAAATCCATTGGTTGTAGTCTGTCGGTACAGCACAAATTATCCGTTCTTTTTTATACAGGAGATCAAAATACCGTTTCATTTTTTGTAAAATATGTCGATTTGTGTGGATTAAGTGGATTTTGTGTCCCAAACACCACAAACGTCCCAAAATTTCATTTTTGGACGCAGCCTTTTTCCTTATATTTTGAGAATAATCGAAGACGAAGTAAACATTATTTTTATTAATCCTCGGAATGTCTGCTAAAATATCTGTATAACTTGTTATCTTGTTAATTAATAATGTCTTGTTGCCTAATCTACGTTTCTAATATCTCCCCCGTCATCGAAGCCTTCTTGTTATTAGTGTATTCTGTCGGTAGCGACTTTATGTTTTTAAATTATCCAGGCTTTCAAGCTTTCCCGTATTGAGATGTATGTATTTACAAACTTTTGACTTTTTATTGAATTTTGGTTTGAGGTGAAGTGATATTTTTACAATACTGTATAGGCAGCTCGAGCCCTGTCGTGTCCAGTTGAACATCACGGGGCTCAACAATAAAATTGGTTCCAGGGGCTGGTCTTATTAGTGATGTTCCACTATCCTCCAATACGCAACCATTTATTTATACTGCGAAATGGGATGTGTTATGTATACCTAAAACCGGCTTATGCTTAATACGTCAGTTCTAATAATGATGGTCATTAAAGAATGCGGATGCCTCCCATCTCCTATACCTGATCATTTGTGAATGGTACTTGCCTCCCGTCTCCTATACCTGATCATTTGTGAATGGTACTTGCCTCCCGTCTCCTATACCTGATCATTTGTGAATGGTACTTGCCTCCCATCTCCTATACCTGATCATTTGTGAATGGTACTTGCCTCCCATCTCCTATACCTGATCATTTGTGAATGGTACTTGCCTCCCGTCTCCTATACCTGATCATTTGTGAATGGTACTTGCCTCCCATCTCCTATACCTGATCATTTGTGAATGGTACTTGCCTCCCGTCTCCTATACCTGATCATTTGTGATTGGTACTTGCCTTCCATCTCCTATACATGATCATTTGTGAATGGTACTTGCCTTCCATCTCCCATACCTGATCATTTGTGATTGGTACTTGCCTTCCATCTCCTATACATGATCATTTGTGAATGGTACTTGCCTTCCATCTCCCATACCTGATCATTTGTGATTGGTACTTGCCTTCCATCTCCCATACCTGATCATTTGTGATTGGTACTTGTCTTCCATCTCCTATACCTGATCATTTGTGATTGGTACTTGTCTTCCATCTCCCATACCTGATCATTTGTGAATGGTTCTTTCCTTCATCCAGCTTGGATATATACTACATGCCATTCCAGCGGTACTTGCATAGAATAGAATAGAATATACAGTACAACCTTGATAAAGCAACATATTTCACAGTTGCAATTATTTGTAGTTGTTGAGAGGTTGTTGCTGAGCGGTAACATTATAGTAAATAAAATATTTGTCGTTGTTAAGATGGCGTTGCTGTACAATAATGGGTCCTGTCAGGCATGTATCAGAGGGGGGGGGGTCACGTGATATTACATTTCGCCCGTAATGGCCGCGCCCGTATGAAAATTAGGTAAGTTGCTCTTTTCTGCCTGTTTTATTCAATATTTAAATATACACTTGACGAATGTTCTAAGTACACACTTTTAGAACTAGAATAAATCAGGAACATAATCATCTCAACTCAATAAAACTGTTAAGATAGCATATGTTGGTGATTGCCTTTAATAAAGAAGAAGGAAAACCAAGATCTACGTGACAATCATTGATGCGTGACAAAAATGACAAAATCACATTTTTCTCGTGCTCACACCTCAAATATGTGTAAATGTGTTTAAATCATTTCATACACGATAAACACTCGACCCCCAAACATAAAGCCATAAAAATAGTTCGTATCATTTGACGCAAATGACGCTTGAGGAGTGCGCAAGTGCGAAATGATTGCTTGAAATTGGCATGCCAATAAGACTGGTAAGATTTAATTAATTAATTGGCTGTTTTGGGGTTCTTAACACATGCACAAACTTTTTATTATGGTTGTTGCATTGAATTCTCGAAAAAGCTGCATGTTTCTATTGACTCGATTTAAAATTGAGACGTCACATGGCGTCATTTACATTTAGTCCTTAAATTCGTCAAAACACGTTTATGACAACATCTGACTGATGGTTGTATCACTTAAAGATTGTGAAATAATGTGGAATTGTTGAATTCAACAGAATAAGTCCATTTATTTGTATGGAGCAATTTGAAGTTGAGCATGGAAGTAACTTTCAATGGGCATTTGTCATCCAAATTACTACTACAATTTAACAAAAACTCACTATGTTCGATCAATCATGTATTTTGTAAGATATGAGCACATTCTCATCACATGGAATTTGATTTTGATGAAATTTCCTATTTAGGCTGCACGATTGAATGCCCGCCTTGTAGCCCGGACCAAAATCCGATATATTACGTCTGGGATAAGTTGGAGCGACGCATCCGAGCACGACGGCAACACCAGAACGTACAGGAACTCAAAACTAACCCTTTACTAGAATGGAATGCACTCCGGCAGCAATTGGTACACATCATTATCAATTTAATGTCTCAGATGATGTCAGGCTATCATCAGGGCAGACGGTGGTCATACATAATATTTGTGTGCGACTTTGTTGTTTTAAGCAGTGAACTAAATGGTCATTTTCTAGTATGTTGTTATTATATTTCAGAATGGTGACTAACTCAACTTGATAGACAATAGTTTCCTGATTCCAATGGTATATTCGATTCACTGATAGGTCTACAACTTTTCCTGTTAAATGAAAATTACAAAGTGTGTACTTAGAACATTCGACTAGTGTATTATACTGGCCATGTTCTGGCCAACAACGCCCGCTTTCCATTGGTATCTTGCTTTTGTCTGTAGGTGCCGTAGTTTTTGTGATTACCCTGTGCACATTTTCGAATCGGCGACTTTCTGTTATGAAAGCCGCGATTGCATTGAGTCTTAAAGCAAACAAAGTCATGTTTTATGTCAAATATCGGATTTAGCAAGCTCATTGACGGTCGTGTATGTTCTTATTGCACAACATCGTATATGTGTCCTATCGGTTAAGTATTTAGAAGCATTTCTACGATTTTATTTGAGTTAATGAGTAATGGTAGCATTGGGCAATACATTTTTCATGGTTGCAATGGGTAACAGAAATCGCTCATGAAGTTTTGTTTTATCTTTCTGTAGTTTATATTCGCGAAATCAGTACGGACATATACTGGGTATCGCTAGTCCTGGTTATAGTCTATTAGTTATATCATTATGCCACTGAATATCTAGAATATGAATAATTAGCGGTTTCAGTGTGCATGCGTTTGATTCTAAATAAAATTAGCAACTTATTCTGTGCTACTGAAACAAGTCTGCTGCATAAATCATTTTTCAACAATTACTCAAATGTAGGGCCTACTACACGAGTATATGGAATACCTAACGCCATGTGAAATTCGTATCCCCCGCACATCAAGGTCACCGCGCTAGTATTGAAACACCGCATCGATCGTTCATGTAAATTACTGCTAATTGACACGGGTTAACCGACTCGTTTTTATTGTTTATTATTTCGATTTTCGGCATAAATGGTCTATTCTATATCTATTCTATATTTCAGAAACTGTCAATGGAACACGTCTGCTCGTACTGTGGTGCTGTAATCAAATCCAGAAGTGGATATAATAGACACGTGAGAGGCCATGAACATCATGCTCCCTATAATTGTTGTGGAAAGGCGTTTTTCGACAGTTTAAAGTTTCGGATGCACAGGTATAGCATACTACTTCACTGTACATCTTTTTAATCAGTGAATTGCATGGCGACCCACCAACTTTCACTTCTGTTTTATTCAAACACGACCAGTGGACATTCTGTATGTATATATACTAGTCAAACTTTCAAATGCAACGTTTTTTTGCTGTCGTAAAAGAGTTCATACCAGATACTAGAAAAGTTAGTCACGTTGTTCATTTAGATACATGCAGCCACGTGGTAGCAATTGGAATTTATTCGTCCTGAAACATTAGTCGTATTACTTTAGATTAGACAAGTGTGAAGACCTGATTAGCATGTTTTACTATAACCATGAATATCAACGGTTAAGTAATGATACCATTTCGACTAGTTACTTATATACAGGCACATTAAGCGGAATGCAAGGTGTGCTTGATTCTACAACAATGTAATATTACAACGACTCGCATGTTTCTGCTCTGTCTATGTCGATTTCTTTTTTATTACATACATTTATTTCTGAGTCTATAATTGAAAATTGTGTGAATGGTTTGTTTAATTATATGTTTGTGTGCTACCGACAAATGAGTGAGTTCGACTTGTGCGTATTATTTCAGATGCAGTAAGCATGGCTCAGAACCTCAGGAAACCTGCGAGACTTGTGGAAAATCATTTGCCACTCGACAACAGGTACAACAGCATGTTTCTCTTGTTCACAACGATGAGAAATATAAATGTGACACATGTAGTGCAGAATTTAAGTCTAAGAGAAGTCTTCGGGACCATACCAATATGCACAATGGTGAAAAGAAGCACATGTGTGGATGTGGCAGGAGATATCAGTATGCTAGCGGACTGTACCGACATAAACATGATACTAAGCATATCTGAGTAGATTACTGATTCGTTGCAAGCAAGTTTGATCTCGTTCATTAATGTTGTTTTGATAATTTAATATGGCATAATCTGTGATTAATCTGTGATTTCATTTTAGCTCACTTGTGCATAAAATGCCCAAGATGAGGATTTGTATTCGTTGGATGTCCACTGCCTCTTCGTCTGAATGTTGTTGTATTCGTCGGTTTCCCATAAACTCGGGTCAAAATGTATGTCTATGGAACAATGTTCCGGTATAATAGCCCAACCTTAAAAAATAGCTAGGGTGAGTGACATAGGGTCATATTCATATTAACCTCCAATCATTTATCACAGGGTCCAGAGTATATCGCACGAGAAATTGATTAATATCGAATATATTTGGAAAATCTAGGACAAATAGATTCTTTTTATTCACCACAATGTTTGAACTAAATCACTAGTGGACATACCATGTGGTATGTGACGTAGGTTCTGGCTAAGGGCACAAGAAAAAAGTCAACACTAAGTAAAACAATCGCAAGTATTTCATTCTTTGACCGATTTTAACAGCCATAATCAATGCCGAGAATGAGCATTGTCAATGCAAAAGGAATCAAACGCTCAACTGTGATGTTTTGTTGAAATATATTATTAAATTGCATGGATAGTACTCATTTTCGGCATGAGCGTCGAGGATGTTTCATTAAAATAGGTAAACATCTAAATTTTTACGGTTGTTTTAACGTTGAGTTGGCAGATTTATTCTTGCGTTCTTAGTCAGACATGACGTCACATACCACGTGGTATGTCCTCACTGGTAACATTAATCCAATTTTGTATGACTTCTCATTGACTCAGTCACGACAGGAATCGATTTATCGTGTGGCATGCCTTGGACCTTGTGTATTAATACAGTGTGATTAACCTTTTACATATTGTTTTTGTAATTTATTAAATGTATAAGTTTACACTTTTATTTACATTTTTAGTTTTAAAGACACAAGTAGTGTTACTAATCATGTTTTCAAAATCAATACCAATATATTATAAACAATAAAGATTATGTCTTTAAAATGGGTTTCCTTTTCTTTATTGACTTAAATTCGCTAAGATTCTTAAATACAAGCATCAAAAGAGATATACAGTTGAGTGGCCTACTCTAAACCCATACGCTTTGTAGGAAGCATTTTGCTGTAGTTTGTCCTAGCTTTTTCCCATCTGACACCCAACGTTCCTTCTTGAACCGCGTTTCTCTCTGTTGAAACATGATCCGCTCGTTTCCTGCAAGACAATCTTCTGCGTGTTGGTATGTCAAAAGCTTCCCGCTGTTGTAACGTGCTACCCCTCTCGAACCCCAAAAGGTCAACATCACCCGTGTCATCAGTTAATCCCTGTTTTAATTTCTTGCCGTCAAACGTGATACAGGCTGACTTGTTAGATAGGTATTTACTCATTTCCGAAATAGTATCATTAAATATTCCAGACTTGCGTTCTGTTCCAGCGACATACGGATCAAACTATCTTAACACATGTATATCAGAAACGGCAAAGTTTATTTCAGAGGATTCAGGGCTGAACTGTCCCCTATCAGCCGTTTTCAAGACACTTTCGCCATGGTTTTTAAAACCACCCATGAAGTTTACGAACCGTTTCCCGAATATCCTCCAACCCAGTTTCCAAAACAATTTGGTCTTCTCCGTGTACCTCATTTTCGTCACTTAACCACATCCCTCCACAGAAGAAAAGCTATATTATCGAGTGGAAACTGCTTACTTGCAACAAGTTCAAAAACATGTTACTATGGTTGTACCCAGCCCTTCTACTTTGGCCAACTCATTCATTACTTCAGGGCATAAACTGATTAGCTTGGCTGTAATTGAATTTTCTTCAGTTTTGTTGTTATCGATTGTTTTATTTTCAGGTCCAAAAGTGGCATCATCATTGTCATCATTTGACAAAGGTTCAAACTCCAACTCACATAAACGTTGGCCTACTGTCAGTGGTTCCACTAACTTGATGTTCTCTGATTAACTGCTTATTTCATCCGAGACATTGTATTCACTTTCATTTGCTGAACTTTTGTAGGCGAAAATAATGTTCGTGCTGTTTTAAACTTTTTTACCGAAGGAGACTTGGGATGAAATAGTCCTGCTTTGAAGGGTGACTTTGGTGTTTTTTCTAGTTGCCGTTTCCCTGGTATTATGTTAGGTTGGGCGTTATTGTTTGAATGGCGCCTAACTATGCCGCTCCTGCGCCGAATATACGGCCGAAGATTACTCTTCTTCCTCGACATGTCTTAAAAACTGGAACAAAAATAACATGCGTAAGGATTACAGCGTACAATGTTTGATACTTGAATGACATATTAAGTTGAATTCCATAGAAAAAGAGCCGACTACATGTACAGTGAAGTTCCGCTAATAAGACCAGTCAAAAAGTGGTCTGATTAGCGAATCGGTATTATTAGCGGACCTTTTTTGTTCTAAAGTTTATACTTTGGGACCGAAACATTGCAAAAATCTGCATGATTTCGAAATAATTGAAGTGGTCTTATTAGCGGAACTTCACTGTATATAATAGATACATTCTATGCCATAACACTACATGAAGTTATTTTTTATAAATATTGACAATGAGAAACATGAATAACAACAGTTAGTGACAACTTCAGGATGTGTTACTGCTTTGTTACCCATTGTAACCATGAAAAATGTATTGCCCAATGCTACCATTACTCATTAACTCAAATAAAATCGTAGAAATGCTTCTAAATACTTAACCGATAGGACACATATACGATGTTGTGCAATAAGAACATGCACGACCGTCAATGACCTTGCTAAATCCGATATTTGACATAAAACATGACTTTGTTTGCTTTAAGACTCAATGCAATCGCGGCTTTCATAACAGAAAGTCGCCGATTCGAAAATGTGCACAGGGTAATCACAAAAACTACGGCACCTACAGACAAAAGCAAGATACCAATGGAAAGCGGGCGTTGTTGGCCAGAACATGGCCAGTATAATATATTTAAATATTGAATAAAACAGACAGAAAAGAGCAACTTACCTAATTTTCATACGGGCGCGGCCATTACGGGCGAAATGTAATCATCACGTGATCCCCCCCCCCTCTGTGTATAATCACACAATTATTTGTACAAAAAACACCGAGATAAAAATAACTAAATTATTCTCATTGTTATTACATTGTACCTGTAATACTACATGTTTTAGACATTTTGTTCATTTCCTTAACAATGTCAACAATAGTTGACGTCTTTCCAGTCCTAGCAGGGTCTAACAGGACCAAGTTGTGCCCTTTAGAGCATATTTCAACGGCAGATACTTACTTTTGGTATGCTTGTTTGTTTACAAATTGACGACAACGATATCCGATTTTCTGGTTTCCTGATAATCGTGGTGCGCGCTTCTGTTTTTATACCGCAGCTTGGGTACCAGTCAGTTCTGTCATGGTGTCGTGATAATTGTACGAAGGGTATACATTATAGTAACCGGGAACCAAAAAAACATTGCCACTGAACAATTACGGCTTCCACGTAAAAGTGTACACAATATTGTAGAACAAAATCAGTTGTGTACATTTTGTAGAACAATGTATCGTCCGTCACATAGGGTCTGCCAACCAAGTTCGTTCTCCCTGCTGGTGACACTGTTATTTTTCACCCATCTGATATATAGCTCTACGTTGGACTTTTTATGCCCCCCCCCCCCTCTTTGATGAGGGGGCACATTGCTTTGCACATGTCTGTCGGTCCGAGTCCTTTCCCACTGAACTTAAAAAGCTGAGTCAATTCTTGAGTCTGGGGCTCTGGACGTGCACCAAAATAAAACACTATTTCGTTGAAAAATATACGTTCAAACTCGATTTTTTCCAAATGGTATTGTATATGTTGTACCATTATCTTATTGAATAAGAATGTCTTCGTTTTCAATGGCGTACATTGTCCTCTCATTCCGTTGCCCAAAGTGTGCGATATATGTTTTATAAAAACTATCGGAATACCAAATTTGACCCAAGCATCTTGCATGCTACAATTTCTGTGTAAAAATTCTTTCCTCCAAAGTTGGTTGATATGAATTCGTACAATTGACCAGCATGTTTTATTTAAAATCGTATGTCTGTTATAATCGTCCAGTAGATCATTTTACGACAAACAGCTTAGTTTAGACAGTATTTATTCAACAAATATTTTACAACAAGTGTGTATTTATAACAAAAGTTTAAGGATTTGGAAACAAGTTAGGAATAATTAAATTAAAGTTATGTACTAGTAAATATATATATAGAGAAATACTATTATTAATCTTTTTCAATATATTTACAAAAGTCTGAAACGAAGAGATGCAGAATATTATGTACGTTAGCACTCTTCTCCCTACTGTACGAAAAACAAACTACGCATACACAATAAATTACATACTTTTAAATTTTTGAGACTACATAGTAGCATGACTAATGTCATGCATATAACTATATTTAAAGTTACAGTGATGTTGGAATATAACTCATTATTGCCGATAATTTCCACTTACTCAACATATACTTGGTACCGGAATCGAAAATAATAATATGTATACATGGATGATTTGTTTATATAATAATGTGTATATTTGTGTTAATAATTATGTCAATGCATGTACTTATTATATGTGAAATCATGGGCATATTGCCTTATTTTCGAAATAAACTATCTATCTATATATATATATATATATATATAGAGATATATATATATATATATATATATATACAGCTGAAAGAAAGAAAAATATAAAAAAGTAATTCAGCAGAATATATTAAAATATGGCATAAATTGCATAAACATTTTTGACGGGTATTGATAATTAATGTATCTCTCCAGCGTGAGAGAATTTTGTTTGACCACCAGAGAACCACCAATTCCAATAGTTAACATTTGCAGATGTTCTTACAAATTTGCATCTTTCGTCCTCTTCGGCGCATTGGTTTGTCTCGTGACTTAACCCATATTTGGAATATCTCTCCCGTCATACATGCCTTCTTGGAAGCGTTAGTACGTTTTAAAGCATCTCTGGGCTTTCCAGCTTTCCCGTTTTCCCGTATTAAAATCCCACACTTTTGCTTAGAGTGAGTGCGCTTGCAGGAGTCCCAGAAAATAACGAGACAACATTTTATTACAAACTTAACTGATTTACACCTACGACAGATAAATTAATGAACATGTACAATTATATTGCAATAACATGAATACTTTGAGCGATATTGGACTTTGGAGTTCTTGTTTTTTCTAATGTTTGATTTTTTTCTTTTGGTTTTCTTCATTTTAGTGTACAAATGTTAGCTTTTTCTCATAGCCCCTTTCAAGCAGGTGTTTATCAAGAGTTTCAGAGTTGACATTAGTATATACGCAAATAGAACTTGTTTAAGATCATCACCCTTCTTTACAAAGGAATGAATGGTCAATGATTGGTATAATGGTCTTCTCATTGTCTTGAAGGTTCCATCTATGAACTTACATCGGGCCTCTTTAAGCTGATGTAGTTGGTTGGATATTGCAAACAAAATGTTAGCTGGTCGTCTACCCGAAGATCGTGCATCAAATCTTCACCAATGAAGCCTATGTCAATCTATGGAAGAAAATATTATACATTAAAAATAGTTCTACAATTATCAAGGATATTTTAAACTTGTATAAAGTTGTATAAAGATATACGCACCGATATAGTTATTAATTCGTTAAGCAATAGCATCATGTACTTAAATCAGATGTACATCGTTTTTAATATTGTTGAAATTAATTATTGTTATTTTCCGGACTAACTGTTTCACCTGAAGAATACAAGATACAAAATATTAGACGATACAGTTTGTATAATGACAAAAATTTAATGTTCTTTTAGTCTCCAAATTTGACTAAATATTATCACATGTATTGTATAAGTTTTTTTTTTAATTATTAAGGTTATTTAATGGGGGGGGGGGGACACAACAACATTTAAAATAATTTTTTTTAAATCTTAATGTAAATTTGTTTCTCTGATATATTACCTCTGCAGATATTTTGATTTTCTTTAATATACCGGGTTTTGGAGCGTGAAGGTGATTATTCAGACATCTAGTAAATGATGGACTAAGTTTCTTCCCTCGTACGCAGCGCGCCCAATACGTCCTTCCACCACTGGTATTCTGAAATAATAGAAACAATGTTTTAATATTTTATATAGTTAGAACATAATAAAGCGGTACAATTTATTAAATTTTATTTGTTTATGTAAATAAAAGTATAAACTCAAATAAGGAATAAACATCACCGATATACTCATGATACTGAATAATTTAAATAGTCTTTCTTACCAGAGGTTGTAAGTGTAGCCCTCAGTACTGACTCACTTCTCTCCTCCCCTCTTACTTCCATTTTCCACGATTTCGTAAGAGATTGATACGTCTTCTGAAAACTGTCTCATCTAAAGGTAAGTCTTGAAGAGGCTTGTCCATAGGGTTCTGAGGACTTTCATTGTCTCGATTGTTCACATCGAATGTCTTCAATCTTCAATCCCCATTGACACATCTTCTACATCGTCGGATCTGACGGAGTAATCTGTCAGACAGCAGATTGGTGAGGAAGGTGGAGAGTTAGGTATAGGTACTACGCTACACCGTTGACATTTCCGTTCCAACGTTATTTCAGGAGTTATACCAGTGTTACATTTCCTCTGCTACCATCGTTCACGGCCATCATAAGTGATAGCATACATACGAGCAGTGACTATATTAGAGCAGTGAATACAACAATGATTGTCATCCAGGGTGTATTATGGGGATAATGACTACGCATCTCCTTATATGTGCATCACTTTATATCGATATTGTAAATACTGTTATATACTATTGAAGACGAGTTTCATTTTCTACTTTTCTGTCCATTTTACTCTGAAATTAGAATTAAATACATATCTGATAAATTTAGAGAGATATGGGAGGACAGGTAAGAACTGGAATGTCATGGAATAAATGGTAAGCATAGACAGCCTTATGCAGCGAGAGACGATCAATACTGCCGGTACATGTGGTACCTGCCTCCGCCAGAACGAAATCTACTACCCCTATTTTAGATCTTTTTAAGTCTTTACACCCCATGTGGAGCTAACGGAGTGTAATCTATAGTGAGATTGAGCATGTTTTTTTCAAAAGCATTTTCTTAGAATTGAAAAGTGTTGGTTACAATAAGCATAGTATTATGAAACACTGTCTTTACCCTTGAAGTTAAGCAAAAAATAAATATCGATAAAGTGAATTTATTGAAGCATGACAGCACTTTCATTGCAAATCTTGCTCGTTAACAAACAAAGTCAACATGACAGTAAGAGTCAAAGTTGGTTGTTGGAGACATAGTCAATCATGAGTATAAGGAACACACTCTTGTAAAGAAATAATTATGAAACATTTATGAACATGTAGCATGCAAAACTTCAATGACCTTGCAAACCGAAAGTAGAAAAGTGGCAATGATTCTTGAATATATTTTAAAGTATACAAAGTTCAGTCCAAAACTAACGTGGAGTTATAATGTAAGCATGGTATGCATTTTTGCTCGTGACATTTGGCAATTTTTGTGTTTGTAAACGAGTACTGAAAGGCACACACATTCCTTTAAACATACTTTTTTAAAAGGGTGGCTCTTTTTTAACGAGTTGTTGGTGTCATGTTATAGTAATAGTATACATACAATACAAGTCTGTTTGCTTGAGCCCTTTAATTTTCTTAAAAACATCAATCTTATTGTTTACCCCCCCCCCCCCCCCCTTCCACTTTTATTCTCACCCCACCCCCTTAATACATCTAAAAGCGTGCATCCCGTGCAGACAAGAAGCACGGACTTCACGGGACTGTGTATACAAGCTGCCCGCTGGGTATAATCACCCCATGTGAAAAGCGAGAAAATGACACAAGCACGGGGATCTTGCTTGCTAGCAAGCCTGCCTGCCAATCAAGGGATGCACGCTTTTTGAGTACTCAAACATCTATTTGCAGGTATGCGATTGTCCAAGCGTCGGAACCTGTCTGAGACATCGCGCTGGGGCTGTCAGTCGGCACTTTCGTGAGACTGTCTTTCGTCTTTGCAGCCGTAATCGAAAAACCGCTGATTGACAGGAGCGATGTTGACCTTCGCGTACATTAACAGATGCACGCGCTTAGTGTCCACCACTACGTTCGCATTCGAGCGGCTGTGGTTGAACAGGCGTCCCATGATTCGAAGTGAATCCGCGTGACAAAGAAAATGCCTGACGCCGTCCACGTAGTAGGACGCGCCCTAGAACTTCTAAAAGGAAATACATGTACTGATTGTCATCCCGTTTGGCGTATTCAATCTCGTAGCGTCGCTTTCCTGCCTCAGCGCCCAACAGCTCGTCATGATAGTCACAGAGCAGCTTTCCGGCCTTAATATGGCTGGCGACGAAGAAACCTAAACCCGCGAAACCGTCTTTCTGATATTTACGAGGGGGCCACGTTTGAGACTCGATGCTTGTGACAATGTCGCGTTGCGTTTTACACTGCTTGTTCGTGGCTAATGCCAACTTGGCCGTATACCAGCCCTTTGCCTTACGCGCGACCTTAATGCGTGATGAGCAGAAAGTAGTGTACGCCGTCGTTGGCGTCCTCCACATTGGAGAGCTCCGCGTTCTCGAAGCTCTCCGGGTCCATGAACTGATATACAGCAGGACGATTGCAGTTGACCAAGTTGTGCATATTAAAGAAATAGTTACACTACACCATCTTAATATGCGCGACACCGTGCAGAGCTTTCTACTGGGTCATTCAGCTAGTTATAATTTATTATACTTTTCGACAGCTTGGACTTGGGCGGATCTGCGCTTGTTTAGTTGGGCATTGTGCTTTGTGTGTTTTTAATGTTTTCTGTGCTCGGCTGGTTAAGTTGAGTGCTGCCTTCCCTGTCTGACTTAATATACTCTTTTTGGCCTCGTGCTTCGATTTCTGTTGACATTGTATAGTTTGTTAGCTACATGAATTCCTATTATGTTTTGTCTCTAGTATTATTTTCGCACATTGTTGATGTAGCTATAGTGCCGGCCTGAAAGGGCGTGCTTTCTGAATTGAATATTGGGTTGTTGTAGCAAGAGTCCTACTCTAATTGTACAGCCTTTGGGTTAGTTAGGCCAATTACATTGTAGTTGGTTTTCCTTTTAAAGAATTTTTCTAATTTCTTTCATGCTATTATCATTGTTCAAGACTTTTATTGAATGTCCTACAGAGTTGGACTGTTTCTGCATAGCACTAATTGCCAGGGCAATGATATTAGTACAATTTAAAATTTTGACCGCCCCCTTATTACTTATGGAAGTGCTTGAGAGACCAATTTGAAAGCCAACATTTTCCTTTGCTGACTTTCTCCCTTTACCCTTTATGTCAACCTCTTCATAAAGTTTGTGATAGTCCCCTACAAAAGTACATGTGCTACATTTAGTCTTTCTTGCTAGACCAGACCCCATCTTCTGGAAGTATCACTGTCAAAAATGAGATCCCCAGAACATGTACTATTTTATACTTGCATGCTTTTTAATGGAGTGATTGAACATTGACTGTACTTTTACTAGACAGAGTTTATTTGTGAAAGAATTAGGATGACCTGTGAACTAGGATTGACAACACTAAACTCTTCAATAGCATTTGGTTCTGCGCGACGGTCGGACAGATGTATCCGAACAGTCAACATCTTTAAAGGACAGTACCCCAGCATTTTCATGTATGCGTGCCTGATATGCATTTTTATTACTTAATCTAGCATACTAAGTGTGTCCCTTTTCTTCATTGTACACAAACTGTTTACTCTTATTAACATATGGGCACCTTTTCGCCGCTTGCCGTTATCGCTCTTCTCTGTCCTTTACTACCTTTTGAACTTCCTTCTGCGCGCGTCGCCTTTCTGCAGTGGGGTACTCCGGCTTGGCGGCATCTGGTCTGATATAACAATTATTTACAGTTCGTGTTTCTACAGACCTATGGTTGATTCCACGTTGTGTTCCATGTCGCCGTGCATCATATTTCCGGAAACAGGTATGTTTGCATAGTAGGAATTGGTACGTGATTTGAACAGGTTCTTGCTTGCAGCGCTTATAGCTACGTCCAAAGAAGTGGGAAGGGAAACTTGAACATGCTTTTGTAATTCAAAATTACCTAACACATGAATGTATTGATCAATAATGCATGATTCCAATGCATTACTGGGCATGGCAGGAAATGCTCTTTGACCTTATCTTCGCAAGGCGTAAGTTAACCATAACCAGATACTGATTCACCCTTAATAACGGAATTCGCACCGATAAGCAAGTTACCGCTCATGAGGGCTAAATCTTTGTGTTAACACGCGTTAAATTTCAAAATAGTCATCTAATTGTTCCGGTCTTAAGGTTGAGAGAAAACGCCGAGCTTTGCCTCGCAAGTTAATGGACAGCATGCATGCTTTTTGGCTATTATCCCACCTATTTCATGTGGCTGCCTGTTCAAAATGTAAGTTCGTGAAATGTATCACGATTTATGGCAAATACATGAGACACATTGATCATGCTTACAGATTCTATGTGCATTAGCTACTCACTCTACCTCTTTGCAAAGCTTTCGTTTCACTCATGATAAGGAGACCCTTACGAGATCTATTGTGATATGATGAATAGTCACAGTCCATTTGAGAAACCAAGCAATAACAATGCTTTTGGGACTAGGAAAATGATACGGTCTATCATTAGTAATAAATCTATCAAACCCGGGCGTATCTTGCCGGTAACTCCTAAAGTCAGGTGTATGTATACCTAAGCCTTTATGTGGTATCATATGTGTATGTTGTCCATGAAAATGATCATCATCGGTACCAACTATCCCATTATATTGCTTATCCTCTGGTTTAAAGTATTGCCCATCATAACTAGTATGTGATACCTTATATATGTCATCATTGGTAGGGGAGTGAACACCTTGTCCTACACTATTTTCATAAATACATTGGCTCAAGTGTTGACCACGGTCACTATGTGGTACACTGTATATACCATCACGGGTATGTGTGTGAATGTCAGACTGTGTAAATAAGTACGAGTTTAATTCAGTGCCCTTAGGATTAGAAGTAACTCGTTTATTACAAAAATCCTGGCTAGTCTGATCAGGATAAGAAGTTAGTGTATTTGTGTTCCTCTTTACAGGAAAGGACATGTACTTTGTTACATCTCTAGTGTTATCACTCAAAAAGGGATTGCCTGTTACCTCCTTAGTTGTATCACTCAAAAATGGGTTTCCTAAGTTTAAAAGTGGATTGTCCCCATGATGTGGAGAATAGGGCTCCCTAATACTAAATGATAAAAACTATGCTGTCACCTGTGGTTTGTTTAACTTGTGCATGAAGTCGGTCAACTAACATGTCTAATAATTCTCTGAGAAAACCCCTGGACATAATCCGTTGATTCATTTTCATTTGTCAGTTTAAGTCTCAGTTCGGACAACCCCAATACTACTACGTCTAATTAGTCATACAACGAGTATAATCCTACCTAGGATAATAATAAATAAATAAATCAATTGAAAGCCCGCATTATATTACACATTTCACATTTACCAATATATCTCAAGTTAGATACAGATGAATATTTATTATAATTACGCATTGAATAATAATATAGATCGATTAATGGTGTCGACACATGAATATTTATTATAATTACGCTTTGAATAATAATATAAATCGATTAATGGTGTCGACACCTGAATATTTATTATAATTACGCATTGAATAATAATATAAATCGATTAATGGTGTCGACACCTGAATATTTATTATAATTACGCATTGAATAATAATATAAATCGATTAATGGTGTCGGTCACTTGTTTATATAACTTTGTATATAAAAATGGAATTTCTTTTACTTACGTATTATTTTAATAGACACTATGCGTATTAGTATGTAGCTTAGTGAATAAGGTATTAGTTTTCACTGCCCTTTTCTCCATTTGAAATGTTGAAAACAATATAAATACAATGTTATGGTATTGCAATGTTTGTATACAAGTGACAGGTCTGATTGAACGGACTTTTTATATAGTATCCAGTATAGATGAGTCGTTTACACTATATTATGTATACAGTTAAACGGGCAGCCACGGCCCAAAAGTCGTTTTCGATCTTTATCAATGAGTATATACACTCGGCAAAACTTATAAGTACACACTTGTTTATTTGCCCATAGCTCGGTCAATGCGTGTTTGATCGTGCTGAAAATTTCAACATATGTAGATTGGATATGTAGAATTACAATACAATCGATGTTTTTAACATCTGATTTAAATTGTCACAAACAGAATAAATTAATGATGCCAACAGCAGAATCTAAAAAAACACAATAATGCCGTGTGTTCATCGGGCGATTGCCAGGTTGCTAATGCACATATGGCCCCGCTGCCCTGATACAATACGGTTTCAAGTCTATGTTTCTATCATGGACACAGTAATAAAGAAAACAATGATAGGAACAAGCCCAATTTAGGTTTAGAAATATCGACTTCTGATAAAAAATGCAATTTGAAATATGGTTAACTCCCCTTGACCATAACAATAAAAAATATCTTTAAAAGTAAAAAAACACCATGTTGTTGTTTGAAAAATCGAATTATTTTGTGTTTTTTTAATTTGACAATAAATCTAAAATTCAAATTTACCTTACATAACAATAATTTGCACATACGCGTCAATTTCACGGCCATTTTACGGTTTTTGACGTTTCATGGTTCAATGAACAGCTGTATTTAATTTTGAAGAAAAAAATGTATTTATCCAGTCCTTTGATAGTCAATACCATGTACACAAAATTTCATGCAAAAATAATAAAAAATAAAAAAGTTATAGCGAAAAAACGACGTGTGTACTTATAAGTTTTGCCGAGTGTATTATATTGACTGCAGTTTCTGAATGTACTGATAAAAACAATAAATCATTTATTAATGTTCACCTTCGGCTGCAAGTTGTTTCATACGACTGTCCAGACATTTACGAAATTCCGTGTATCGTGTATCATTCGCATCTAATAGGTTGACGTCAATTCGTCCGTGGTCTTCATTTACAACAACTTGAGCTGTAATTAAATCCTGAAATCCTTAATCAGGCATGCATATGACTGTGAGATCGTGATAGATTGGTTGTAAAATATGTTTCCAAAATCAAAATCAATTTTTTGTAACAGATAATACTTTCGATACTTGAATGACCGATGGTGATTTGAGTAATACGAAACCAAAGATATGCTGTGTGGTTCTCATATATCTATGGAGACTTTCTTTCTTTCTATATAATTATACTGCTAAAGCCCCTTTCGGGTTAACTAGCAGGTGTGTGTCAGGTGCAAGATATAAGTATTTTAAAAGTAATAAAAGAAGACTTCAAAGTGAGATAGTGAGAAGAAATAAAGAACAAAAGTGTTAGATAAAAGATGAAAATATTTAAAGATTAAAAGCTGATAAAAACACTGTTTCGGTACTCAGGGGCGGCTGGGGATAAGGGAGGGGCTAAGGTTTAACATACACAATGCACGTAGTAAGATTGTGTGCCGTACATAGTGTCATTGAGGGTAGTATCTAGGACACGACGAGTCTTCAAACATTCATGTATTTACATATTTATTTCCGTCTGCGATGTTCTGTACAATGTTTAATGATCTGATGTGGACCTTTTTACCAGCTTCAGCTTTGGTGGTAACCATGTTAGGAGTAGAGGGTAGTTGTGCATAAACCTTGCAACCCGCGATCCGATTTGTCAAATTTTTTGGCTCGAATCAATTGTCTGGTCTCGTATGAGAGTTTTTTACGAAACGGTATGATGTTTTCTTGTACAAAGAAATCAGACCCTAGCTCCTTCCGTGTATCGTAGATGCGCTGTCGGGCGGCCGAATTTGTAAACTTCACAATCCGACTGGCAGGTCCACCGTGACTGGGATGATATTTGCCCTTGCGATGGCATATGACGATATCAGACGTGTCTAACTCGAGTTTTCTTCCATCGCTGAGTTTTACAGATTTAATGTGGTTTACTTATTTTTTCGTTGCACTTTCTCTTGGGAAAATTTGCAAAATTGACATTTCATTGAAGAAGCCTTTGTGAAATTTTGTTGTAGATTCTTAGACGTCACCCAAGTTCGTTTTGCGTCAATCTCGGCATGTCAGGTGTTTTATTGGGAGGGCAGACATTGGTTGTGCTTAATGTAAATGGAACGTGCTTGCCATGCGGTGCAATATGCATGTGTTCATGACCAATTTGGGTGAAATATTTGTGACTTTGTAAAAAAGTATGCATAACGTAACACGCATGTAACGAGTAACATGGCCGTTTATCAGCCAAAAAAAATAAAACATTAACTGCATGGTTTATTCAAGTATTGGTATGAAAAATTTCATGACAGTACATGCAATATTAACAAAGTTATAACACAAAATTGTGGTGGCGGTTTAGCACTTTGGGGTAGTGTATATGTAGTATGGATGTGTGGAATAACAAAACAATCAAAGGGAGTCGACACGGTAAAATATCTATCACATCTATACTATGAATTCTCAAAGAAGGGATCTGATTTCATGACTGGCCCTCATATACCAACTCAATGTAATTACGAATGTTACAACATCAGTGTTATATGTACGCTAGTTCTCTTACAATAAATAAATTTCACACTCCGAAACAAATCAAGTCAACCCGCCATAACCGGAACCGGACTCTCAACATTATGTTCAACATTTTAAACAAGTCGAATGCAATCATTTAATTTGAACTGCACACGTCACGTATGTCTGTAGCAACGTTAAATGTCGCATCGACGCTAAATGTCGCATCGACGCTAAATGTCGCACTTGACGTTAAATGTCGCAAGGCTGACGCTAAATGACGCAACCGACGCTAAATGTTGCACCCCCCCCCCCCCCTGACGCTTAAAAATGTCGCATCTGTGACGTTAATGTCGCAACAAAGTGGCCTGACGTTAAATGTCGCAACATTAACGCTAAATGTCGCATAAACCTGCAGTCTGTTTTCATTTTTTTATTTCTACTGTGTATATTCCATACAATATACATGTACCTAGTACTGAGAAGTAAAAAAATATATATTTTAAAACAGTTTTTATCATTGCATGCTCATTTGTCGAACCCCTTTGGGTACACACCTAATAACTGTGGATACGTCTGGACTAAAACTAGAACAATACTACTACAAAATAGTGTTTATAAAGGATAGCTTCATTTAGCGTTAATGTGATCCGCCTATCAATTATATAAATGAACATGTATGTGTACATAGTATTTCAATGATGCAGGAGGGCGAAATGGGTTGTTTGCTGTATTAATTAAAGTGTGCATTTTTCGTTTTCTATTAAAATACATGATAACTAGATTCAAATAAAGACATTTATTATACACCATTGCGCACCTAGTAATGTAGATCTGTGTAGAAAGTTGTCTTTTCTATATCAATACACAAATCGATATCAGCGCAATTGTCAATACAATCAACATCATTGTTCAGTTCAGACAGTCTGTTCTGAAAATCTACACTGTTAATAGCCTGTATAAACATCTTTCTTTTCTGCATTCCATCTATAAGAATGCACTTTATTGCGCATGTGTTCGCAATTGTCTTGATGTAATACAACTTCGCATTGAGAATTCAACAATGCAGTGATCAGAAACAATATTTGGTTCATTAGTATGAAATGTTGCAAATGACGACAATAGATGGTCACTAACAATACAATAATCAACAATACTGCGTCCGTTACTACCAATATAAATTATGAATATGCTCCTATATCATTACACACACGCCCATTCGCTACACGCAAACTGTTTAAGAAAATCTAAAAGCAAGTAACCATTTGAGTGTGTTGCACTATCTTGAGATTTTCTGGCTAAGTATGTATCAGCTGTATAATCGTCAGGTAATATATTACAGTTTATCAATGGGTCATTATCGTTTATAACAAAATCTGGCAAATCACCAATCCTGGAGTTTAAATCTCCTAATAATATCAACGAACAATTGCCTTCACCTCCATGGTTTTCATGTGTGTAAAGAATATCTTGCATTAATTGATCATATGTATTAAGTTGGGGTAATATAACATAAACAGGTGAACAAGTTAGATTCCAGATTAAAATATTTGCCATCTAGTTTGATCCATATATGCGAATCGTCATTCCATAATATGTCCTGTTTTTCAAACATGTGTATAAAAACATGTTAAATAGTGTTTGTACAGGCTTCAAGGACCCTTTGCATCAAATGTTTCCATGCAAAAAGCACAAACACCTGTATATATCACACCGTACAACCCGCTGTGTGTAAGGCAGTTATGTATGTTGAAGGCAGAGACACACGCGTTTTACGCCACTACAGTGGGGTAAGTATTTGTTATTTTATATGTGTTTTGCGTTGCTTTTGAAAGTGATCACTTACATATATCGTTCAAGCGATGAATGAACAATAAGTATATACAATTTATGTTCCCCCAAATGCCATATTATTCGAGTAAACAGGGTTTACGTACGCGATGTTTGCCAAAAGTTCGAAACTTTCGCCTTTGACATTAAATTATTAACTTAATTCGTGGTTTGGAACTATTATAAAACATTGAATACAAACTTCAATCCTTCCTCAATATATCTGTCGTTTCCGTTTTGGAAAATGTGCATTTTCTGTGAAGATACAGTGGTTTAAATTGAACGAGGTACCAAAAAAATGCTAACGAAATAGGCAGTTCTGTTTTTCGAATGATAACGACAAAGGCAGATCGTTAAATATTAATGCTAACACAGAGGCAGAAATTCTAATGACTTGACAGGGCCATTAAACCCATTTTACGATTTGTATGTTATAAATATAACCCAGATGCATATTAGGCTGTATTCCATAAGTCCATTTCACCAAGAATCATGAGTGTTTAGTGGTTATTTTCGTCCAGTTGATTAACGGTATATATTACATACCTGGTGATCGCTGACGCTGGTAAGTGTCGGTTGTGAGTTGCCTTTTATGCCTGTTAATGATGAGTGCATGGCTTTTTTGGGACGTAAGCTCTTCAGGCACTGTCTTAGAGTTCAGAAACGAATGGTTCTCGTAGTATTCGATCGATAATATAAGTAAAATGTTAACAAAATGACGGTGAAATTAGCAGTTTTTGGGAGGCGCAATAAGTCATACAAGTTGAATTTTATAGTCTCCTAATCATTGAAGTAATACAATGGCCGAAAATCAAAGGTTGTTGCTCTGTCGAGGAGGTTGTACTTTACATCTTATTCGTGCTGGAGCTTTAATTCTCTAGCTAAGTTCATGTCCATGCACGTCTGCATATTTAATAAATGTAGATCTATGACAGTTAGGTATAAAAACAGCACTTGTTTGTCAGCAGTTTACATGAACTGTAAGTCATCGAAACAGCTTTATGTAATATATATAGAGGATATTTGTTTTGATTGAATATGGTTTATATCTCATCGTGTAGTGATAAAATTCAATATTTAAAGTTCAAGAGCGCGTAGCGCGAGTAAAAATATTAAAATTTTATCACTACAAGATGAGATATTAACCATATTCAATCAAAACAAACAAATATTCTATTTATTTAATGCTTATCTGGTGTCAAAACTGGTACTATTTATGCCAAATTAGAATCTACCACTGTGGTTAGGCTGCTTATGAATATGTTATTCCATTCATATTTTTCAATTCAAAATCCGTCATCTTTAATTATGGTGAATAGGTGAAAACAACTTTTTTGAGAATTTTGCATCAAATCATAAACCAACTTGTAGGAATTGTTCTAACTAAGAATAAATAACCCCGCATGACATGTTTCCTTTCAGTAATAAAAACGTTACAGACGGTTTAGTGTTAAGTTTTTGGTAAAATTAAAGTAGTCCCTGTGAGGGGGCAGAGCTTATATCAGTCACATTGTAGGTGATAACCAGTGACTGATATAGGTTTTATTTCACTGATAGAACTCTATATCTCATAAGTTAGCATTAAATATTTACTTTTTATTTGTTCGAGAATCGACCAACTATAGTTATTTACACACGTTTCTACAATCGACTATACTTTAGTTGATGAAACTACTTTTGTTCCTACACCGCCGCTAGGCAGCGCCACCTTTGCAATAGTAAACCGGTCAGCCGGTATTGCAATCGGAACGGTCCGTACGGCATTTTTACAGGTGTATCCGATGTTACACGTATCTGGGTTATTTGGACTAATACCATTTAAACATACACCGGAATAAACTCGATTAACGTCCAAACTGCTGAAAAATACTAGAAATTATCTGGCCGCAGAAAACTAGTTGCATCGTACTTCCGGCATGCATATACATTGTAGTTCAATCTTGAAACCTCGGACATTTCCGTTTGTCTCCGGTAAATATTTCAATGCATACAGGCCGAGGTGATCAGAATGGTATTCATTCGAACAACTGCTGACTTTCAGCGCTTTGATTTTATATGAAATGTTATTGATAACAACTACATTTGTACATCGTAAATCTAATTATACATAAAGGAACTTACTACATGAGCACGTGTTGCCCAACTGTTTTAAGCAGTCAGCCCATAAATAGATGTTAGCCCGTATACTCTGTGACTGTTTAAATAACCTGACTGTTTTATTTATAAAATACAGGTAATTTTAATCAACATTGACTGCTTAGAAGATCAATACCAAGATCATATGTTCGACTGCACATGAATAGCAATGTATCGGGGCATTACGATGTTTTACGACATTATGGCTTATGTTCTTCGTGTGAGTTATTCACGAAAAATAGTCAAATAAAATGTGTAGCATACAAATAACATACATTTTTGTACAAACAAACAGTGCATAAAGTTCCCTGTCAAGTAATTTGAATTGCTGCATTTCGAACTCACGTATTCTATAGAATGCTAAAAACTATTCGTTTCTTAACTTCATGATAACAAATGGAGCGATGAATGCCCCCCCCCCCCCAACACACCAGTTCGTCATTTACAGACATAAAGGGTCACTCACAAGCGATGATTGCCGGCGTCAGGATCACGGCCAGGTATGTGCGTAACATATTCCGTTTATCAACTTGATGAAAATAACCACTATACACTCGTGATTCTTGGTGAAATGGACTTTGGAACTTTGGAATAAAGCCTAACATGAATCTGGGTTAAATTTATAACATACAACTCGTACAAAGGGGTTTTATGGCCCTGTCAAGTCATTAGAATTTCTGCCTTTGTCGTTAGCATAAGTCTCTTATCTCTGCCTCTGCGTTAGCATTAATATTTAACGATCTGCCTTTGTCGTTATCATTCGAAAAACAGAACTGCCTATTTCGTTAGCATTTTTTTGGTACCTCGTTCAATTTAAATATCTGTATCTTCACAGAAAATGCACATTTACCAAAACGGAAACGACATATTTATTGAAGAAGGATTGAAGTTTGTATTTAATGTTTTAGGAATGTTCCAAACCACGAATTAAGTTGAGAATTCAATGTCAAAGGTAAAAGTTTCGACTTTTTGGCAAACATCGCGTACGTAAACCCTGTTTACTCGAAAAATATGGCATTTGTGGGTACATAAATTGTATATACTTATTGTTCATGCATCGCGTGAACGATATATGTAAGTGATCACTTTCAAAAGCAACGCAAAACACATATAAAATAACAAATACTTACCCCACTGTAGTTGCGTAAAACGCGTGTGTCTCTGCCTTCAACATACATAACTGCCTTACACACAGCGGGTTGTACGGTGTGTATATGCACCAGTCAATATTATACCCGCCCGGGGGGCAGCGGGGATACAGGAGGAATAAGACAGACGAATCTTCACGACAGGATGTTTGTGTCGAGATTCGAACCCCGCGTTTTTGAGTAAAATGGCGGCTTAGCTGAAAACCTTCTAAACTTAACTTTAACTTTTGATTAATGATAACATGTGTCTGGGATTAACCTTATTATTGATATCACTATCTCTGTATTTGCACCTTTTAACTTTCCAGGAATAATAGTTGGTGGATTGGTCACGTGAGATTGGGAGTGTTAGTGTTTGGTCCCTTAGGCCGGTAAGTTATGTGTCCCGTGTCCTGTACTGTGTATTGTTAATATTTGTGTATTGTATTATTGATATATATTTGCATTCTGTAAGTCATCATTACCTGTAAGTGTTAATGTAAAGGACAGTAGCCATGCACTTGGATTTATGGTGAACTGTGTTGTGACAGATTGTTATTTCAGGACTTTTATGTAATTATTCCTGCAACTTATGTGTTTATTGTTTGTCTATTGCAGGGCGCCTTCATTCTACATTCTGTATTCTTCATTGGATTGAAGCATTAACCGTTGTACTGTGTACAGAATTTATCATCATTAAATAACATCAGGATCTGACATTGTTTTGTGTTGGTCCTGGTCCCAGTGTACCACTATTACAGAACACTGACTTACTATACCTACGACAACAGCAACACTGAGCTAGCCCTGGGTATATGTTTATAGGGTTGGCCTCTTACAGAAGTGAAGCCCACAGGATAAGGCCGGAATTACATGCCTCTTTGCCTTATGTCAGCGTGTGGAGTGTATTTTTATTCCACATACAGAGCTAAGACATATTGATGTGATGTACGGGCACCTGTCATAGTACCTATCCATTGATACACACACCTTAATTGAATACATTTAGGGTTTCACGCCCGGATTCCGTGTATCATACAACAGTCTTTTCGCTTAGGTTGAAGACATATTAATGTGAAATACGGGGCCTGTGTCATAGTAACTTTCTATTGTTACATAGAGGTCAAGCAGATACATTTAAAGTATCACACCCGAATTCCTTGTATCATACAACAGTCTCCCCCTTAAAGTTTTGAAATAAGTCGATAAGAGATGTCACTTACAGGGGATGTTACATACATTTTGCATGATGTTTGTGTCTTAATTAAAACTTAAGGCGTCCATGACCCTTACATCAAATATGTAAATCAAAGACAGCGATCACCCCTGTTAAGAGTAACTACCTTAGCCAAAACTATATCATGCCTTATAAGCATGGACGTATCCACAAGTTTAACAGCATATACATTAAGTAGCAAGTTTGGGACATCCGCTGTAAGTGACACATCTTATTAACTAATTTTAGTAAATGACATATTTTATAAAATAGGATGTACATTACAATAAGTTTATGTACGGCATCCAACTTAGGCCTTTATTCCATGTTTTTCCAATGCCTGATTTCCGCTTATGGAGTGCATCTATATTCCGCATGTGGAGTGCAGACATGATGAATCACACCTTATTTCTTGTATCATACAACTGTCTCTTCCCTACAGTCAGAAGTCAAAGTCATGTCAAATTTGGCTAAGAACACCAAATGACCATGCACTCATGACTGCATCAGTGAAGCAATTAAGGTGTGTCTACAAGGGATGTTATCACGCATTTAGTGATTCTACATGGTGGACCTCTTACACAAGTGAAGCCCACAGGATTAGGCCGGTATTCCATGTGTTTATGTCTGATCTCTGCTTGTGGAGTGTATCTTCATTCCGCATGCAACGAAAAGACATATTGATGTGAAATACCAGTCCCTTGACACAATCCCAACATGGCTGTTGAAGGATTGTTTAAATGAACTACTGCCAATATTAACACGACTATTCAATGCATCACTTGAAAATGCTTATGTACCCACGGCTTTTAAAAGCTCCAGAATAAGACCACTGATAAAGAAGCCAGGCCTTGATCAAAATGTTATGAAAATTTACAGACCGGTGTCAAACTTACCTTTCATTTCCAAAGTTCTTGAGAAGGTAGTCGATGCTCAACTAGATGAGCACTTAACACTGTATAATCTCCATGAAGAACGCCAGTCAGCATATAGAAAATTCCATTCTACTGAAACTGCTTTACTTCGTGTGCAAAATGACATCCTTTGTTCTCTAGACCAGAATAAAGCTACTGTCCTCGTAATGCTTGATTTATCAGCAGCATTCGACACCATTGATCACACCACCCTCCTACGCCGACTTGAAAATCATTTTGGTATAGTAAGCAAACCATTGGAGTGGATAAAATCCTATCTGTGTGACCGTTACCAGACTGTTTGTATTGATGGTGAACTTTCGGAACCAGTACTGATGAATTATAGCGTACCTCAGGGCTCTGTGCTTGGTCCTAAAAACTACATCATGTATACAAAACCAGTGGGTGCAATCTGCAGAAAGCATCGACTGCAACATCATTTCTATGCTGATGACTCCCAGTTGTATATGGCATTCCAACCGAAAGATTGCGTTTCACGCGATGAGACACTGCAACGAATTGAAGCATGTCTGAAGGATATCTTGCTCTGGATGAAGAACAATTTGTTGAAACTTAATGCAGACAAAACAGAGGTAATCCTGTTTGTGCCGAAACGGAATACCAATGCTGTCGAGAATATCACAGTGAAGTTTGGTGACGCTGTGGTCAGCCCATCATCAGTGGTGAGAAACCTTGGTGCCGTGTTGGATTCACACCTGAATATGGATAAACATGTAAACTCTGTCTCCAGGTCTTGTTTCATGCAGATCCGACAAATAGGTCAAATCAGACAATATTTGACAGTTGATGCAACAAAATCCCTCATAAATTCTTTAGTAACATCAAGACTGGATTATTGCAACTCATTACTGTGCGGCTCCCCAAAAACCATTCTGAACAAACTACAAAATATTCAAAATACAGCTGCCGCCTCATCGCACGGATACCGCGATACAACCACATCACTCCTGTACTGAAGGATCTTCACTGGTTACCTGTACAATACAGAGTGGAGTACAAGGTATTGACTCATGTTTACAAAGCACTACATGGAAAGTCCCCAGGCTACATCAGAAGTATGTTGGAAATATATACTCCACAAAGACAGCTTAGGTCACAAAATGACTATTCTTCTAGTTGTGCCGAGGATGTGTATCGTACGGTGATCGATGTTTCATGGCTGCAGCACCGAAGCTCTGGAATGCACTGCCAACAGCCCTCAGAGATAGCAAAACACTACCATCATTCAAGAAAGCGCTAAAAACGCACTGTTTTACTAAAGCATATTCTGGCTGATTATTAGTTTGACTTTTTAAGGGTCTCCTAAAAGGTAGTACATTTATACCTTTGGAGACGGTTTCTCGTAGCAGTGGTATGTGACGCTGTTCTTGAAACACTAGTACTGTAGTAAATAGTGTCTTATAAATCGGGGGTCTCCTGCCTCCTTAAAGGAAGTATCACTATTCCTTTGGAGTTAGTTTCTCGTGGCAGTGGTATGTGACGCTGCTCTTGAAACACCCATGCATCCTGCCTCCTTAAAGGAAGTATCATTATTCCTTTGGAGTTAGTTTCTCGTGGCAGTGGTATGTGACGCTGCTCTTGAAACACCCATTTTAGGAGGTATTTGAGGGAGGATTTTAGCCTTAAACTTTAATATATATATATATATATACATTTGTTGTTATGTTTGCATGCATGTATCTATGTAAAATTGTTTTAACCATGTCTTAAATGTGATTGTAAAGCACTTTTTAACGTGTAATTACATGATAAAAGTGCTATATAAATATGGTATAATAATAATAGTAACTTTCCATTTTTACATAGAAGTCAAGCAGATACATTTAAAGTATCACACACGAATTCCTTGTATCATACAACAGTCTCCCACTCAAAGTTTGAAAATAAGTCGAGTAGAGATGTCGCTTACAGGGGATGTAACAAACATGACGCATGATGTTTGTGCCATAAAACTTAAGCTGTCCATGACCCTTGCATCTAATATGTAAATCCAAGACAGCGATCATCCCAGTTAAGAGTTACTACCTTAGCCAAAACTATATCATGACTTGTAATCATGGACCTACCTACAAGTTTAACAGCATATACATGAAGTATCAAATTTGGGACATCCGCTGTAAGTGACACATCTTATTCACTATTTTTAGTAAATGACATATTTTATAAAATAGGATGGATGTACATTACAATAAGTATATGTACGGTATCCAACTTAGGCCTTTATTCCATGTTTCAATGTCTGATCTTCGCTTATGGGGTGTATCTATATTCCGCATGTGGGGCGCGGGCATGATGAATCACACCTGGATTCCTTGTATCGAACAACTGTCTCTTCCCTACAGTTAGAAGTCAATGTCAATTCAAATTTGGCTATGAACACCAAGTGACCATGCACTCATGACTGCATCAGTGCAGTAATTAAGGTGTGTCTACAAGGGGTGTTAAAATTCCATGTTGTTATGCCTGATCGCCGCATATGGAGTGTATCTATATTCCGCGTGTGGAGCGCAGGCATGCTGAATCACACCTTATTCATTGTATCATACAACCGTCTCTTCCCTACAGTCAGAATTTAATGCCATGTCAAATTTGGCTATGAACACCAAATGACCATGTACTCATGACTGCGTCAGTGAAGAAATTAAGGTGTGTCTACAAGGGGTGTTATCACGCATTTAGTGATTCTACATGGTGGACCTCTTACACAAGTGAAGCCCACAGTATTAGGCCGGTATTCCATGTTTTTATGTCTGATCTCTGCTTGTGGAGTATCTTCATTCCGCATGCGGAGCAAAGACATATTGATGTGAAATACCAGTCCCTGTCATAGTAACTTTCCATTTTTACATATAAGTCAAGCAGATACATTTAAAGTATCACACCCGAATTCCTTGTATCATACAACAGTCTCCCCCTCAAAGTTTGAAAATAAGTCGATTAGAGATGTCGCTTACAGGGATGTAACAAACATGTTGCGTGATGTTTGTGCCATAAAACTAAAGCCGTCCATGACCCTTGCATCTAATATGTAAATCCAAGACAGCGATCACCCCTGTTAAGAGTTACTACCTTAGCCAAAACTATATTATGCCTTATAAGCGTGGACGTACCCACACGTTTAACAGCATATACATTAAGTAGCAAGTTTTGGACATCCGCTGTAAGTGACACATCTTATTAACTATTTTAGTTAATAACATGTTTTATAATATAGGATGTACATTACAATAATATACGGCATCCAACTTAGGCCTTTATTCAATGTTTCAATGCCCGATCACCGCTTATGGAGTGTATCTATATTCCGCATGTGGAGCGCAGGCATGATGAATCACACCTTATTCCTTGTATCATACAACTGTCTCTTCCCTACAGTCAGAATTTAATGCCATGTCAAATTTGGCAATGAACATCAAATGACCATGCACTCATGACTGCATCAATGCAGCAATTATGGTGTGATTACAAGGGGTGTTATCACACACAAGTGAGTGTACATGGTATTCCATGGTTTATGCCTGATCTCTGCTTGTGGAGTGTATCTTCATAGCAAAGACATATTTATGTGAAATACAAAACGTATTAGGACTAACAGTTAGACACATCATGTGTGTTACATTGTTTGAGACGCAATTAACGCGCAACTTTGACGACGTCGCCTATCCTTTGCAAGACGTCGCGTGATAGCTTTATTACACTAGTGTATTATGAAAAATAAATAATGGCCGCGACGCCAAACATGTGATAAATGAACATAACTATCTTAAATCGCAGTGACTAAGAACCATAAATATATTTGGTCCAGTTTTGAAATTATCTCCCTTTGTTAATCCCCCGCCAAGAAGTGCGAGGGGGTTATAGGAATGGTCTCCGTCCTAGCGTTCGTCAGTCCGTGCGCCCGTTCGTCCGTCCGTAACAAAATCGTGTCCGCTCTCTAACTTTTTAATGCCTTGGCCGAATTGCATGAAACTCATACCAAATGTGTAACTAATAAATACGATATGCAGAACCCACATTACAACCATACCGGTCCAAGCTCAAGGTCACAACTCAAGGTCAAAGGTTTGAATCTTACATTTCGTGTCCGTTCCATAACTTTTAATGGCTGGACCATATTGCATGAAACTCATTACAAGTGTGTTATTAATAAAGACGACGTGCAGAACCCACATTCCAACCATGTCGGGTCAATTTCAAGGTCACAATTCAAGGTCAAAGGTTTGAATCTTACATTTCGTGTTCGTTCCATAACTTTTAATGGCTGTGTCGAATTGCATGAAACCCATACCAAATGTGTAACTAATAAAGACGACGAGTAGAACCCACATTCCAACAATGCCGGTTCAAGCTCAAGGTCACAATTCAAGGTCAAAGGTTTGAATCTTACATTTCGTGTCCGTTCCATAACTTTTAATGCCTGGGCCGAATTGCATGAAACTCATACCAATTGTGTAGCTAATAAAGACGACGTGCAGAACCCACATTCCAACCATGCCGGTTCAAGGTCAAGGTCACAATTCAAGGTCAAAGGTTTGAATCTTACATTTCGTGTCCGTTCCATAACTTTTAATGGCTGGACCATATTGCATGAAACTCATTACAAGTGTGTTATTAATAAAGACGACGTGCAGAACCCACATTCCAACCATGTCGGGTCAATTTCAAGGTCACAATTCAAGGTCAAAGGTTTGAATCTTACATTTCGTGTTCGTTCCATAACTTTTAATGGCTGTGTCGAATTGCATGAAACCCATACCAAATGTGTAACTAATAAAGACGACGAGTAGAACCCACATTCCAACAATGCCGGTTCAAGCTCAAGGTCACAATTCAAGGTCAAAGGTTTGAATCTTACATTTCGTGTCCGTTCCATAACTTTTAATGCCTGGGCCGAATTGCATGAAACTCATACCAATTGTGTAGCTAATAAAGACGACGTGCAGAACCCACATTCCAACCATGCCGGTTCAAGGTCAAGGTCATAATTCAAGGTCAAAGGTTTGAATCTTACATTTCGTGTCCGTTCCATAACTTTTTAATGCCTGAGCCGAATTGTATGAAATTCATACCCAATGTGTAACTAATAAAGACGACGTGCAGAACCCACATTCCAACCATGCCGAAAATTCTATATAACTGCAGTGCTAATTCAATACAATGGTTTGACTCATATCTTTCAAGTAAAATACAGGCAGTCTCTGTATCAGGAACTCTGTCTGAGTCTAGACCAATTACGACTGGAGTTCCACAAGTCATATTACTTGGTCCTTTACTTTTTGTCATCTACATTAATGATCTTCCACTACACATGACAAATTCTGATATAGATATGTTTGCGGATGATACAACTATCTCGGCACATGAAAATTCTACCCAAATTGTCCGTGACAAATACAAGACGAGCTAATAAATATTGAGAAATGGTGTACCCAAAATTTACCAAGTGTACAAAAAACAAAGTTTATGAACATCTCGGCCTCAAATCATGCCCAAACCCCTACTGACCCTTTTTATTTACAAGGCCAAGTAATAGAAAACAGCTCTGGTGAAAAATAACTGGTAGTGCACATTGACCAAAATCTAAACTGGAAACAACAAGTCAACACAGTATTGACGAAATGCAACACCTATCTTTATCTGTTATTAAGAATAAAGCAATTTCCATCAATTCCGTCCAGGAAACTATTCTTCAATGCATACATACTACCACATCTTGATTACTGTTGCTCTATATGGGACAACTGTAGTGGTGACCTCGCAGACAAATTACATACGTTTCAGAAAAGAGCTGCTAGAGTAATTCTTAATTAAGTATATGCAACACCATCACAAGAACTTTTCTTAGAACTTGGTTGGCTAAAATTCAGTGATAGAGTTGAAAACAAAAAATATGTATTTGTGTATAAATCATTACATGACCAATCGCCTGAATACATGGGAAACAAATTTTAATACACCCATGACAAACATAATATTATTATGTCAACTTAAGATCATCAGTGCAAAATATACTCATGTTCCAAAACTAAGAATTGAATTCTCAAGAAAATCCTTTCCTACGCTGGTGCAAAACTGTCGAATAATCTACCAAAATCAGTGCAAACTGCTTTTTATGTAAAGTGGAAATATACTGGTATTTCATATAGCAATACATTTAAAAAGGATATAATCAAAATTGTTGTTTATGACTGTTAACACCCGAATATCTTATTCAGGTGTTAATGTGCATACTTTTACTTGTGTAATTTGAATTATGTATTTTTGTAAATAGTGTCATTGTATAAACTTGTACATGTATCTATTGTTATTGTGGACCATAATAAAAAATTGGTTTGCCAATTATGTTATCCACAGAAAAGAAAGACGTTATTATTATTGTTCAAGGTCAAGGTTTGAATCTTACATTTCGTGTCCGTTCCATAACTTTTTAATGCCTGTGCCGAATTGCATGAAACTCATACACAATGTGTAACTAATAAAAATGACATACAGAACCCACCTTTCAACCATGCCGGTTGAAGGGCAAGGTCACAGTTAAAAGATCAAAGGTTTGGACCTTACATTTCCCATCTGCTCCTTAATTTTTAACGCCTGCGCCAAATTGCATGAACTCATAGCAAATGTGTAACTTATTGGACAATTTCACTGTTCATTAATGCGGCGGGGGATTATAGTCGTCTTTTGGACTGTCTTGGTTAAGTTTGAAATAATTTTGACATATTCCTGAATGTCGTGGGTTCAAAACCCATTAGGAGCATTTTTTTAGTGTTTATGTAATATTTTGTATTTAAATCATGCATTTATACTGTTATATGGTGGAAAAAATTGTTTAGATTGTAGGAATTTATACATCGTTAAACAATGAAATATGGTGAGTGGGAGTCATACAAAATGTTATATCTTGATAATTTCAAGGTGAACCTGTATTTTATTCGGTCTAAGTATGTACATAACAGTATAAAAATGTTTGGGTAATTGATTGTGATATATGCCCATTGATTGGAGTTTTATTTAGGAATTTAGACATTATATATTTTATGTTATAGTTAGAACATATTAAGTAAATTTTAATGATTAAAAAGGGCGGAGCGAGCGAAGCGAAGCGAGGCCTTTTTAGTCATTAAAATTTACTTAATATGTTCTAACTAACTTAGAATATAACATTCTGCATTCTGATTGGCCGATAGAAATCAGCGCCAACGCATGACGTCAAGTCTGTTAAGAGAAAATTTTAATGATTAAATTTTCATTTAACCGCGAAAATGCGGCGTTTTCATTGGCTCATAATGTAGGTTATATTCTAAAGAATGAAAACTCTCACGAAATTTTTCAACTACATGTATGATGGTAATATATATATGAACATAAATATCTTAAATCGCATCTTCTGCTTATTATTGATTTTGTTGATTAATATAACTATTAGGCACATGGGAAATCATTTCATTTTAAAAATTATTTAAAATTTGATGATTTTATAAAATTTATAGACATTTTTGTCAGTATAGTCTTCACATTTTTTGGACGAATTGCAATTACTGGGTGTGATCAACCAAAACATGTTCCCTTCTATTAAACTCTGTCTGGTTCCATTTCATTAATTAACTCTTTATTTATTTTTCCTAACATCTCTTTCCTTCTTTTTATATCTAGTCCTGTTTCTATTTAACACCCATTAGTGGCAATCACATACGGCGGAGGATGGCCATGTGATCATGGGCCTTGTTCGAATGTTAAGATGAATGTCTATTGTCCAGCTAGTCATTCGAAATTTATATAACTATGAGGGTGATACGGTCTGTTATTCCAATGACGAAATGAATCTCTATTCTCAAGCTAGGCATTCGAATTTTACAAAACTGTGAAGCGGTACAATCTGTTTTACAAATGTCGAGATTAATGTCGATCGTTCAGCTAGACATTCGAATTTTGCATAACTGTGATGGCGATACAGTCAGTTTTATGAATGTCGACGGTTCAGCTAGACAATCGAAATTTGCATAACTGTGATGGCGATACAGTCTATTTTACGAATGTCGAAAAGAATGTCGATTGTCTAGCTACACATTGAAAATTTACATTATTATGATTGCGATACAGTCCTTATTTCGAAAGTCCAGATGAGTATCGATTGTCTAGCTAGACATTGGAAATGTTCATAACAATGGGGGCGATACAGTCTGTTTTCGAATGTAGCGATGAATGTCGATTTTCCACCTAGACATTCGAAATTTACTTAACCCTAAGGGCGATACAATCTGATTTTTTCGAATGTCATACGACATTTACACCGACATGTTATGGATGTGGACAGAGGAACCATCTATACGTGATTGTACTAAGACTGGATGTCTCCCGATCACACCCGTTCTACTACACCAAAGAAAGAGGCAGTATTAGTTGGAGATATTAATGAAGCAAATATATTGGTGAACAACATACCAACAAGAGCTCTGCTAGACACAGGGAGTTGTGATAGCACCATTACGAAACCATGAAGAGAATCTCAGCCATATAGAAATAGAACCGGTAACAAGCATGATTAATGTAGAATGGCCTGATGACAGCAGACTACCATACTAGTATGAAGGGTGTATCGAGGTAGACATTGGAATTGACAATGGCGTACCACAGAGTGGATCTCACCCTTGTCTTGTTTTAGGCATTAAGGACACTTCCTACTCCGAAGCAACACCAGTACTACTTGGCACCAACATAGTATTAATCATTCTGGAGGAATGTAAGACAAACTTCGGATCCCAATACCTACAGCGAGCTAAGCTCCATATACAGGGTGATCATTAATATATGGTAACATTAATAACTTTAATAACTTTGTCAGATTTAATGATAGAGAAGTGATTTGACCCTTGTAATAAAGCTATTGAACCCAAGTTTTTTTGGATATGAATAATAAATGCATGTAATATAAAGGTGACGTCCATATCGTCCTTGATGCTGCCGTACATTTTCAGTGATTTTAAAGAAATTTGGCCACTTTATCATTGTTTTGCAGTTTTGCAGAATAAAGGGGAACGTTTCGAACCAATGCTGTGAAAAAAGTATGTGGCATTTAAAAATGATTTGTGTAGACTAAGACTTACATATGTATGTTAATCAAAGGTATATAACAAGCTATATTATGTTAACAACTGACAAACTTATTAAAGTTATTTATGTTACCATATTTTAATGATCACCCTGTACCTTGGTACTTGTCATTTAGATGCATGACCATTAGGGAAAATGAGTTGAAGAAAAATAATGACAGAATTGCAATTATCAGGAGTGATCCATGCAAGAGAATTATAATACAACTAAACCAAACCATCATTATCTAGGGATTTACGGACAAAGAATTACCTTATACGAAGAGCCTGGCCATGATTCATGAGACGCCTGATACCATCTTACCTGGGCTATAGATATTTCACCGGATTTAATAGATTATGAATATAAGAAAGGTGCTCCAGTGACAGTCAACATTTCAAACCTTACCACTAATACAGTTTCCATCCCCCAAGATCAATTATTTGTGAAATTCAACCGGTTACCTTAGATCATGATGCAAGTAAACAGTTTAGAACCCAGTTAACCGAAGATGTTTTAAAAGAAATACACATAGATCAACACAACAAATTAGATCAATTACAGAGGAAACAGATAGAAGAGCTACTGGAGAAACATAGACATATATTTTAAAATTTAGAGGAGGCTACTGTGATAAGATTAAACAGAGTCGATTTCCTTCCTGGATGCGGGACACCGTTTAAACAACGACATCGGATAGTACCACCAGATATGATCAACGAAGTGAGGCAACACATGGAACAACTAATCAAGGCAGGCACCATTAGGAAGTCCAGATCACCATAGGCTAGCAATGTTGTCCTTGTCAGGAAGAAAAATGGGAAATTAAGGATGTACGTGGACTATCGTCAACTAAACAACCGCTGTGTTAAGGATGCGTATGCCCTTCCACGTATAGAAGAGATATTTGATATCCTTCATGGCAGCACTTACTTCACTACAATAGACATGAGGGCTGGCTACCATCAGGTAGAGATGGAAGAGAGCCACAAGGAGCGCACATTATTAACGAATGGACCATTTGGGTTTTATGAGTACTCAAAGATGCCGTTAGGAATGAGTACAAGTCCATCTTGTTACCAACGTCTGATGAAGGAATGTTTAGGAACCATAAATATGACGATATGCGTCATATATCTAGATGACTTAATTATATTCTCTGACACCTATGAAGAACACAGACGAGTGGACATCCACAAGATTGAATGAGTGTGGTCTGAAACTCCTGAGAACTGTTTCTACGGGCAAGATAGAGTTCACTTCCTGTGACATGTAGTCAGTGGAGATGGTGTCGAGACGGATCCAGCAAAGATCAAGGTAGTGAAAGATTGTAGACACCGAATGTGGATGCATTAAGTTCATTTCTGGCATTCGCTGGTTACTATAGTCACTTTATGCAGGATTTAGTAAGATAACGAGACCTCTATCTGACCTACTACCTGGAATAATAACAAAGAAACATAAGAAACAGAAGAAGGTTACAGAGTGAAAGTGGACTGGTGTAGATCAAGCCACATTTGAACAGTTCAAAGAGATTTTGACAAACCCTTCAATACTAGCTTATCAAGACTTTAGCAAGGCCTTTGAGGTCCACACAGACGCAACATTAAAGGGCATTGGTGCAGTCCTTTACCAAGAGCAAGATAGTCAGAAGAAGGTTATATCATATGCCAGCAGATTCTTAAGTAAGTCTGAGAAAAACTACCCTGCACACAAGCTGGAATTTTTAGCTTTGACGTGGGCAATAACAGAAAAGTTCTCAGACTACTTAAAAGTGAAGCCATTTACAGTGCTTACAGATAATAATCCTCTGACCAACGTCCTCACTACAGCAAAGTGGGACGCGACAGGTCATCGATGGATTGCCGTACTGGGTCAGTTTGACTTTGATATTTAGTACAGACCCGGGTTGAGGAATGTGGTGCTGATGCATTAAGCAGGTATCCCTGCACTAAACAGGATGTCAAATGCATAGATACCAGCTCAGTTAAGGTTATATGCGGCTGTCTGAGCATACCATGTTCAACCATAGTTCTAACTATGAATTTAAACATAGTAGATATGCTAGAAGTTCCTGGACAAACACGTGCACAGAAGGAACTTCGGGAAGTAAGGACCAAACAAAGAGAAGATCAACTAATAGAGTTATTGATTACCTCGTTTTAATAATATTTTAAACAACACATTTACTAAGATTAAACTCCATTATCTATATTTCTTCCCATTTCACTAATTTATTTAGATCATTTTGAAGAATTTGGCAATCAGGAGTGTTATATAGGGATATAGGTATATGACGGTATCATCTGCAAATAAACGAACTTGTGAGGTTATGTGGTCATATATATAAGTTATATATAATAGAAAAAGTAATGGACCGAGTACATATTCTTGGGGTACCCCATATGTAACAAAGACGTCCGAAGGTGAATCGCCTTCTAGAACTACAGTTTGGGTTTCATCAATTTAATCCATATGGCCACTGTGTTATTTATGCCATGTTCCTGTAATTGTATAAGAGTTTAAGATCTCACTGGGAGAACTGCAAATGTTGTGAGAGAACTGCAAATGTTGCAGTCTTAGGTCTTATAGGTATTTTACCCCTACGAGCAGTTATACACAAAATTATGCTAATCTAGTATACTCAACACTGTCGAAACCAGACACGAAGGGGTATGATATTGCCGTACGACAGTTGGCAGTCAAAGATATTGAAGAGGAGAGCATGTTTTCCAGAGCACGGCGGTTCCTTATGGAATATGACCTTCCCACAGCTTATGAACTTTTACACAACATCTCAAAGAAGACAGCTGAAAAGATATATACTGAGAAAGGCTGTATACTACAGAGTAGAAGAAGACTGGATGATCGATAATTGTGACGTTCTCTACGCTGTGGTACCTTAACCCCAAAGCTGTAAATACTCAAAGAAGAACATATCACCCATGTTAGACTGCATACACCCAAACACACTATTCGTTCAGAACTCTTCTCCTAAAACATAGAACTGATACAAATGCTAGCCAGACCGTGTATATACAGAAAAAACACATCCACAGACTGAGAATTCTAATAGAAGTTGGACAACTGTAAAATGCTTCTTACAATTAAGAAAATGAATACATTCCAAAATGTACTAAGTGTTTGCTCCACCCCCAATACTAGTAGTTAAAACCCAAAGAAACACGTGATTTACGTGCCTCTACATTGTTCTGTACGTTGACAATTTGCACGAGAAATTCGTGTATAATGGCCAATAGGACGATGACATTAAGGGATGTCCTTCAATAAATCGTGCGTTTTATGAATTGTTGGTTTACTGTTACTGGACATGTACGAACTGAAACTGAAACGAACAAATTAAACTGACTAAACTGATTATATCGAGGGGTTTTCTCAGAGGATTGTTAGACATGTCCAACTGACCGACTTCATGCACATGCCGTGACTTTACGAAAGGAAATTCGTGCCAATATTAAATTGTGCACGGGTCTTGGGAAAACATAACAGATACTCATTATCTGTTACAGGGGGTGAAAGAAGAACATACAATACGCAGTGGTCTTGTTTTTAGTGGCGCAATCTAATCTCTGAAGAGTACCGTGGTATTCGAAACGATACACAGATTGCCCGAGAGGAAAACGTATAGTCGTTTTACACAACGTCAGTCGAAATAATATTATGCGAGGTGTTTTCATTCTATCATACAACCATTAATTATTTTCAGCTTTAATTAAGTAATAAAAATAAATAGTATGTTCTTGTATTTAACAACTCATCGCTGGATTTAACGAAAGGCAGTGGCTAGCCGTCCGGCACCGGACGACTAGACAGCGAAATTAGTCGTCCGGCAGTGGACTACTAGCAAACGCTACGTGCATTGGCTAGAGAACCGTCATTCTTTTTTTACGCATTATGCATCTACCTTATAATAAAGGTTATAATAAACTACGAATATTGGCAAGACATGTCAATGCCTTATCTGCAACCATTTTGTGACCTCCCGTGTACCTCCTTATTTTGTCCGCCATATTGGAATGGTATAAACTGGCACGAATGAATGCGGAAATCGCTGTCGGGTTTAATACAGCGCGACAAATAGCAATGGTGCAGCTGTGTATTAGAAATGGCATTAGAAATAGAGCTAGAAGTAGTAAGGGAACAAAGGATGTTTCAATTACAGTATTATGAGGATTGTTGAAGTATTTTACTTCATGCTGAAAAAATAAAATTGTTGTGTAAGGTAATTGGCAGTTCGGAATGTCACTGGTTATATAATAGTGTGAAAACAATGTTGCCGTTTATAAATGTTATCATGGTAGACCCTATTGTATATTGTTGTTGTATTTAAAATGAAAACAAATAAAAATTTCAATTGTAAATTGTATTGTTTTGTATATATGTGTCATTAAAACGGCGAATGAAAAAATAAATTGCCACATTAGCTTTGCTTGTGACACCATTTCTTCTACATCTCTATTACCTACTACTTATCATAATGAGCATAGCATAATCACCCTTGTTACCCTGATAAAACAACATGATTGGATATACCCAACATGATTGAAAAATGGCGGATGTATGTTTACATTTTCATCGCATTTTCGACCAATTCTTCAAAATCTACGGGTTTAACCACCTTCTGATGCTGTATGAAGATAAACTTGTACATTCCTTCCATGAAACTAAAACTATTTATCCGTATGTTTGTGAATGTGATACACAATACGATAAAAAATTAGAAAAATTTGTGTTGGATTTATTTGACAGTCTATAAAACATATATATTGGTGTTTATTTTGGGTTAAGATCTTTTGTTTATACAGCTCATTCATTTCACTATCAGACTTAGTTTAGAGTAAGTTATTTACATTTGCCGTTTCTACGTGATAACTATTTAAAGTAACCCATGTGTGAAAAATGGATAAAAACCAACATGATTTGAGGATAAAGATCAACATGATTTATCTTTTAAAGTGGATACTGACCAACATTGAATTTTCATTGATGCACTGCAGTGCGAATTGAATATGTAGCTTCACTATTGGAAGAATAATGGGATGACCCCAACACGTACGTAGGAGTAGATAACTTTATGAAGTATTTATTGCAAAATATGTCCCTTTTTTCAACTTCGTGCAAATTTGTAAGTTTACGTTCAAGGTATTAACCTATTATATCTAAGTGCATGTTCATATTGCTGTGATACTTTGCATACTTGTCAACCGTCTTGACCACAACATCTGCACTCTATCAAGCATGTTGTTGAATGTTATGCCCCATTTGGACTGATGTACTTAGTTGCTGCCCTACATGCTAGAGGGCATAACGGGCAATAAGTAAGTACTTAGAAATACAAAAGTTTACAGTTTATGTACACAATTTTAACCTCTTTGATACTTTGCTCACCATCATGACGCCATGACCTCCACATGAATAGGCAACTCTATCATATATCTCTATATATGTTGAAATTGTGTCCCCTTTTTTAAATTAGAAATTCAATTTGGCACCATTCAAGACATGCTCACAGCGTTTAGCATGGTCCCCATAATTCACTGTTCCTATTCCCGGTGAATGTTGCACATTTAGATACATGTGTTAAATTTACCTGTCTTGACTTATTATGAATTTTACCAACATATAGCAGAAAAAAGTATTTAACTAGAAATATGTCCACAGGACACGGATGCCCCCGCTAAAAGCTGTCATCAGACACCTAAGTATAAAGCTATGCAAATGAAATAACTTGAAACAAGTTTGTAATTGCTTAAATGTGACATTTAACAGCAGACAAGAGCTGGGTCTGTAATGTACCTATCAATGTTTTCCCCAAGGGGGGGAGCGGCGGGCATACACGGGACTTTTGACAGAAGGCTGTTCCCGATAGGTGGGAATTTGACAGACAGAATGGTGCCGAGTCCAGGGAAATTTTGACACTGGCCGAAATTTTGATCCCGGTGGGTATGTAAAGCATCTCCCAGTGAGGGGATTTTGACAAATTGCCCTTGCTCTAGGGCGGGAATTTAGACTTGGAAACAGTAAAAATGTCAAATTCCCCTGGGTCAGCCCGCCACCCCCTCCTGGGGGAAAACATTGATAGGTGCATAAGTGTGACCTTTACATTTGAGTCAGGGTGTAAATGCGAATGTAACCAAGTAATTTTAAAATCCAGAACGAAATAACAAAAAGCAGACCAGAAGCATACTTGTGCCTTTTAACTTTAAATCTCTAAGTATGACCTTGACCTTTGCGTTAGGGACCTGGGTTTTGCGCATGTCACCTCGTCTTGGTGATGTGAACATTTGTGGCAAGTAATATTAATATAAAATAAGAAATGACATAGTTACAGAGCTGACATGAATCACATGCCTATTTGAGCCTTTTTACCTTCGATCTCTAAGTGTGACCTTTACCTTTGAGCAAGGGACCTAGGTCTTGCGCATAACACGCCGTCTCGATGTGGTGAACATTTGTACCAAGTGTTATAAATATCCAATAAGAAATGACATAGTTACAGAGCGGACATGAATCACATGCCTATTTGAGAATTTTAACTTTTGATCTCTACGTGTGACCTTGCCCTTTAAGTAAGGGACCTGGGTCTTGCACATGGCACATCACCTTGATGTGGTGAACATTTGTACTAAATATTATAAATATCCAATAGGAGATGACAAAATTACAGAGCGGACACGAATCACATGCCTATTTGAGCCTTTTAACCTTTGACCTCTAAGTGTGACCTTGACCTTTAAGCTAGGGACCTGGGTTTTGTGCATGGCACATCGTCTTGATGTGGTGAACATTTGTGCCCATTTTTGGTAGGCGTAAGCCTCTCTATACTACCATTGCCCATTTCTTAATGCAACCTGGAACGCCTTTAGGCTGCTATGTGAATCCGCATTCAAGTAGTTCCAGAAACTATCAACATTCCCAATACTGCAACATATGTTTCTTAAAATTTTAAACTTATTTAATTCAATCAGCAACAATTGTTTATTCTACGATCAACAATTATTGTGAAACTGTTCGTTGAATCGATATTTTTGCAGATAATCACTCAGCCGGGGAGAATATGAAAATGACGTGTTCATCAAATGTCCCAGCCGTATAGCTATTTTTAGAAACTTCAGACCAGGGCCACGTGATGGTTTTATCAATGAATCGTATATAATCATGTTATGCAATCATATGGTGTGGCTATAATAGCCGCTTTCTAGAGATGTCTCACGCTGTGATGGAAGTGATTACAAGACGGTACTGTAGAATCTGATAAATAGGCGCGTAGTATTATTTTAAAGCCACTTTTGATATAGGTCTGTGAAGTTGGCACTTAGGTCGTACATCGACAGTCAGATGTTTACTCATATTTATTTGAAATGAATAAACAGCTCTTAGCTCGTTGGTCGCAGCTCTTAGATCGTTAGTCGCAGCTCTTAGCTCGTAGGTCGCAGCTTTTAGCTCGTCGATGTGTACTCGTTGGTCGCAGGTCTTAGGTCGTTGGTCCCAGCTCTTAGCTCGTATGTCGCAGCTCTTAGCTCGTAGGTCGCAGCTCTTAGCTCGTAGGTCGCAGCTCTTAGCTCGTAGATGTGTACTCGTTGGTCGCAGCTCTTAGGTAGTTAGTCGTAGCTCTTAGGTCGTTGGTCCCAGCTCTTAGCTCGTAGGTCGCAGCTCTTAGCTGGTTGGTCGCAGCTCTTAGATCGTTGGTCGCAGCTCTTAGCTCGTAGGTCGCAGCTCTTAGCTCGAAGATTTGTACTCTTTGGTCGCAGGTCGCAGCTCTTAGCTCGTAGGTCACAGCTCTTAGCTCGTAGATGTGTACTCGTTGGTCGCAGCTCTTAGGTCGTTAGTCGCAGCTCTTAGCTCGTAGATGTGTCCTCGTTGGTCGCAGGTCTTAGGTCGTTGGTCCCAGCTGTTAGTTCGTAGGTCGCAGCTCTTAGCTCGTAGGTCGCAACTCTTAGCTCGTAGGTCGCAGCTCTTAGCTCGTAGATGTGTACTCGTTGGTCGCAGCTCTTAGCTGTGTACTCGTATTCCAAACCTGCTCTGAGTTTGTTATTGGACTTGACAAAAAAAACCTAAACGGTAGGTGTTCATGTGAAAAACATTAATGTCGGGGGACTTGGTGTCCATGTGAAAACCCTGATTGGTAGGGGACTAGCTTGCCTTGTGAAAATCCTAAATAGAAGGGGATTTAAATGGTAGGGGACTATGTGTCCGTAGGAAAAACCTAAATGATAGGATTTCATGTGATAAACCTACATGGTTTAGGACTAGGTGTCCATGTGGACAAACCAAAATTTTAGGGGTCTTTGTGGTCTTGTGAAAAATCTTAATTTTCGGGGAATGGGTTGCCATGTGAAAAGCCTTAATGGTAGGGGACCTGGCGTCCGTAGGAAATCCCTTAATGGTCGGTTTTCATGTGAAAAACCTACATGGTAGGGGACTAGGTGTCCATGTGAAAAACCTAAATGGTAAGGGACTAAGTGTCCATGTTAAAAAACTAATAGGTAGGGGACTAGGAGTCTGTAGGAAAAACATAAATGGTAGGGGACTAGGTGTTAGTAGGAAAAACCTAATGATATGTTTTCTTTTGAAAAGTCAACAGGGTTGGGGACTAGGTGTCGATGTGAAAAACCTGAATTGTATGAGACTAGGTGACCATGTGATGACCTAAATGGGAGGGGACTAGGTGTCCATGTAAAAACCTAAATGGTAGGTTGTCATGTGAAAAACCTACATGCTTGTGGACTAGGTGCCCATAGGAAATACCTAAATTGTAGGGGACCAGGTGTCTGTAGGAAAAACCTAAATGATAGGTTTTCATGTGAAAAACCTACATGGTTGGGGACTAGGTGTCCATGTAAAAAACCACAATTGTAGGGGACTAGGTGTCCATGTGGAAAACCAAAATGGTAGGGGACTAGATGTCCATATGAAAAACCTAAAAGGTAGGGGACTAAGAGTCCGTTTGAAAAACCTAAATGGTAGGGGACTAGGTGTCAGTAGGAAAAACCTAAATGATATGTTTTCTTTTGAGAAACCTACATGGTTGGGGACTAGGTATCGATGTGAAAAACCTGAATGGTATGGGACTAGGTGACCATGAGATGACCTAAGAGGGAAGGGACTAGGTGTCCATGTAAAAACCTAATGGTAGGGGATTAGGTGTCCGTTGCAAAAACCTGAATGATAGGTTGTCATGTGAAATACCTACATGCTTGGGGACTAGTTGTCCATAGGAATAACCTAAATTGTAGGGGACCAGGTGTCCGTAGGAAAAACCTAAATGATAGTTTTCATGTGAAAAACCTACATGGTTGAGGACTAGGTGTCCATGTGAAAAACCAAAAGTGTAGGGGACTATGTGTCCTTGTGGAAACCTAAATGGAAGGGGACTATGTGTCCATGTGAAAACCCTAAAAGATAGAGGACTAGGAGTTCGTAGCAAAAACCTAAATGGTAGGAGACTAGGTGTCAGTAGGAAAACCCCTAGGATTTCACATGGCAACCTATTCCCCGACAATTCAGATTTTTCACATTGACACCTAGACCCCTTCCATTTTAGTTTTTTACTTGGACACCGGTCATCTCAGGGTCACCTAGTCCCATACTATTTAGGGTTTTCACATCGACACCTAGTCCCCAACAATGAAGGTTTTTCACATGAAATCCTTTCATTTAGGTTTTTCCTACGGACACATAGTCCCCTACCATTTAAATCTCCTTCTATTTAGGTTTTTCACAAGGCAAGCTAGTCCCCTACCAATCAGGGTTTTCCACTGGACACCTAGTTCCCCGACATTAATGTTTTTCACATGAACACCTATCGTTTAGGTTTTTTTTGTCAAGTCCAATAACAAACTCAGAGCAGGTTTGGAATACGAGTACACAGCTAAGAGCTGCGACCAACGAGTACACATCTACGAGCTAAG